>JANKYF010000008.1:45490336-45506846 GCA_029829435.1 Erythroxylum hondense
AAAATATTTTTAATTTTTAACCTTCAAAATATGAATTTATTAAATAATTGAATATTTAAGTCTATTTAATCATATGAAATTTTAAATATTAATATATTTCAATAGGCATTATTTTCTAATTCTTAATTATTTAACTATTATTTTAATAATATTATATTAATATTCATTACAATCTATATTAAAATAAAATATTTATTGTGTTATTTAAAAAATGAAAGAATAAAACCAAACAAATACTTAAAGTAACCTTTTCTTTTCTTATCCCACATTCAATTAAAACAGCAATCATAAGTCACACATTAGACTTGTATCACCTTTTCAAAGGAACATTTTGGGTTACATAAAAAGATGATAACATACTCTAACAGCAAAACCCAGTCAGGAGAGAGAATAGCTTTAAGCAAGGAAGTGGAAATAAAAGTAGAAAAAAGCTGCCTGCATATATAGATTTGAAAAATAAAAAGAAAAGAAAAATAATAAGAGGTATAAAGAAGGGGTCTAGACCGGCTTTGTGTAAAATTCTACTCTACTGTGATCTTCAAGCTCTCCTTCCCAAAAATCTCTCTCAAACCATCTCTCCTTACTCGAAGAATTTTATCTAGTTTCTGTTCCCTCTTAGAGCAAAAGAGGAAGCTTTTGCTTGCTGTTTTCTTAGAGCTTAAGTTGTGTTTATTACTTCTTGCACTTCCTAAGAGGGCTGGGGTGGTGTTTGGTGGGAGAGGAAGATAAAGAAAGTAAGAAAAAGAGATAAGAATTTAATCCTAGAGGTGCTATCAGAAAGGGGGCGGTTGGGGGGTGGGTTTGGCCAAGTGATGCGATCAGGAGCTTGTACGGTCCAGCAGACCCTCACAGCAGAGGCTGCTTCAGTATTGAAGCACTCTCTAAGCTTAGCAAGGAGGAGAGGCCATGCTCAGGCCACTCCCCTTCACGTCGCTGCAACTCTGCTGAGCTCAAGAACCAGTATTTTGAGAAGGGCTTGTCTCAAATCTCAACCTCATAGAACTCCACTTCATCTCCATTGCAGAGCACTTGAGCTTTGCTTCAATGTGGCTCTGAACAGACTTCCAACGACACCTGGTCCGTTGCTTCACGGCCAACCCTCTCTTTCCAACGCTCTTATTGCAGCTCTCAAACGAGCTCAAGCACACCAGAGAAGAGGTTGCATAGAACAAC
Source organism: Erythroxylum hondense (assembly GCA_029829435.1). NCBI lineage: Eukaryota > Viridiplantae > Streptophyta > Magnoliopsida > Malpighiales > Erythroxylaceae > Erythroxylum > Erythroxylum hondense. Next base: position 45,491,510 of record JANKYF010000008.1, read on the forward strand.
AGCAGCAGCAACCTCTTTTGACTATAAAGGTTGAGTTGGAACAACTCGTGATATCCATCTTAGATGACCCTAGTGTGAGTAGGGTTATGAGAGAAGCTGGTTTCTCTAGTACTGCTGTTAAGAGCCATATTGAGGACTGCTCCGCATCTTCTGTATTTCAGTGCTATAGCACTTCTGGTGGAGTTTTTTCTTCACCGTCTTCTCCTTCTGCAACTGACACACATAGAGAGATCATCAACTCATCCACTTTTTGGCAGACGCAATTCTTGACTTACTCTTCTGAGCCAAACCAAGTTCTATTTTCACCACTTAAGAAGCTATCAACAAACTATCTGAGAGATTCGGCTTCTGTGAAGGAAGACATTAAGTTGGTGTTAGAGGTATTCCTGAGGAAAAGGAAAAAGAATAGCGTTATAGTCGGTGATTGCGTGTCCTTAACGGAAGGTCTTGTCGGGGAACTCTTAGGAAAGCTAGAGAGAGGAGATGTTCCTCTGGAGTTAAAGCAAACCCAGTTCATCAAGTTCCAGTTTGCACCAGTGTCGGTGAGGCTCATGGAAAGCGAAGATGTTGACATGAAAATCTCAGAACTGAGGAGAAAGATTGATTCTCTCGCTGAATGTGGGGCTATTATCTATACTGGGGACCTGAAATGGACAGTTGAGGAAACTGGTTTCAACGGTGAAGGTGCTGGTTATAGTCCGGTTGATCACTTAGTTTCAGAAATTGGAAACCTATTGTCTGATTATTGCAGCTCAAATAGAAAGGTGTGGTTACTGGCCACTGCAAATTACCAAACATACACTAAGTGCTTGATGAGGCAACCTTCTCTTGAGAATCAATGGGCGCTTCAAGCTGTTTCTGTTCCCTCGGGTGGGCTTGGCCTAAGCCTACGTGCTTCAAGGTATAACACATGCTGCTTTTCTCGTTTCGTAATTTTACTTTTACTTTGGCTCATTATTTTTACCATGCGCAGATCAATAGACATATGGATTGTCCATTCCTATGATTCTTTTGTTTGCTTTTGTACTTTCTCCCATGGTCGCCTTTATGGTCTTAATAATGCCAAACCTCTGACGAAAAAGTAGGGTTTGGTGAGACATGCGAATCACTGTCCTCTGAGTTTTACTTACATTTTGTCACGACACATAACGTCTGATATTTCTCTTTTTTTTTTCAAAATATTAAATAAAAGCACAATCGCCGGAAAACCGTGGAAAATTATAAACCAAAGACAATCCTTTTCTCCAAACGTAGAATTTTAAGAATAAATTCATCTTAGTCGTTTCTAATCATGACTTCTTTTTCATTTCTTTTTTACTTTTGGGATTTGGCAATTTTGATCGACCTTCTCCTCGGCTAGATATTTGTCGCATATACTTCGTAACAGGAAGCTCAGTACAACGCCAAACTCTACTGTTCTGTAACTTGTACATGTTTTAGATTAGCAATTGAAAGCCTGATTACGGATACGAGTTACTTGGTTAGAATATTATTTGCGGAATTGCATCTTTCTCAACTCCTAAAAAACCAACTAAAAGATTTAAGTGTCTGATCAATAAATAAAGGAAATTGAGATGCAGCTTATGTGCTTTTTGCAGCTTCCAAGATTCGAGGATAGCCTTCTCACAAAGCCCACCACAAGTGTTGGAAGCAAAGCCAATTTTAAGCAAGGAGGAAGGAGACAACTTCAGTTGCTGTCCAGAGTGCACCTCTAATTATGAAAAAGAAGCACAATTATTTAAACCAGGCCAACAAAAACCTTTGCCCCCTTGGCTTCAAACTCATGGAAACAATACAAATACAAAGGTATCAACGACTGAAATTGGAATCTTAAAGTTTGGTTTCTAATGCAGTGCTAGTGTTTGATGACCTGACCTTTTTTTAAAAAAAATTGGCAGTATGAATTGGTTGAGTTGCGGAGAAAATGGAACAGATTATGCCAAAGTATTCATCATAACAGAAGCCACTCTCAATGCCCTACTGTTCCCACGATGTGGAACAATCAAAACCTAGTTGGAAAGAACCATTCACATGCTTCACCAAGCCCATGGTGGGCAAGCCAAAGTTGCAACTTCCCAGATCCAAAATCTATCTCGTTTTCAGATTCACGATTAAAGCCGAATCAAAGTCCCAGTGTGCCAAAATTCAGACGACAACAATCCTGCATAATGGAGTTCAGCATTGGAAACAGCACTCAAAAGCACCAAACAGGGGAATTAAGCTTGGATAATCTCAAGAATACCGAAGACAAGGAAGTGAAGATAACACTTGCTCTGGGAAATTCTTCGTTCACAGATTCGGGGAAAATGAAGAAAGGGGGAGAAGATTTGCTAAAATTATTGCAAGAGAATGTTCCTTGGCAATCTAAAACCATACCTTCTATCTTAGAAGTGGTGTGCCAATCCAAATCCATCAACAGGGATACGTGGTTAGTGATTCAAGGCAATGACACCGTCGGAAAAAGAAGATTTTCACTTGCTGTTGCAGAATCAGTTCTCGGGTCTGCTGATTTACTACTCCACTTTAACATGATGAAACGAGATAGTAAGGCGACCCCATGTTCAGAAATTATTGCTAGAGCCTTAAAAAAGCAAGAAAGAGTTGTGGTTTTGGTAGAAGAGATTGAATTTGCTGACACCAAGTTCTTGAAATTTCTTGCTGATGGATTCGAAACAGGAAATTTTGAAGAACCAAGAAAAGAGACGAAAAATCATTGCCATGCAATATTCATCTTGACCAAGGGGGATACGACGACCCATAAAGATGGGATCGTTGGAAACTCTGATTCTGTCATCCAAATGAATCTGAAGGTAGATGAAGACCACCATTCTGAGAGTTTCAAAATTCTCAACGCTGAACACAAGAGAAAAGCGGAATGGGATATCGAGACTGTAAGCAAAACCAGGAGTCCCATAGTGAATGAAAAGAAAACACTCTCAAGGTACTCAGCTTCCAACGCCCTAGACCTTAATGTAATGGCCAATGAGGAAGACGAAAGCAACGTCAAATTACCAGGGGAGCTTAGCCCCATGTCGAGCGATCTGACTCGTGAAACCACATCTGATCCGCGAACGACGCATGGGTTTCTTGATTCGATCAAGAACAGCTTTATTTTCGATCGAAATAAGGCTCAAGACAAGGAGATGGCAGGGGCATTGTCGTCCAAAATGAAGTGCTGCTTCGAAGAGATTTTTGGGGTTACAAACACGGTTAGGTTTAACGTGGAAAAGAGGTTATTAGAGGAGATAAGGGAGGGATCAGGTTCTTTTGTTAACAGCTTGTTTGAGAAATGGCTAAAAGAGGTCTTCCAAACAAGCCTGCGAGCTGTTTATAGTACTAGCGGAGGAAAGGACATACGAGTTAGGCTTTGTTACCAAGGAAAAAAGGGTGTAGTTACGGAAAGTGGGTTTATGAGTTCAAATCTCCCAAAGAATATCCAAATTTCTTCTGTCGTTTCGACTGACTAAAACAAAAAGGTCTTTCCTTGTAAAATTCACGCATGGATGGCATTGGACTCTTAGTCTGGAGTCTGGACTGGACCGCCACGATTAGCATATGTAACTTTTGCTAATTTTCATAACATGACGTTTTCTCCTTTTCCTCGTTATTGTGTTTCCCCGATTTCCTAATTATGTTTTGACCATCCTTTTTCTTCATATTTCATCTTTTCTATCTAATTACTTTGATTGTGATAAAAATATGATGGGTCACTTCTCAAGTGGGTTTATTATATACAAATATTAATAAAATAAAAAAATATTTAACATAGATAAAAGTGGCAGTCAAGAACAAGAAATACAACGAAAAAAAGAGAAAAGCTGCAATGTCAAAAACAAAAACAGGAGAAAAAATTAGTCTCTATAAGTTAGAGATTAAAGGAGTTAACGATCTCTATTTGAGCTGAGATTTTATTATATTGTTCCTAATTGTGTAAGCTACCCTTTGGTGTAAGTAATTTATGATTTATTCCCTCTTGTTGTTCACGATGAGATATTTTTTAAAGAGCTTTTCTGTGTTGCCATCCACCATTCTCGGTGAATTTTTTTTTACGCTTGTTGATCCATAAAGTGTTAGGAGGATTAAAGATTTGTGTACCCATTATTTTCATAGAAGTGGAGATTGTTTTACTAAACTAGGTCATATAGTTTTTCCCTTACACTAAAGGTTTTGCAAGTTAAAAATTATGGTGCTTATTGATTTATATTTCTATTTATGTGTTGATCATCGTCTGGTACATTTGTAGAGCCTATATTATTTATAACATGGGGAAAAAAGAATTATTTTGCTGCTTCCATCTGTGTACAGTATATACACAATTATGTTTTTTATCTTTCTCCCAATGAGTAGTATCAGAGCAAGGTTGTAGTATCAATGCTGAAGTCAACAAATGGAAACTAACCCTAAGTAAAATGATCTACTTAAATTGTTTTAATTATGCTATTTGGAAAGGGAAGATGAAAGATTTGATTTAAGTAAAGAAATTTCTTAAACCTGTGTTTGTTATAGAAAAGCCTGAAAATATTATAGATGATGAATACAACCAATTGCATAGGCAGGTGTATAGCTATGTTAAACAGTGAGTTGATGACAATGTTTAGAACCATATAGCTAGAGAAACTCATGCCAGAATCTTGTGGAACTGACTTAAACAATTATAAGCTAAGAAAGCTAGTAATAATAGGATGTACTAAATCAATTAATTGTTATGCTTGAAATATCAAGATGGGTCTCCAGTGGCTGATCACATGAATAAATTTTCAATGAGTTATAAATCAGCTCGCTGGTATGGGAGTAAAGTTTGAAGAAGATATTTAGGGGCTATTCCTTATGGGCTCACTTCCAAAGTCATAGGAAACATTCAAGACTTTATTGTATAATTGTATTTCCGATGGTACAGTGTCCCTAGAGCTTGCCAAAATTAGCATCCTGAATAAAGAGATGAAAATAAATTCATTAGGATCCTCATTATATTCAACCGCCTTGTTAGTAAATCAAGGGGGATAAGCAAACTAAAAACTCCTAGAAAAATGAAAGATATGGCAAGTCGAGAGGAAGTCAAAGTCCTGGAAAGACATCAAGTGTTATCGTTATCAGAAAGTAAGTCATATGAAAAAGGAATGCAGGTTGCTTAAAAGTGAGAAATCAAAGGAAAAAGGTGAAGATAATAAAGAAGAAAAGGATACTACTATAGTTGTATTTGATGTTGATGTTGATGTTGTTATTATTGGAAAACGTGGTAACCTCACATGATAGGAATCCAAATTGATAGTGGACTCTAGAGTTGCATTTTATATGGTACCAAATTAAGAGTTTTTCTCATCCTATACCATAGGTGAATTTGATAGAGTGAGGGTGAGAGATTATGGAGTACACAAGGTAATTGATATAGGAGATGTTTGGTTAGAAACCAACATTTAATGCAAGTTGCACTTGAAGAATGTTAGACATATCCCAAATTCTTACCTTAACATAATCTTAGAGAAAGCTCTTGATATGTATGGATATGAAACTATATTTGGTGGTGGCAAATGGAGAATCACGAAATGGTCCTTTATGGTTTCAAAGGAATTGAATACATGTATTATTTATACGATATAATCTAAGTTAATAGTAGCAGAGGTGAATGCATTTGTTGATCGTAGCACAGAATTATGGCATATACATCTTAGTCACTTAAGTGAGAAGGGACTTGAGACTCTTACAAAGCATAAGCTTCTTCCTATTAAAGGTAATTTATTAAAACCTTACACTTATTGTCTGGTTGGTAAGCAACACACAAAAAATTTCATAGATCTCCTTCACATTTAAGGTCATATGTTTTTGGTTTAGTTTATACCTGTGTTTTCACCATGGATTCTAGAACTATTGGTGGATCTTTATATTTTGTGACATTTATTAATGACCATTCTAGAAAGGTTTGTTTTGAAGTTTAAAAATTAGGTATTTTATGTCTTCAGACACTTTCATGCAAGTGTTAAAAGAGAAATAGACAAAAAATTGAAATATGTCAGAGCAAATAATGTTTGTGAATATAAGGGTCCATTTGAATAGTATTGCAAGAACCACAACATCAAGCTTGAGAAGACAATGCCTATGACTTCAAAATATAATGAGGTTATAGAAAGAATGAACATAACGATTACTAAATGATAGTTGTGCATTAGTGTGTGTTTTCTAAGTATTTGGCATATGTTTCTTGCCTAATAGGTTAGTATTATTGTGTTTTAGGACTTGTTCTGTATGTTTTTGTTTAGTTTGATCTTCATGATTGTTCTTTTGTGTTTGATGTTGGTTTAGGGTAAGAATTGATTATTTTGGTGTAGGTATGGAGGGTGGACACCTTTGTGGTTGAGCTAGGGACCAAGAGAAGAGAAGAGAAGTGGAGCCGCTAGAGAATAAGAACCTATGACCATAAGAAAGAGCATGTTTCCCATAATCGTGGAAAATTTATGGAGAAAGTTTCTGTCACATTAACCCATGATTATAGGAAACACAAGGATAATTCCCACAATTGTGGGATGCTTAGCCTAAGGAGTCACGTGGGTTTCACTTATTTTTTTTAAGGTTTCATGATATATAATGTCACAAATCCCTAGGGCTGAAGGAGAGTTGTGGAAACTAGTCTCCAAGAGCTGAGAGCATTCCATCATCTAGATTTTCCAGATTGAGCAAAGAAGGGGAGGAGCTTGCCTCGTCTAGTTCTTATTTCAACTATTGTCTCTTCTAGCATGTTTATCATGGATTGTTTGGTTGTTAGGGATGTTAATGATATTATGAATGGCTAAAACATATTTTAGGGTTTGTTATTTAAACTATTTGTGAACCTTCGGTTGTTGATTAAATAATATAAATGTTTTTTTGGTTCATTGAGCTCAAACCTTGCAAAAAATCGAGAGAGTGAGCTTGCTAATCTGTGTTAAATGTACAACAAGAGTTGACATTTAATAGACCTATAAATAAAAAGTTATCAATTTACTAGGAAGAGATCTCAATAGATTGATACACTGTTTATAGGATAGCTTCATATCTAATTGAATATTTAGGAAAAGCTTTGCACATCGAGAGATCCTAAAGTTAATCCTAATTTATTTAACTAGTGACATTTAGTTGCACTTTGAGAGAGGGTAGCTGAAATTTTAGGAAATCTTGGGCCAGGTATAAATTGAATTAATTAACTAGAGGGGAGGAAATATGGATAATGACACGTCCTAATTCTTAATCTTGATTTTCTCCAAGTTTTAGATTTGATTTTCTCCAAGTTTTAGATTACAATTTTGGTTTCGGTTGCGTTGTTTCCTTTTACTTTTAGTTTGTCTTTATTTTACTTATCTGTTTAAATTTGATCGAATCAGTTTCTTAAACAAAGAACAACATGAATTAAGTAGTGCCTAAGCATAATCCTTGTAGGATCGATATCTGCTTTTTAGTATAAGTTATGACCTATATACTTGCAGTTTTGAGCATAAAATGAGTAGTTTGGTTTGCATTCAACAAGTTTTTGGCTTCGTTGCCAATGATTGTTTGTTTAACATCTTGTTTATTTTGGGTTACATTGATTTAAGAGTTTTTGATACTTTTCCTTGTGTCTTTATAGGTGTATGAATACAAGAAACACACGAAGGACTGCTAAATTTCGTGACGAAGAGCTATTAGATATCCCAAGGCACGAACGATAGTTAAGAAGAGCGAAGTGTCAAAACAATATACAAAGAAATATGGCAGAAGAAGGAGAGTAAGGAGGAGCCGAGAGAACATTGATGGACTTTATGAGGCCATGATTCAATCCTCAAGGAGTTGCTAGGCCAGAGATGCTAACAATTTTGAGATCAAGCTAGCAGTCCTTAACATTCTTTAGCATAGTGTGCAGTTTTATGGGTTGTCTAATAAAGATCCCAACACTCATCTCGCGAACTTTTTGGAGATATGTGACACCTTTCGATTTAACGGGATGTCTAACGATGTCATAAAGTTGCAACTATTTTCTTTCACTTCAAGAGATTAGGCAAAAGCGTGGTACAACTCACTCAATTTAGGCAAATTACTACTTGGGAACATCTAGCCTAGACATTTCTTTCTAAATATTTCCCATTGACTAAGACAATAAGGATCATAAAGGAAATCACAAATTTTCAACAGAGTGATGGGGAGTCTTTATGTGAAGCTTAGGAGAGGTTTAAAGAACTACAGAGAAGCTACCCTACCACAACCTTCCTAGGGAGTTCCCTATGCAAACATTATACATTGGTGTAAATCAGAGCATAACAAGAACCATAGATGCAGCTGCAGGAGGATCTTTGATGAGAAAAACTATAGATACAACTCATGACCTTTTGGAAGAATTGGCGAGCAACAATTGTATGTGGTCAAGTAAGAGGATTAGACAGGGGCAAAAGGAGCAAAAAGGTATGATCCTAATTGACTCTGTTATAACTTTACAGGCACAGATCACAACCCTCACCAAGAAGTTGAGCAATATGCAGGGAGCATCTTCATCTACAGCTAAAGTTATGCAATCACAGTGTAAGTTATGTGGGCAGGACAATCATTGCACATTAGAATGTTTTTTGTTGGGAGCCAGTAGCACTGAACAGATAAATTACTTAGGCTAATCATAGTGAGGTAACAACCTGCACTCTGATACTTATAATCTATGGTGGAAAAATAACCCAAATTTTTCTTTGAGTACTAACAATGCAGATGGCCAAGAAAAACTACAAGGACCTCTCAGATTTCATCAAGACCGACTTGGATCTTTGGAGAAAAAAATGGACAAGTTGATGGATGTTTTACGGTCCAGACTAGAAAATTAAGAAAAGAAGCAAAAGAGGATGTTTTCGAGCTATAAGGAAAGTAAAAAGAGGATGGAGGAAAAGTTTGATCATATTGTGAAGAACCATGCCTCATCCATCTACAACTTGGAGGTATAGGTAGGTCAACTTGCTATTGCTTTGTCTTCTAGAAGTGTAGGTAGCCTACTAAGCAATACTGAGGCCAACCTAAGGGAAAAACTCAAGGATATTACACTTTGAAGTGGTAAGCAGATAGAGGAACCAAGTGTGTAAAAGGATAGCCAAGAAAAAGGAAAAGGCAAGGAGATTCAATAAGAGAAAGAAGAAGAGAGGCCTTATGTACCACCACCACCATACAAACCTAAACTTCCATAACCATAAAGGGTAAGACAACATTAGGTAGACACTCAGTTTTCCAAGTTTTTGGAGAAACTGAAGAAGCTTCAACTTGTCATTGGTGGGAAGCTTTAGAGTACATGCCCAAGTATACGAAGTTTCTTAAGGACATTCTGACACACAAACGCACTTGGGAGGACAATCAAACGATCATTTTAATGGAGAATTATAGTTCAATTATTTCAAGCATGATGCCTTCAAAACTACAAGATCCAAGGAGTTTTATGATTCCATGTGTTGTTGGTGACTTTGAATTTTCTAAATGCTTATGTGGTTTAAGTGCAAGCATTAACTTGATGCCTTTGTTTGTTTTCAGAAAATTAGGACTATGAGTGGTCAAGCCAACATCTATGCCAATTCAACTTGTGGATCAATCCATCAAAAGGCCATATGGAGTTATAGAAGATGTGTTGTAAAAGTAGATAGATTTATTATTCCGATTGATTTTGTTGTGTTGGATTTTGAAGCTGAAAAAATTGTCTATTGATTTTTGGTAGGCCCTTTATGAATACTGGTAGGGCATTAGTTGATGTGCATGAGGGAAAACTTGTTTCGAGAATTGGTGTTGAGTAGGCTGAATTTAACATTTCTAAATCTTTGAAGAAACTGATGGATGGTAAAGTATGCATGAAGATTGATGTTATGGATGAATGTGTGAAGGAGGTTGAAGAGGAAGCTAATGAAGTTACTGAAGTGCAAAGTAATGAGAGTGTGAGAGAAGAGGAATTATGTGAGGAAGTCGAGTTAAAGAAGTTGGGGAGAACAGATACACCCACACCACCTTCCATTATTAAGTCCCCCACTTTAGAGCTCAAAGCCTTACCTTCCCATTTGACATACACCTTTTTAGGTAAGAACCATACCCTACCCATCATTATCTCGAACCAATTAGATTGTGAGCAAAAAGAGAAAGTGGTGGAGACCATTAGGAAGAGGATGAGAGCTATGGGGCGGCAAATTTTTGATATTAGGGGGATTATCCCCAATGTGGTGATGCATAGGATTAACCAAGAAGAAGGATGTAAAATTGTGAGGGAGCAACAGAGAAGGTTTAATCCAAATATACAAGAGGTTGTGAAGAAGGAGGTAGCGAAGTTATTAGATGTAGGGATTGCTTATCCCATTTCAGATAGTGAGTGGGTGAGTCTGGTACAGTTTGTGCCTAAGAAGAGAGGCATAATAGTGATGGAAAATGAAAAAGGTGACAAGATTTCTACTAAGAGCATCACATGTTAAAGAGTATGTATTGATTACCGAAAGCTCAATTTGGCCACCAAGAAAGATCATTTCCTTTTACTATTATGGACCAAGTGATTGAGAGGGTGGCTGGCCATGCATTTTACTGTTTTCTTGATGGATACTCAGGGTACAATCAGGTGGTTATATACCCAGAGGATCAGGAGAATATCACTTTCACTTGTCCTTATGGGACTTTTGCTTATCAAAGGATGCCTTTCAGTTTATTCAATGCACCTACCACGTTCCAAAGGTGTATAATGGGAATATTCGCGGGCATGAATGAGAACTTCATAGAGGTATTTATGGATGACTTCTCTGTCTTTGGAGATTCTTTTGATCATTGTTTGTTTAATTTAGACAGAGTGCTTCAAAGATGTGAGGAGTCTTATTTAGTCTTGAACTGGGAGAAGTGTCACTTCATGGTTCAAGAGGGAATGGAATTGGGTCATAAGATCTCATATAAGGGGATTAAAGTGGATCAAGCTAAAACTGAAGTAATTGAAAAGCTACCACCTCCCACCAACATAAAAGGCATCTGAACTTTCCTTGATCATGCAGGGCTTTATGGACAATTCATTAAGGATTTTTCTCTTATCATTAGACCCTTAACTCATATATTAGTTAAAGATGTGCCTTTTGTATTTGATGATACTTGTTTGGATGCTTTTAATAGGTTGAAGAGGAACTTATGAAATCACCAAATTATTCTTTTCCCTTCAAGATTATATGTGATGTAAGTGATCATGTCATTGGTTGTGTCCTTGGGCAGTGGAAGGAAAATAGGTTGCACACCATTTACTATGTAAGCAAGACCTTGACGGGAGCATAACTAAATTACATACTTACAGAAAAGGAGTTGCTTGCTGTGGTATTTTCATATGAGAAATCTCATTCTTATCAGTTAGGCTTACATGTTATTGTTTTTACAGATCATACAGCATTGCGATATCTTTTTCCAAAAAGGATGCCAAGGTTAGGCTTATCTGGTGGGTGCTTCTGCTATAATAATTTAACATTGAGATTAAAGACAAGAAGGGAGCAGAAAATGTTATAGTGGACCACCTCTCAAGACTTAAAGGAGGGCACCATGAAGAAGAAGAGGAAATTAAGGAGAGCTTTCTTAATAAGGCTTTAATGATGGTAGACAATCCTTTTCTTCCTTGGTTTGCAGATATTGCAAACTACCTCTCAGGTGGTATTCTTCCTTCTGATCTCTCTTATCAACAAGAGAAGCGGTTTGTATTTCATGTTCTCGTTATATTTGGGATGAACCTGGATTGTATAAGATAAGTGTTGATAGTGTGATTCATAGATGTGTCCCCGAAGGTGAAATACTTGAAATTTTGATGCAATGTCATAGCTCACTTTATGCAGGGCATTATGGAGCTAACAAGACTACAACTTGAATCTTAGAGTGTGGATTCTATTAGCCAACCTTGTTCAAGGATGCTCAAAATTTTGTGCTAAAGTGTGATAAGTGTCAAAGAGTGGGCAATGTATCGAAGAAGGATGACATGCCGCTTTCAAACATCATAGGGGTGGAGATATTCGATGTATGAGGCTTGGACTTTATGGGACCATTCCCATCCTCCTTAAGTAACACTTACATATTGATTGGAGATGACTATGTTTCCAGGTGGGTTGAGACTATAACTACTCCAACTAATGATAACAAGGTGGTTCAAAAGTTCATCAAGAAGATTTTTATGAGATTTGGGATGCCTAGAGCGATTACAAGTGATGGAGGGAGCCATTTTTGTAATAAACCATTTGAGACTCTTCTAAAAATGTACAATGTTCATCATAGCGTAGAGATTCCTTACCACCTCCAACCAATGGCCAAGTGGAGGTGGTGAACAGAGAGTTAAAGAAGATTTTGGAGAAGGTAGTGAGCACCTCAAGAAAGCATTGGGCATTGAAACTAGATCACAGTTTATAGGCTTACAAGATAGCTTTTAAAACACCAATAGGAACTACTCCATATAGACTTATGTATGGTAAGGTATGTCATTTACCTTTAGAGTTAGAGCATCAGGCCTATTGAGCAGTTAGGAAGTTGAATATGGATTGGAAGCTTGCAGGTGAGAAGAGATTGTTATAACTTGACGAATTGGAAGAGTTCATATTTGATGCTTATGAAAATGCCAACTTGAACAAGAAAAGGACAAAGAAGTGGCATGATGATCACATTAAGACGAAAGAGTTCAAGAGTGGGCACTTGGTGCTTTTGTTCAATTCATGACTTTGATTATTTCCTAGAAAGCTCAAGTAAAGATGGAGTGGACTCTTCAAGGTTATTCAAGTGTTTCCCTATAGAGGTTTAGAGTTAGAAAATGATAAGGGTGAAGCATTCAAGGTCAATGGGCATAGATGCAAACCAACTATAGAGGGACATACTCACAAAAAAGGGTAGTCATCTCTTCCTTTCTTCTACTCCTTCATGAATGCATGTGGAAGAGTCAAGCTAATGAACTTAACTTAGCAGGTTTACCTTTCTTTTTCTTGCTTTTGCTTACTTATGTGTTTGATTTGTTTAGTTTTGATTATGTTTGGTTTGAATTTTGTTTGACTTTTAGTTGATTTTGATGTGTTGGCAGGTTGATTGAATGTTGGGAATGCATGCTAAGCTTAGAAGAAGACTAAGAAGTTGGAAAAGTTGGATAATCCATGATTGTGGGAATTGGGTTGTTTTCCATGAGTGTGGGAAGGCTCTTAATCCTAATTTATTTAACTAGTGACATTTAGTTGCATCTTGAGAGAGAGTAGCTAAAATTTTGGGAAGTTTTGGGCCAGCCATAAATTGAATCAATTAACTAGAGGGGAGCAAATAGGGATAATGACAAGTCCTAATTCTTAATCTTGATTTTCTCCAAGTTTTAGTTTACGATTTTGGTTTCGGTTGCATTGTTTCCTTTTACCTTTAGTTTGTATTTATTTTACTTATCTATTTAAATTTGACTGAATCAGTTTCTTAAACAAAGAACAACCTAAATTAAGTGGTGCCTAAGAACAATCCTTATGGAATCAATATATGCTTTTTAGTACAAGTTAGAACCCATATACTTACAGTTTTGACCCTCAAAAGAAGTAGTTTGGTTTGCAAATAAAAAAATATCAAGTGTATGCTTTTTCATGGAAAATTGTCTAAAGTTTTTGAGGATGAAGCAATAAGAACTACTGTGGACTCAGTTAACCTCTCTCCTCCATTCCCTCTTAATGGTGATATTCCTAAGAGATTTTGGAGAGGAAAAATGCCTCATTTGAACACATAAGAGTGTTTAGCTAAAGGGAATTCATTCATATCCTAAAAGATCAAAGATTTAAGCTTGATGCAAAATATGAGCAGGGTATCTTCTTAGGCTATGGTAATAAGGAGTTTGGGTACAAGTTTTAGGATATGGTTAATAAATAGCCTGTTAAATCTGAGATGTTATTTTGTTTAAAGGCTAAACAAATGGAGAAATTGAAAAGAACTTAAACCAATGCCATTAGCTAAAAATGATACTATTGTTGAGCTACTGCTTCCTGTCAGGGTTGCTGATAATGAAGGAGATATTACTGTTGATGGTGAGAATAAAGAAAATAAGCCTGCACTATATACCAATACTGATATGCCTGTTAAATAGTTCCACAAGAACCATCAACACCAATTGAGCCTCAATTGAGAAGATCTACTAGACAGTATCATCCTTTATAGAGATGCACTCCATATATGTTGTTAACTAATATGGGAAAGCTAGAAAGCTATAAGAAGGCTATCTCATAGGATCACAAAGATAGGTGGTTAAATGCTTGATATGTGCTTAATTGATTATACGTTTACTCCATTATAATTAGTGATTAATGATATAATATTGCTTAAGATACTCACTTTAATTTATATGTGATTTTAGATACAATTCGAAAGTGAAAAGGCTAACATGAGTCGAAAATACTGCATTTGAGTTGTTTTCTAAAGATTCACAATCCTTTGTCTTTATGGAGTAATAAGAAGAGGAATTAAAAAACAAGAAGAAGACAAGAAAATGAAAACACTAAGAAGAAGAACCAAGTTATGTTACTCACGACCAAAGCTAGAAATAAAATGCACAGTTGTTAACAATCACTCACAGCTGTGCATGGATTTGCATGGTCACCACTTGTCCATTTAATAATAACCTGATATTTTATTATAAAAGAAATGTGGTTAGTAATGGTTGGATGATGGATGGTGGAAGGCCGCACTTCAGTTGGAGAAAGATAATTGGAAAAGGATTAAGAATCGCTCAAACCATATTAATTTAGCATGGTTGTGAGCATTAATTCACGACCATGCCAAATTAAAACTCACAACTATGCAATATACATGTATGGGCGTGAGTCACTCTCTCGCCCATGCTATGTTAAGTCATGGGTGTGACAGTATGCAACGTTGTGAGAGGGACACCTCAACCAATTTAACCTTACATCTTTAATATAAATTGAGACATGTGATGATGAGGGTTTTTATGAAAGATTAAAGGGTTTTTGGCTGGGAGAGGCTTCAGGAGAGATGAGAAAAAAAAGGGGCAAACCCCTCAACTGTGAGAGACCCATGGAAGGGTAGCTTCCCGATGCCAGTTTAGCGGGGATATTGACATCATGACCCAATTACTCGCTCTTTCCTTGTATTTGTTGTTTTCTTTCTCTCTTTAGAAATTTATTATGTTATCTTGTGTATAGATTTGGGTATTGTGAAAAGATGGTTTGAATGCATTCACTAAATCATTTTATTACAAACCCATTGCTAGAATATTCAATGTAATCTGTAATTGTTATGATTAATTTTATTTGTAGCAACTGATAATTCATAATCATTAGATATAACATAACCTAGGTTAAATAAAAATTTAAAATAAAAATTTCCTTTAAATAAAAATGATTGATTATTAAAA
>JANKYF010000008.1:45626394-45637736 GCA_029829435.1 Erythroxylum hondense
ACAACATACTCCACTCTAATTTAAACATAATCCATCATTTAATTTTCATTTTCTTAAGAGCTAAAACCTCAAAATAAATTAGACAAAACCTCAAAATAATTTAGACATGCTTAAATAAATAAATAAATTTCAGGGGCCAACAGGTATGAATTGAGATAAAAGTTTAATAAGTAACGATTAAATTGGATTTATTTATAATTTAATGCAAGTAACTAAGTCTTTAACATTTCAATGAACCTTGCAATTGAATGACTAATGGAGAATCTTGATAGATATCAATTTTTTTGTTTAATTCTTTCCTGAAGTTGATTTTAGGTATGTGTTTAATTGTTAATACATTTAATACATGACACTTAGTTATTAATGCTTACAATGCTTAAAACACTCACTTTAGTTCATAGTTGATTGTAGGTATAATTTGGAAGTTAAGGAGCTAAAGTAAGTCGAAAGCATTATATTTGAGTCATTGTTTGAAGATTCACACTCACTTGTCTTCATAAAATAAGAAGAAGAATGATTAGAGAAATAAGAAGGATTAGAGCAAGAAGAAGACGAGAAAATACATTAAATGACAAACAAGAAGATTGAAAAGTGTAGAACATAGCTCAAATCATAATTTGCATCTTAATTTTACGTTTCAAGAGGTGTGTGATATGTGTTTAAGTGTATGGAAATAGGAAATTGAAGAAAAGAGAAGAATTCTAAGTATGGAAGTGGGTCACGATCGTGATAGAGAGCATAGACAATATTTCCAGTGAATTTCATCTTTTCCAACATACGACTTGTTTTGTAATTTTGACATTTTGGGGCTATTTTTGGAACCAAATTAAGTGGGTAAACCTTAAAAAAACCCTAAAACCCTCAAGAAAAAAATAAAACACTCATAAAAGAGAAGCCAACATCTTACCAAATCGAGATTAATCCAAGGAAGATTAAGAGGAGCATCAGTTGTCCAACATTTTCTAGATCTGCAGATTCAAGTCCAAATCAAAATTTTCCTTCTTTCCTTTTGTTATTTTATTTAAACTTGATATTAAAATGAATTGGATTATTTTATACATGTTGATGATATTTTAATTTCATATTAGGATTTGTTTTTGACTTATTTTGTGACTTGAACACTTTTAACTTCAATACAACGTTTTAGGCGTTATGATATTTGTGTTTGTTTAAACTTTGACAATAAATCGAGAGAGTGAGTTGAAAGTAATATGATTAGGTTGGATGAATTCATGAAAATATCTAATTGATAATTATACAAAGACAGATCTTGTGTGAGAACTCGATTATCCGATAGATTGCTTAAGAACTAGTTGAAAATGTTAGATTGCTTTTGTTAACCGAGAGATGGCAAGTCTAGAATTTCGTTATCAACTAGGGATTATTAATTAGGTTTAAATGATTAGATCTTTAGAGAGAATAATCAAACTTTCGAAAATCTAGGATCGACACTAAATTGAATCAAAAGTGGTTAAAGGATAACGATATAACAAATCCTATACTTTCATATTTAATCATTCTTGTTTTATTGTGGCAACTCCTTTGTTAAGTGGTTAAGTGCTCAATTTTGTTTGATTGTTTTAATTTCTGATTATTTCTTTTCATTTAAATAACATTTTTAAACCTTGGAAAAAGTTAGGTTCATTTAGTTTTAGCTAATTCCTCGCGCGATTGATACCTCAATTAGTACAAGTTTATGATCCATATACTGGCAGATATTGAGAGTTTTATATTAGGTAAAACTTGCTTAACAACCAATGTCAGCTAAAGGCTATGTTGTTAGGGACCAAAGCTAAGACAATAAATAAACAACATTGGCAGTGATAAAAGGATGAAAAGTAACTATTCAAAATAGAAATAGGAGATGGTAGGAGATTGAAGGTATTGTGATGGGACAAAAGTGGCCCTGACAAGGATAGATCAAGTATTCAAAAGAAGGAAAAGAGGGAGGGAGGGAGGGAATAAGAGGAAGGTAATCAAAGATGAAGATGCATACTCGAGTAAAGCTAATTGGCCCTGTATGAAGTTCCAAGACGCCATGCATGGAGAGTGTTAAGAACTTCCAAGGTGTTGAGTGCATCCATTTCAAGTAACTTTGGAGATAATTTATCCTATATAATTTTTTTAGTTCAATCTTGAAAAGACAATTGATATTTTAGATTGCATGATGTTTTAATAGAAAATTTAGTATCTTTTTAGTTGTTAATTAATTGATTGATGTATGTTTAGGTTTAGAATTGTGTTAGTTGGTTAGATATTTATGTTATGAGTGTTGTGTGAGTTAGAGCTTTTTATTGAGCTTTAATTTTTCATTTTTAAGGTGCCTTGGTATGTTTGTTAGTGTTTGATATCAGATATTGAATAACAGAGAAGATTTAGAGGAACCTCGGTAGAGGATCCAGGGCTATGATCATGATAGAAGACAGGCCACGATCATGGCCTGCGTGAGGATAGATGTGGACCAACCTCACGAACTTAATTTTTTTAGAGTTATTTTGTACTTTTAGGCCCAAGTAAAACCTAGTTTAAACCCTAATTAGAAAATACTATATAAGAGAAGAGAAGTGACTTGGAAAGGGATTCTCCATTTGCTATTTTTAGGAAGAAGCTAAGGAAGAGAAAGAAGAAGGTGGAGCTTCATTTGTTTCAACCTTCATTCCTCCAAGTTATCTTTTCTTCTTCTCATCTTTTATTTCGTTCATTTGATGCATAAGATGGAATTGATGATGATGAATCTTGGTTAAAGAAGTTCTAACTTCTTTTAGGGATTTATACTTGATTCAATGTTAATCTAGTTATTGTAATTGCATGCTTTAGTAATAAATCGAAAGAGTTAACCAATAACAAAATGATTAGATTGGGTAATGAGAGTTAAACATTCTAATAGACCACAAAAATAATAAAATTGGTAATTATTCAGAGAGAGATCTCGAGTGGGCACTTGGTTGTTTATTGGAATGCTTAAGAACTAATTAGGTTATTGGTTGTTTTATTAATCAAGAGATTACATGCTCGGTAACTCAATTTAATTAGGATTTATGATTTAGTGCTTGGTGATTACAAATCGAGAGAGACTTATCCACCCTTCAAAAGTCTAGGACCAACACCACATTGACACAAAAGTGACTAAGTTAGCGTTGATGATAAGATAAATCCCCTTTCTCATAACTTGTTAATCTTCCTTGTTTGAATTTCAATTGTCAATTAGTTATGCTCAAGTTTGATTTCTTTGTGTTAATGTTAATATTTTAGTTCCAATCTATCCATATTCAATCGCTTAATTTTCTGATCATTTGTATTTTCAATTTAATTACACTTTTAGGCCTTAGATAAATTAGGATTCAATTAGTTCACTGATTCCTTTTGGGATGGACACCTTTAATACTACAAGTTTATGTTCCACCTTTAATTGGTGGTTTTATTAGAAGTAAAACTTGCATAACAACAATTCATGCTACTTCTTTTCTTGGAATAAGTTCTTACGAGTTCCTGCAATAGCAAGATGTTATCACTAATAAACCTCCCAGGTAAGTAAGCACCTTATATAGGATCATTACAGTTTTGAAGAAATTTCCTTATCTTATGAGTTAAGATTTTAAAGAAAATTTTGTAGATTGAATTGTAATAGGAAATAGGACAAAAATATGAGAAATGATTGTATTATACACTTTTGGTAATGAGGGTCACAAAGGTGCTATTGAACTTAGTGATGAGGTACCCCTTGTTAAAAAACTCCAAGATAGCATCAATGATTAGATCTCTTGTTGAACTTTTTTAAGATCACTCCTAACAATATTTAGGAGATATTGAGTCTTTCCAATGTTCTTTTGATATAGAAGCTTCATCTTTTACTTAATTAGAAGGATTTTCCTATAATAGATTAATTGCTTAGAGCCTTTAATTCTTACTCTTAGGGCATTCCAAATGCCTTCATCAAAACCTGCCAAGTTAGATAGAAAGTTATTGAATTTTAAATGGGTTCTTAGACTTACTAAGCTTAAGTGAATGATGATTGTAAAATGATCAAACAAACTATGATTATTAAAAAAGGAGAAGTTGCTTGGGAAAGTTAAAAATCATTGTTAATTATCAAGACTAAGATCCAATTTCTTTCTAATGTAATTATCACTAGATTGTTTGTTGTACCAAGTTCAAAAGCTTCCTCCATAGGAAGGTTAGACAATTGGATATCAATCAAACACTATCTCAATTTAGGACACGAGTTTCCAATGGATCTAAGATCATCAGCTTCTTCTACAATGAGAAAAGAATTAAAATCCCAATCATAAGCTAAGAATGGAGATGCTAGTATCAAGATTTTTTATTTGATTTTATAAGAAGATTCTTTGATACAGGTGGAATAGGGATATATAACACCTAAACAGAGTATTATGTACTTTTCTATCTCATTAATCCTATTTTTACATAGAGTAAGGATCAAATGCCTATATTTCATATTTTTCCTTTAAATTTTATTATCCCTTTATTTTTGTATTTATACAAAAAAAGGATCTTAAGTTTAAAAATATTTTATAATGTTAAAAATACATCAAGTTATAGCTAGAGAGAGGAACTCTTCCTTCTTACTAAACTTTCCTACCAAAGCTTGTCTTCTACCTGTGCCTTCACCTTATACATCTGCATCTAAACCTGCTTCTTTTGCCTCCTATATTCTTCTTATGTTACTATATTTTTCCAATCCCATTGATAGGTGCTTAATTGATTATGAATTTATTCCACAACACTTAGTGATTATTGCTATAAAATTGTTTAAGATACTCACTTTGACTAATATGTGATTTTAGGCACAAATTGAAAGCAAAGAAGTTAAAATAAGTCAAATGCACGATATTTGGGCCATTTCTCGAATATTAATTTTCACTTGTCTTTATAAAGGAAGAAGAAGAAAATTAAAAGACAAGAAGAAGGTAAGAAAAATGAAAACACAAACAAGAAAAATCAAAG
The DNA here is from genome assembly GCA_029829435.1 of Erythroxylum hondense. Lineage (NCBI taxonomy): Eukaryota > Viridiplantae > Streptophyta > Magnoliopsida > Malpighiales > Erythroxylaceae > Erythroxylum > Erythroxylum hondense. The sequence goes on from JANKYF010000008.1 coordinate 45,631,360, forward strand.
TTTCTCATAGCAAAGGAATATAAAATCTGTGCATGCCATACATGTTTTAATGTGAATTTAAATGAGTAATGGATGGATGATAGAAGGCAAAACAACAAGAAGAAACCAAGCAAAATGTACGTTGCACGCAATAACTCAAAACATGAAGGAGCTAAATGGCAAAGAAGTAAGAAGAAAATGCTAGCAGTTGGATAAGAAATGTTGAAGAAAAATGGTAGTAGATGGCAAGCAAGGAGTAGCTAGAAGCACGAGTTAAAAATTGCATAGTCAAGAAAAGGAACGACGACATAGGAAACAACAAGGAGCAATAAAATGTAAACAACATTTGCGTTAAACGTAGATGTACAACCTAATCTAAAATGTAAGCGTATGAGAGTAGGGCAAAAGGAGGGTTTTAACGTAGGTTTGAAAAAAGAACAGAGGAGGCGTTGTGATATGTGCTTAATTGATTGTTTAGTTACTTCATAACACGTAGTGATTAATGACATGAAATTGCTTAAAATTCTCACTTCGACTTATATGTGATTTTAGGCCCGATTTAGAACTAAAGAAGTTAAGATGAGTCAAAAGCACGATAATTAGGCCATTTTAAAAGACTAATACTCACTTGTCTTCGTGGATTATGAAGAAGAAAATCAAAAGACACAAAGAAGACAATAAAAATGGAAAAATAAAGAAATAAAAAACTTACACAACCAAGCATGTTTTGCATAGGCACATGCCACGTGAATTTCATGGAAAATAAAGAAATGAGTATAAGGTGTTAGTTGGGAAAATGATGTGCATCTAAGTGGAAGCAAAGAGGCAAAACAGTAGCAGCTAGAAGAGAAGTATAAGCGACAACGCAGTAGTTGGGAAAAAAGATTAAAACGTAGACATTTAACATAGACATTGGGAGCCTTTTAAAGATAAAATGCAGTTGCACAATAGCAAAGAAGTGAGTTTAGATTTTAAAAGGAGATGTGAATAGTAGAGGTGGACAAGAAAATAATTCATAAAATCATAACAGTAACACAGTAGAGAGGAGGTGTAGTAGCAAGAGCAGATATGAGGGTTTCAGTTGGGGTTATTTAATAGTAGCCGAAGAATTTTTGGGAGAGAACTATGGAGGGGTAACATCCCGATGCCGATTCAGAGGTGACATGAACACCGACGACTGGGGTTAAATATATTTTACTATTTTTGTTATTTCTTTCTCATTAGAAATTGACTATGTTATTTTGTGTTAATTGATTTGGGTTTTGTGTATGGATAATCATATTCTCGTTATTGTTCAATTATTTGTGTATGAACCCATTGGGTATTGTGAAAAGACGATTTTAATGCATTCATTGAATCGTTTATTTGTAAATCCGTTGCTAGAATTTTGATATAATTTGTAATTGTTATGTTGAAATTCATGTGTAGTGACTAATGATTTGTAATCATGACGGATAACACAACCTAGGTTAAATGATGCATTGTTGACTTGATTAATTGATTTTCCTAATTCATGATGCTACTACCTAATTGAATATAAAGATTGTATCCAAGGTTATTCAGTAGCTAGGTTTAATTAACGATCGTATCTTGATTAAATACTACCTAAGGGAAAACTTAGGTTAATTGTTAACCCACGATTAATAGTTGCTAGGAGAGGTTTGAGAACAACAAATCAATGAGATATGTTTAATTAGGCTGTAGGTCGAGATTGAACTAAAGAACTAGGTCCCTACCGAATTCTCCACTTTTATCTTTTTTTACATGTTTTTTTAATTTTCTTTTATTAGTCTAGCTTTATTTTATTCTCTTATTTCCAAAATCCAAAACGCCCTTAACCTAAACACTGATTAATTTCATTTTAACAACTTTACACACACTCTCTGTGGGACTGATCTAGACTCACCACTGTTATAGTAATACTTTAGTTTATTTTGACTAACGTTACGACACATTGTCAATTTTGGCGTTGTTGTTGTGGAGTGTGGTTTTTTGGTTTTAGTTTTTGATTAAATTGGTGTTTTGTATATATTTTTTTTGTAATTAGTTTCTTTTCAGTTATTTCTTGTTTTTTTTCATTTTTTTTGGTATTTGTGTGGGAAAAAAACTGACATGGATAGAATTAATTTCTTTTATATCTCTTATTCTCAATCCTATAAACAAGGTTGGACCAATCAACCTAACTTTGGTTATGGATGGGATAATAATTAGAATTACTTTTATGATAGTTTGTAGGACACACAACAATTCTCATATAGAGAATAAGCTTTTTATCGCAACTCAGGTACACCTCTGGATGACTATATCAAGACCTGTAATGCTAACAATCTTCAATTTCAATGGGGTATGCAGCAACTTCAAGAGAGTATGTAACAACTTCAACAGAATACCTTACAATTCTAGCAGGATGAAAGGCAATCTTGGTCTAGTTTCCAAGATGTCATGAGCCAACAAAACTCAGGTACATCTCTGGAAGAATTGATGAATGTTATGATTGCTAGCAATCTTCAATTTCAACAAAGCCTACAATAGCAATTGCAATAGTTCCAACAGGAAATGAGGCATCTAACATCTATAAACCATAACTTATTAAGCCAAATAGGTGAAATGGTAGTGAGGATTGACTACCTAGAATCAAAAATGGAAGAGGAGCAGACATATCAACCTGAGGTATACCTAATGGACATTAGTGTGGAAACCTCATAGAGTGATGAAGAGTTTGAGAATTTTGAGAGCAATACTTAAAGAATTGCATGTGAAGAAGAAGTTGAGGAGGAGCTCAAACTAGAAAAAGATATACATTTAGCTCAGAGGTGAGTATTGAGTTCATGATTATTTTTTAGATTAACTTTTCACCTTTATATAGTAGGTTAAAGGAATTAAATGAGGAAGAAAAAGGCAAAGAGACATTTGAGATCTTTCTAGAGTGCTCAGTCCAGATTGAAAGTTAGAGGATAGGGAAGATGCTGAATATGACGAATCATTAACTAAGGCCTTATCTTGAAGAACCTCACATGGAGGAGTTGCATGTGACACCTAAAGATCACAATTTTGTCACGTGAGGGAGGAAACATGGAGTCAAGCTAGCGACCTTAAACAAAGGCACTTTTTGGGAGGCAACTTAAAGGAAGTAAATTTCTTTTCTTTACATTTTCGCGTTACATTTTATATGCATGTTTGTTTTTGAATTTGTTTGTTCTACTTGTTTTAAGTTTTCAATCAAAATGAGAGAAAGAATAAAATAAACAAACAAACAATTTCTCGTTTTCTATTGCTTTTGGGATTATATAGTCATGATTAGAGTGTGAATTGACTAGATAATTTCATACAAGAGTAGTGATTAATGGTAGAAAAAGTCAGTGAGATTTTGAGCTTATTAGACTGACATATCTATATCAGTTTCATTGTCTTTTGATAATGTGTGACCTTCATGATATGTACATCCTGACTTTGATTTGAGTTTCTATTTAATATTTTTATCACATGCATTAATATGGAAATGATTAGGCACTTTTTGTTTCATAAGCTACATTAGCCAAGTAGCTTACCCTATTAACATGATTTTTCCCTTGTTCCCCTTTGAGCCTTATTAGCCTTTCTTTTTGTATCAACCATATTACATACTTTATACTTAACAAAATGTCCTACCTAAGCCATAAAGCTAGTGGAACATTTATGATTATTGAGTTTGTGGATATACAAAATTCTAAGTGTGGGGGTGTACATATATGTAGATTGGCTATAATGATTGGGATGTTATTTTATGATTTATCATTAAAATTCCCATGTTAATGTAGTTTCTTTTAATGTTTATAAAGAAAAGGAAAAGAAAGAAAGAAAATACAAAAGTAAAAGAAAAAAGAAAAAGAAAAAGAATTAAAAAAAGTTTAAATAAATGTATCAAGGAGGAAGTGCATAAGTGGTTTGCAAGGTTATTCATACTTAGTGCATCCTCCCAAAGTTGTATTGAATGGGTTATTCAAGTATGTTGATTATGAGGTAGATGTTGGCTTGGAAGGTTAGCTCTTTTGTGGTTTCAATGTAATGTCATCAATTGTATAAGTGATTCCTTTGGATTGATATACGTTTCATGTGGCTTGTGTGTGAGAGCTGAATTGGGTTGGGAAATATAAATGTTGCATTCGTCATAGCTGACGGTATCTAGTTTCTATTATGAGTGTTAATTTGTGAACTTGATGTCATATTGATTGTTGCTTTGTTTGACTAGCTTAATGGCTTTCAAATTACTTGACCTAAATACATCTGACCTTACCTTTACCCATATTACAACCTCGAAAAGTCCTTTGATTCATGATTTTACATATGAACCTTAGTGGTGGAGAAATGAAATGATATCCAAAGTTGTGGAATGACATGATCATAAATGGTGTTTAGTGTACCTATGAACATATCTTGTTTAAACACATTGTCCAAGTCTAGCATTAGATTGCTTAGTTTTTAAAGGTATTAAATGTTGATTGATCATGAGTAAAAGTTTGGAATGTTAAGTTCTTTCTACGTTTTTTAAAGTTGTTCATCTTTGTTTATAATTATATATTCTTGGACATATGAGAATTGAGTAAATGTTTTGGGTCTATGAGCTTAACTTTAATGTTTTGCTCTAGGACGACCAAACGCTAAATGTGGTGTAAATTGATATATGCTAAATTGATTATTTAATTATTTCATAACACTTAGCGATTAATGATATGAAATTGCTTAAGATACTCATTTTTACTCATATGTGATTTTAGGCATAATTCAGAAGCAAAGAAGTTAAAGTGAGTCAAAAGCACAATATTTAGTCCATTTATTGAAGACTAATACTCACTTGTCTTCGTGGAGCATGAAGAAGAAAATTAAAAGACAAGAAGAAGATAAGAAAAATGGAAAAATAAAGAAGTAGAAAACTTGCACAACCGTGCATGTTTTTGCATAGGCACATGTAACATGAATTTCATGGAAAATAAATAAGTGGTAGAAGGTGGTAGTTGGGAAAAGATGAAGCATGAAACTATATGTAGTTGGTGGACACATGCCACAAATGACGTGCATCAGGTGGATGCAAAGAGGCAAAACAACAGCAGCTGGAAGAGAAGTAGAAACGACAACGCAATAAATGAAGACGCGGCAGTTGGGAAAGAAGACCGAAACACAAACAACATTTACATTAGGGATCTTTTAAAGATAAACCGTAGCTGCACAGTAGCAAAGGAGTGACCATAGGATTTTAAAGGAGACATGAACAGTAAAGGTAGACCATAAAATAATTCATAAAATCATAATGGTAATGCAATAGAGAGGAGGTGTAGTAGAAAAAGCAGATAGGAGGGTTTTCGTTGCAGTTATTCAATAGGTGCTGAAGCATTTTTCGGGAGAGACCTATGGAAGGGTAACATCTCGATTCTGATTCTAAGGTGACATCAATGTCGACGACCTGGGTTAAGTTTATTTCACTATTTCTATTATTTCTTTCTCTCATTAAAAATTGATTGTGTTATCCTATGTTAATTGATTTGGGTTTTGTTTATGGATAATCGTATTCTCGTTATTGTTCGGTTATTTATGTATAAACCCATTGTGTATTGTGAAAAATTGATTTTAATAGGTTCATTGAATAGTTTGTTTGCAAACCCATTGCTAGAATTTCGATATAACACAAAATTATTATGTTGAAATTCTTATGCATCGACTAATGATTCGTAATCATGATGGATAACACAACCTAGGTTAAATGACGCATCGTACATAGTTATTGACTTGATTAATCAATTTTCCTAATTTGTAATGTTACTACCTAATTGAATATAAAGATTGCATCCTAGGTTGTTCGGTAGTTAGGTTTAATTAATGATCGTATCCTGATTAAACACTACCTAAGGAAAAACTCGAGTTAATTATTTACCCATGATTAATAGTTATTAGGAGAGGTTTGAGAACAATAAATCAATGAGATATGTTTAATTAGGCTATAGGCCAAGATTGAACCAAAGAACCAGTCCCTACTGAATTCTCCACTTTTATCATTTTTTGCATGTTTTCTTTAATTTTTATTAGTCTAGCTTTATTTTATTTTCTTATTTCCAAAATCCAAAATCTCCTTAACCTAAACACTGATTAATTTCATTTCAAAAACTTTACACACACTCTCTATGTGATTGACCTAGACTTACCACTACTATAGTAGTAATCTAATTTATTTTGACTAGCGTTATGTTGAGCTATCACACTGTGTCTTGGTGGTGTTTTTAGAACAAGAATAAGAGTAGAGATCGTGAGTCTTCGCTTTTCATTTTTTTAAGAGACTTTAGATGGGATATTCTGTAGCGCCCCCTTACCGTAGAGTATACACCGATACGCCCGTAGGTCATACCGATACATACCCTACAATGAGGGTG
>JANKYF010000008.1:45701880-45715307 GCA_029829435.1 Erythroxylum hondense
GTTCTTCTTATGTTGACCCATGGTCCGGTGGTCTAGGATCTTCTCCACTTGATCCTCGAACTGTTTTCTCACAATCGATGGTGCACGCTTCACCTGACTCCTATTCGGATATGATGCATCCTCATAGTAAGGCTTGAGAAAACTAACATGAAAAGTAGGGTGTACCTTTAACCACTCAGGTAACTTTAATAGGTACGTCACGTTCCCCACTTTCTGTAGCACTTCAAACGGTCCATCGTACTTCGGCACCAATCCCCTATGTACTTGCTTGCTCAAGATCTTCTTCCAAATCTGTGGGGTTAGTTTCAACAGAACCTTATCTCCCACATCAAACACCAACGGTCCTCCTCCGAAGATCCGCTTGCTTCTTCATTCGTCGAGAAGCTTTACGAAGACTGTCCCTCACCTCATCCAACAATTCTTGTTTCTCCACCGCAAACTTATGTGCCGCAGGACATTTGCCACTTGTCCTTTGCTGAGTAATCTCTAATGGAGTGAGAGGCTATTGTCTCAACACAATCTCAAAGGGACTCTTCTCCGTGGCCGAAGATCTGTGCAAGTTAGAACAAAAATGTGCAGTATCAAGTAAATTCAACTAATTACTTTGACTTGCACTTACGTAATGCTGAAGATACTCTTCCAATAAACCGTTAATTCTTTCTGTTTGATACAACAGGTTGGACTCTACCCTCATGATCAAATACAGGGCCGCAAATACCTCGTTCCTGCTCAAAGCATCTGTCACGTTGTTGTGCCTCCCTGGTTTATGCTCCCATACGAAGTCATATTCAGCAAGGAACTCCTACCATTGGGCTTGTTTGGCGGACAACTTCTTTTGGGTCCTGAAAAATGTGTTAGCAACATTGTCTATCCGAACAACGAACCTGATTCTCAACAAATATACTCGCCACGTCTCCAAGCAATGCACCATTGCAAGCATCTCCTTCTCGTGGGTCGAGTATCGTTGCTCTGCACCATTGAGCTTTCGGCTCTCAAATGAAACCAGATGACCTTCCTGTACAAGGACTCCACCAATGGCTTTGTCTGAAGCGTCAGTATATACCTCAAATGGAAGATCGAACTCGGGCAGCTTCAACAATTGTTCAGTTGAGATCGCAGCTTTAAGTTTTTCGAATGCCTCCTCACATGCAGTCGACCAACACCACTCCTACTTCTTCTTTAACAAGTCTGTTAATGGCGCCGCTTTTTTGGAGTATCCTACTACGAACCGCCTGTAATAGTTCGCTAGGCCGAGAAAACTCTGCAATTCTTATACCGTCATAGGAGCCTGCCACTCAACTATTGCTTTTACTTTCTTCGAATCCATCCTAACGTGACCCTGGCTCACCACATGACCCAAGAATCTGATCTCCAACTGAGCGAACTCACACTTCACCATCTTCACATAGAGCTTGTGCTACCTCAGTCGTTTGAACACTCGCCTCAAGTGTTCCACATGTTCTGCCATGTTCGTGTTATATATCACAATGTCGTCTAGATAGACCACTACGAACTCATCCAGAAAGTCGTACAACATGTCATTCATTAGGTTGCAAAATGTAGCAGGGCGTTAGTTAATCCAAATGACATAACTAAAAATTCGTAGGATTCATACTGTGTTATGCACGATGTCTTTTGCTTGTCGCCCTTAGCTATTCGCACTTGCCAATACCCACTTTGAAGATCCAACTTCGTGAACACCTCAGCCCTCGACAACCTATCCATCAAATCTTGAATTAAAGGTACCGGATACTTGTTCTTGATTGTTACCTTATTTAATGCTTGATAGTCTATACACATCCTCAGTGTACCATCTTGCTTCTTTTGAAACAATACCGGGGTGTTGTACGGAGCTTTTGATGGTTGGATGAACCCTGCCTCCAACAACTCACCAACTTGTTTCTGAAGTTCTGCCAATTCCATTGAGGACACCCCATATAGGGCAAGTGCAGGTGGGATCGCTCCAGGAACTAACTCGATCCTGTGATCTACCTCTCGATAAGGGGGAAGAGTTTTTAGCAAATCCTTCGGCATCACCTCCCGGAACTCCCTCAACAAACTTGCAACCTCATCAAGGACTTCTACCACGTAATCTTCACTGATCTCCCACATGGCAGCGAGATAGGTCTCCATACCTTTCTTCAACCCTTTCTCAATACTTAAGGCTGAAACATGTCCTACCGATGTTGTAGCCTTTGTCGTTCCACCATCGAACCTACAACAATTCACGTACAAGAAATTTTGTTCATTCATTAGCATCATACCTCCCAAGCTTGGGTATAGCACCACCTTTGCTGCTTTAAGAAAATTGATCCCCAATATCATCTCAAAATCCTCCAATGGTATGATGATGAAATTCATCTTGGCACGCCAACTCCTAATGCTAATTGGAGTGTTGCAAGCAATTCCCGCAACTGCTTATGCCTTACCCGTAGGGGTTGTAATTTTTATCGGAGCCTTGGACACCCTCACGCTCAACTTTCGAACCATCTTCTCTCCTAGGAAATTGTGGGTCGCACCAGTATCCACCATTGCGGTCACGTCTTTCTCCCCAACTTGTATACCCACGTACATTAGTTTTTCAAAGGGAACCAACTCAGTACTAATCGCATTAAGCAAGGCTATCGGATTTAGCGTTGTGTCTTTCGAAGATTCATCGTCTTCTTTAGCAATCAGGGCGATCAGCTTCTCCTTCCTTGGGCATTCTCTGGCAAAGTGTGGACCGCCGCGTAAGTAACAAACGATTTTGTCCTTCTTCAAGGACGTCTCCTCGTTCTTTGAGCCCCCATTTTGCTAGCCCTTGCCTTTGAAGTCTCCCTTTTTGGAATCCTTCTTCTTTTCCCCTCGGTCCTCTCCTGTTGGGCGTGGCCTTTGCCCTTAGAAGAACTCGAGGAGCTTGCCTTAGAGTCTTTCTCCAGTCGAAAATCCACCAAGGCATCGGCAGCTGCGATTGCACCAACCACATCTTTCACATTCTGTCTCCGTAACTCCATTTGAGCCTACGGTTATAACCCAGATAGGAAATTGAAGAGCTTGTCCTCATCTGACATGTTCTCAATATCCAACATTAGAGAGCTAAAAGACTTAACATAATCTCTTACCGATCCATCTTGCTTGAGCCGCTTCAAGGCATCCCTCGCGAGCTAAGAAGTATTCATAGGAAGGAACTAATCCTTTAGCTCCTTCTTCATCTACACCCACGTTTCGAAGGGAACTCTACCCGCGCTGATCTCTGCAGAGGTCCTCGTCCTCCACCAGAGCTTGGCATCCCCATCTAAGTATATGGCCGTCACATTGACCTTGTCAGTATCGGATACTCAAGCAGCCGCAAAGTACTGCTCCATATCTCACAAAAAGTTCTCCAACACCTTGGCGTCCCACACACCTTCGAACACCCTTGGTTCACGCACCTTCACCGATGATGAAAGCTGTGGTGTGGAGCTTTCGACTCGATCTATATCACTCGTTGCAACAGCACGCCTTAGGATAGCGATCTCAAATTGAGCATCCTCCAAAGCCTTTAACGTCTCACCCATCTGTTGCTGCAACTGTTGGATCCGCGCCTCCAACATCTCGAACCGAGTATTGTGGGAAGTGACTTCTTCCTCCCCTTGAGGAATATGACCAATGAGTGCCTACACCCTAGACACCTGTTCTATCAAGTTGCCCACTGCCATTCCGAACCTGGCTCTGATACCAGTTGATACAAAGCTATTCTAGGAACTCAAACTTTCACCGAAGTTTCTCGCTCACACCCTTTGCACTGTAGTCTTACTTAGATCCGTTAAAGCAAAGACTCAGCCTTTTCCTCACTCTCGAAGTGTTTACCTCGCACACACTCGAAGAAACAATTCTTAAAAGAACAATAAGAACAAAGGCAACAAGACGTAGAGATACGGTATAAAACCAACTTTATATACTTTCCCTCAAAAGAATGCAAAGAATGCTCTATCTGATTGAACGAGAAGAGCAAAGCCCGAATGAGCTATATATAGGCATCCTAACTTGCCTTCCAAGTTACATTCAGAATCCTACTCAGTCTGAACTGCCTAAGATCATGCTAGATCATGTCTATCCTTATTAGATTACATCACGTGGACCAATTAGATGACACCTTATCTAAATATGATTCTAACTGATAAGATAAGATAACAACAAGATAAAGGTTACATTTAACTCGGAAACTAACATCCTTGTCCTCGAAGAACTCTACTGTCTTCAGACATTCAGTTTCACTGCAACTCTAACTTCTAGTTGTCGCCACATCATCCAAGATCTCCCCACGATCTCTATCCGTTAATGATGCAATGTGATCTCGCCGAAGCCCACTAGCACATTGACCTGATCCAATGTTCCCACAATAAGTCTATTTGTCGTGGTCCATTCATCCGAGCATGGGCTAAGTTCTTAGTCCATCAAGTCCTTAGCTTGGGTCAAGTCAATCTCCACAATATCCGATGCTCTACCAAAATTCTCACCAAGTCTAATCTCACTCGCTCACGTTTGTCTTAGTGTTTTCGCATGCCTCCCTTATGCGTGAATCCAGCTAACCTCTTACCTAAGGCTCCTCATCAAGGTAGCTGAGAAGTGCTCCGGACCTTAGGAGTCTAAGACTAGTCTATTGTGTTCCCATTTATTTAAATTTAATATAATCCAATTTAATTTTAAAATAATGATAATAAAAATGAGGGGAAGAGAAAAGGGACGGAAATTAGGGTTTATACATAAAGAGTCAGCCCCCAAAAGTTGCAATTACAAATGCAAATACGCCGAATAATCCGGCTTACGAGAACGAAGAGAGCTAGCACCTCATCATACGTACGTTATAGTTATAATCTCTGCTCGACTGTTGCGAGACGCGGTAATTCCTCATCACTTGTTTTTGTTAGAAATGTTTAGAAACTAATTGAAGTGTGGTTTGAATTGGGTATTAGGGTCTCTTTTTAATTGTTTCTTTATCCTTGCGTAACCATTGTTAGGTTGTGAAAATGGCTTCAGATGCAGTTGAGGGACAACAGGCGTCTCAGAAGTTGCAAATATATTCAACTTCTACCTCACGAGTCACTCCCTTTTGGAAAGGTACACATTGACCCTGTTTCACTCCGTCTCTCTCTCTACTACATGCAAACACAATACAGAGTATCAGATCCCTCTAACTCTTATATTTTCTGTACCAGAAAAGTATGAAAGAGAAGCTAAGAAGTACTGGGACGTTTTTTACAAGCGACATAAAGACAGAGTTGAGAACATTATCTTTTTTGCTTTCATTGCTAGTGATTGTAACTCATCCCCACTGTTTTAGATTTTGTGTTTTTTATTTTTCTTTTCAACTGCCTAGTTTTTCAAAGATCGCCATTACTTGGACAAGGAATGGGGCCAATATTTCACGGTAAGTTAATTGGAAAAACAAAGAAAAAAACTGCTCTTAATAGTTAGTAACTCTATTAGCGGTTTGAAATTTCAGGGAGCAGGAGGTGAAAAAGTCATTCTCGAGGTAAATATTGTAGTTCCTTTTTTTGGGGTCTGATTCTTTTCTAGTTTCATTCATGTTGATGAGTGGTACTGAATCCCAGGTTGGCTGTGGAGCTGGAAACACGATATTTCCTCTAATTGCAACATATCCGGGTATTTTTGTTTATGCCTGTGATTTCTCACCACGTGCTGTTGACTTGGTTAAGGTTCGATTCTTAGTTTATTCCTTCTTACTTGTCACAATTGGATGCTATTGCATGTACACAGAGAAAAGACTTGATAATTTGAGCTATAAAGAACATGGGAAAGCTTTAGTTCTGCTGATGAAATTGAAACCATCCAGAAATTTCACGAGTAACAACTGAAAACAAAGCCATCATTTGTATGCTTATATGGATTTTTGGCACAGACCCGATTTTTAAAAAATTTTACTATATGTTTTGACTTTCGCTTACATTTCCACTTTATATTTCATGTTGGATTGCTGCAGACGCATAAAGACTACTCAAATGCTCATGTTAGTGCATTTGTATGTGATCTGACTACTGATGACTTGAGCAAGGAAATTTCTCCATCTTCAGTTGATATTGTGACAATGGTATTCATATCCAAGTTCTTTTTTCTTTTCCCCTACACAAGGGTTATATAATTAGAGAAAATTATGTTTTTAAGTATGATGGTTGATAATTACTGTTTTATATATGTTCTTTTCTGGTTTTATTACAACCTTAAGCTTAATTATCAATTTGCAACCTTTACTTGACCATCTGACTTTTTAAGCAGATATTTGTATTATCTGCAGTTTCCCCTGAAAAGATGCCTGTAGTTCTTCGAAATATAAAGAAAGTTCTCAAGGTAAACATTCTAAAAGTTTGTTAGTTCAAATCATTTCATAAGTTACATCTTATTGCTCAGATGGATTTAAACAATGTCATTGTTTTCTTCACTTTCCCAGCCAGATGGTCAGGTGTTATTCCGAGACTATGCGACAGGCGACCTTGCACAGGTTAATCATTTTTCAGTGCCCTTGGAATTCATTTCCTCTGATTGTTATATGCCAATGCTTTTTTCATTTATTCTTTTTTAGGATCAATGAGTTCCTTTGTGGCTTATTATTTTGTGTTATCAGGTGCAATATGTCCTTTACATCTAGTGACGAGATGAAGTACTTAATCTTTTACTTCTTTCATTCTTATTTGTTTTAATATATTATGCCTACAAATATAGGTGTACACATTATATTGAAGCAGTAACGGATATCTTCTTTACCCAATTGCTTCATGTGGCTATGAGTATGACAAGTTTTAACATTAAATTACTGATATCTTTGCTTGACAGCGGAATTGGTCAATGATGAACATGTTTCCTTTCTTTAATCTGCGCATTAGTGGCACTAAATATATATTTCCTTACACAGTTCAAGTTTGCATCATATTGCGCTTGTCCTTTTACTATTTTTTTGAGTTTCTGTCAACTGACTTGCTAGTACCTCCTTTCTTCCTGCAATCATCTTTGTTTCATTTTTCTTACTTATGTATTTACTATCCACTTCTTCATTTACGGCAGGAAAGATTCACTTGCAAGGATCAAATGATCAGTGAAAACTTCTACGTCAGGGGTGATGGTACTGTAAGTTTCTGAATGTGAGCATCCATCATTATCTGTATTCTAGTTTAACATTAATGTATCAGTAATATACTTTTTTTGGTCTGTGATCTTTCAGCGGGCTTTCTATTTCTCAAATGTCTTCTTGACAAGCTTGTTTAACGATAATGGATTTGATGTTGAAGAACTTGGTTTGTGTTGCAAACAAGTTGAGAATCGATCTCGTGAACTAGTGATGAATAGGTAAATGACAAATAGGAACTCTCCTTGTGGATCATGGATCTGAATTTTATTTACTTTGCTGTTTACTTGGAATCTTTCTGACACTACTTGGTGTAATTGTGTCTTCTGTATCAAGGCGGTGGATCCAGGCTGTATTCCGAGTTTCAAACCCTTCCATAATCAATGAAGCAAAAAATGAAGACCCACTGGGTCTAGGATATACAATGCCTAAAGAAAAGAACTGTTCAAAGGAACTTTCTGATAATTCTGAAGTTGACATATCTGAAGGTTTGGGTGCTGAAATGTTTGGCGTTCTCCCTTGCAATAACAGTGAGGTAGACATTAACCTGTCTCTAATTTTTCTTGGACCCCCCATAACTGCTGATCTCTTAGAACTGTGATTACGCTCCTAAATGATTCTTTGAAGTTGTGCAGGACTTTCTATGTAATGGGGATAAATTATTAGGTTTCTTTTTCTTTCTTATTTGTTTACTTGTTGAGAATCAACTTAATTTATCTTTCTCGGTTTCTCCAAAAGGTTATCGAGATAAAACTTGGTCACCACAATTTCAAGATCAGTGTACTGTCAAAAGAGTACCAGCACATATATAAATCAACAGGCTTGATGCTCTGGGAATCAGCTCGTATGATGTCTTCTGTGCTAGCAAGAAATCCCACTATTGTTGAGGGGAAGAAGGTCTTGGAGTTGGGTTGCGGTTGTGGGGGCCTCTGCTCTATGGTTGCTACCAAGTCGGCTGACCTTGTAGTAGCCACTGATGGAGATACATTAGCACTACAGATGTTGACCCAGAATGTTTCTTCTAATCTTAGACCACCGTTCTTAGATAGACTAGTTACAAAGAGACTAGAGTGGGGAAACAGAGAACATATTAATTCCATCAGAGAAATTAACTCGGAAGGTTTTGATGTCATATTAGGCACAGATGTAACATACATTCCTGAAGCTGTTGTGCCTTTGTTTGCAACTGCAAGAGAATTGATATCATCCAACAAAAATGGCAAAAAAGATGAAGAGGCTGCATTGATTCTCTGCCATGTTGTGCGCCGAGTTGATGAACAATCTATGCTTTCTGCCGCCAGTCGATTTGGGTTTAGACTAGTTGATAAGTGGCCAGAGGGACTATCGTCCAATCCAGCTCGAAGTGTTGGAATGAGTATCAGCTCTTGGTTCCCTGTCAGTCGTAGTGATGAGTATATCCCAAGTACGGCATTGAATATCTTGTACTTCTGCATGTGATGATTTCATAATGTTTTCAATTTTGTTTATTTATAAAGTTATTGTTGGCGTGATTCAGTATAATTTAAAATCAATTCTTTCATAGTCAGTCCAATCGTCAGAATCGGTCTCTAGTCCCTTGTGGGACAAAGAATGGATTTATTGTTTCAACATGTTTATGTTGCAATTTTCGATTTTTAGGCCTCTTTAAGATGACTTTCAAACAAATGCATGTCAAAATTTCAATATCTTTATTGGAGGCTGTCCTATGATAACATTACATTTATTGGTTCAAACGTGACTTTTTTAGAAAATTAATGGAAATTATATTAATGAATGGAGCTCTAAAAAGATAAAGGCTACTGTAAGCTACTGAAGTGATAACAACTATTAAGAGATTAGGAGCATACTTAGTATATTTTACACTTCCTCTGTTGAAATTTGCTTATATATTATTGCTTTTTTTGTTTATCTCGATTCTATAATCTATTTGTCGTGCCTTTTGTTAATGAGTTTTGATAGAATTTGTGTTGGGCTTGGCATTTGTTTCTTTATTTTTCTTTTTCATCTGTCTCTCTAAGCAGGATATACACCTGATCGCAAGGTAATCTTAAAAGAGGTAATCCTCTTGTTTAAGATGTTGCCTATTTGAAGTCCAAAAGACTATTTTCTCCCAATCATCTTCACTGCAATGGGGGTTGCATAGAGCTTAAATTCTTAGCAAATAACACTTTTAAGAGTAGTTACATTTTCAAAGGAGATGGTCTCTAGATTTATGCTCTTCAATTCAGAGGCTGTGGGTTGGATTTGTTTTGAGAATATTTGACTCTGTCTAGAGTGCTTATCCTATTTCTGATGGCAAGCCACGTGATGGATGATGTTTTGAGGGGATTGTGTTTGAATCATCCCAGCTTGTTCCATTGCACGGATGTTGGATTCCTAAACACGTAACAAGAGTTGTTGGTGAATAGTTTGATGCATGTCTTGACACCTTATACTATCCGTTAAGCGTTGACTTGGTTTATTTCTAGGAAGATTTTTCTGACTAATGGAGAGGCCTCTAAACTTTATATGTCACTCATTGCCCCTTATAAGCTCCTTGACCTTAGCTTTGGGGTTTAACATGTGCCTCATATGATAGGCTTTAAGGAATAGATACAACGCACCTTTTTCACTCCAATTATTGAACAAAGCCATGTGTTCTCTCCATTCTTAATCTCCTAATTAACCTTTTTCCTTAGCTTGAAGATTTGCATCATGGTCTAAAAATTGTCATACTTGTACCTAATCTCTCAGACATTGATTTTCTAGCTAGTGTGAGTGAGCCCATGGCACCTAAAGAGTTTCCTTATCTATATGGAGCTTCTAAATCCTTTTGTTAAGTAGCATTTTGTCAGTGAATTGCATTGATCATAAACTTACCCCTCCTTTTATTTGCAATACAATATCAACTTATTTAAGTAAAAGAATTTTTGATTGCATCCCCAGTTTATAGAAAGTTTAACATCATTCTCTCTAATGCCTTCGTAAGGTTCGTTGACAATACTACCGACAAGATCTAATATAAATGTAGATTATTTAAGATAGATTTGATAAGTTATAGCCTACCTGTATAAGTTAAACTTTTTTTATTCCACTGAATGATTGTCTTGTGGAACATAATAAACAAAGCTTGAAAGTTTCCATATATTTCACTTTTGGTTAAAGTAGAAATTCCTTGATATGTAATTTGGGGACTTATTGTCTTCATACCAGAGATAGTGGAGAGCTGTTGAGCTTGTTAATCTCTCCAGTTGAAACTAGCAGGTATCAATTATTGTTGTTGATGTTGAGATCATCAGCTTTCCAAATGAATGAAGTGAGTTCATTAAAACCTTGATTGAGCTAGCATGTTCCCTACAAAGCATAAGTAAATCATCTGTAAATGGGAGATTAAAAGCCCTTAGCTTTTACATTTGTTGTGAAATCTTAAAGAAGGATCCTTCTTGATGTTGTAATTAGTGTGCCTGGTCAAGATCTCTATACAATTAAGAATCAATAAGGTGGTAATGAGTCTTGTTGTCTTAAGTCCTCTCCCTCCCTTGAGCACCCAAGTTGTAGTTTTGTTGCATTTCTTAATCTAGGTGATGAATTTTTATGGAAAACCAAATGCCTTTACATAGTGTAAGATGAATTCCTAATAAATTGAATCAAAGGCCTTGTGAAAGTCAATTTTCATGGAATAGCTTTTAACGGAGTCATTCCTTTGGTAGCCTTTTAATAACTCTTGTGCCAGTATAATATATCACCTATGTTCCTTTTGCTGATATAAGCTCCTTGTAATTTGATTGTGAGAGATTCCAGTATTTCATTCAACCTTGAGCCAACTACTTTGGATGTTATCATGTATAGTGTTACAGTAGGCTATAAGCGTGAATTCTTTGAGTGAATTATCATTAGGCATCTTTGGTACTACACAAATGTGAGTTTTTCTTATTTCCTTTAGTATTTTTCCCTAGTTAAATAAGTCTGTGATAGTTTTTCTTTTTATTTGTATTTTTATCTGGCTCTAAGATTCTTTAAAGAAGAATGCATTGAACCCATCTAACTAGAGCTTTGTCAGAATTGAGGGTAACTAATGTTTTTTTACATCCATATCTAATAAGATCCTGAGTTTGTTTGATAGTTATTGCTTTTGGGATAAAGAGTTAAGAACCAATGAGGAAGAAAAAAAGTTAGAAGTCCCAAAGTTTTTTAAAGTACCTGGGGACCTCCTCCTTATCTCCTGAACTAGGTCTAAGATTGTTTTTGTTTTTATTCTAATTAATATGGAAATTAAAAGAAGGTAGTAACTCCATCTTGCATCCATCAAACTTTTGATTTATGCTTCAGAAGGAAGTTGTGAACATCAGGTGCTTTGACATAATTGCTTAATCTTTTCTCTCTCAATTTTTTTTTCTTTGGATCCAAGTGTATATCATATTGTGCTTAAGTAAGCATGCTCTTGGTCTCTTTAATGTCAAGGCTTTTGCTATTTGCAAATTTTTGATATAGTTCCTTGAGTTACTTTTTCCACTATTTAAAGCTCTTTGATACTTTTATATTGTTCAGATTCCTCTACCTCTTTGCCATAATTGTTCCTATTGCCTCCTGGAAGTCCTCAAGTTTTATAAGGTAGTTCGTGAACCTAAATAGGGTGATTCTAAGCATACTCCTGATCCCTTTAATGTCAAGGCATTTGCTATTTACAAATTTTGTATATAGTTCCTCAAGTTCCTTTTCCACCATTTAAAGCTCTTTGATACCTTTATATGGTTGAAATTCCTCTACTTCTTTTGCCATAATTGTTTTTATTGCCTCCTTGAATCCCTCAAGTTTTATCAGGTAGTTTGTGAACCTAAATAGGGTGATTTGAATAAGGCCTTAGCCATATTATGAATTTCATTTAGTGAGTGGTCTGCGGTGAGACAACTAACAAAAATAGCCTTAATTCCCTAAGACTTCATTTGCTATAGATGATTTACCTGAGCCCTTTCTAGCTTCTCTCTCATAAATCATTTTCCTTGTTATTTCCATGTTAAAATTTTCCCTCTCAAGTAGAATTTATCACCTCTATATTTATGCTGCATGATATGAAATTATAACAAGGTCCTTTCAAGTTTACACATACTTATAATTCTGAGGTGTAGAGAATACTGTTGAATTCTCCAAGAATTATCTCTAGAGTGTTCATATTGAAGTTTCTATTTTCCAAGTCCTTCCATAAGGCAGACATTTAAAAAGATAAATTCGTAGCATATTTAAAGGTAAATTATAACCTATATTCATTCAACTTTAGCTCAGTGAAATTCTGAATTGCTTGCTCTTTGAGCTGATAGCCACCTACCTCTAACTTGTCAGGGCCATAAGCTACTACAATCCTCTCTAGTGAGCGTTATGATTTGTGATGATTTTCTAATTACTCCTGATGAACGTGAACTTTTTACATTAATTTTCCTTTAGTTTAGTTTCCGAAGGGACAATTAAAATTGGCTTTACTAGGTGCAAATAATCAGAAAGTACATGTTAATTTTTAGGGCTGTTAATAACCTTAATTCTAAGCTAAGACTGAGATTAGAGAAGTTATGGAGATTTTTGATTCCCTCAACCTTAGATTTCCTGTCAGACTTCCTTTTTAGTTGTGGAGTGAAAACCTCTAAGCTATCAACAAGTTCATCTTTTCCATTAGTGGGGTTAAGTTCACCTGAGATTTTTGTTGCATCCCTTTTATCATCTCTTTTATGCGTAAGTGCCTGTTTGGATGGACTTATATCAGTAGAGCTTTTGTTAGTAGAGCTTTTTTAGTAAAGCTTTTTTGAAAAGAGCTTTTATGAGAAACCAGTTGACTGTTTAGCTGTCAATTAAAAAACAGTTTTTTTAAAAGAGCTTCATACAGTAGACTGTTTGGTAATATAAAAATAAAAAACACTTATTAATTTTAACTATATTTTATTTTATAATAAAATTATTTATGCTAAATAATATTTAAAGTATACTAAACAATATGCAAAGTACAATATATTATATTTATGGTTACCTATTTTTTGGATAACCATCTTGTAGGAAATTTTAGATTACCATCTTGTAGGAAATAATTTAAAGAGATGTCTCATTTTTTTGTAGGAAATAAAGTTAATATAAAAGATTAATATTAAAACATATAAAAAAGTTAAATAATATTATAATCTCAAGATAAATATTCAAGCTGAGTAAATAGTTAAATACATAATAAACTATGCATTTTATCGTAATACAAGAAAATTTGCAATATATTCTCTCGCATCATTCACTTTGTTATTTTGTAGCTCGTTTAAATGATTTCCTTCAACGTCTTCATTTTCATTGATTTTTTCATGTGTAGAAAGTAATTCAT
>JANKYF010000008.1:45892095-45904959 GCA_029829435.1 Erythroxylum hondense
CTCAATCTCAAATGCAAATGGACAAATTAAAAATAAATCTCATTCATCCACAATTCAACAATTCAATCACATTTACCGTTCTAAATTTATTTTCCAATGGGACATTCGGATCAATTCAATGCCAAAATCCAAAATCAACTTCCATAATCCAAAATGCCAAAAACCAAAATGCAAAATGTCAAGTTCACTTCAAGAATGCCATTCAACATTTCAACCGAAATCACAAACAACCATTTACATTTTTTACACAACTTCACTTCAACGGCAACACTTCAAGTCTTCAACCCAAATCCATCATCAATTCATCATCGGTATCCATCGCAAAAACAGAAGCAACAACAACCACAAATCCATCGTCATCCAATTTTTAACAACAAATCTACCATTATCCAACAACCAACACAATGACAGAAGCAATTAATGTCAAAAATCCATGAAAAATAAAACAATACATTCGGTCTTCACAGATCTGGGTCGATGTCGGGTCGGCTGGGGTTGACGTCGGAGGACGACGGACAAGGCCGCGAAGGCTGCTGTTCACGGTGGAGGACCGACGACGCGAGGGAGAACCGACTGAAGCTGGAGTGGAGGACCGACGAGGCGACGACGCGAGGGAGAAGAACGAAGAGCCGAAGACGATGAGAAGACCACCGGAGTCCAGATCCAGACCAGGGAGGGCAGCAACGTGGCGGGAGAGCGACGGACGGCACGGATCTGGCGGACGACGGCGGCGGAGACGGACGGAGGAGCGTAGGCGAGAAGAGAGAAGAAGAGGAGAGTAGCGAGTGGTCGGGGCCGGGGGGGTTGGGTAGATTTTTAGGGTTAAAATTTTTCTTTTTTGCAAATAGGTCCCTAGGAAAACTGAAATTTACCGAAATCATCGGTATTTTTCCGGAATCACCGGTACCGGCCGGTACCGACTGAAATTGGCCGGTACCGGACGAAATTTGAACCCGTACCGGTACCGGTTTTCGGCTGGTACCGGCCGGTACGGTACGGATCTCATATCATTGCTACTCGAGTCCCTCTTTGACCATGTTGTATATTAACAAAAATCATCTTACTGCCACTCAAATTCATACTGGGCAAAGGAAACCACATTCTATATATTCTTAACTTTCTTAGATAACAAAACTTGGTTAACGTCTGCTAATAAGTTATTGTTCCAAATTTTGGCTGTTCCTTTTCCGCTGAATCAAACCTTTTCTTGTCATAGTGTTTTAACTTCCTATCATATTAGTTATTGTATTGGTATCGATGATACAAGTCTGTATTAGCAGAATCAACTTAATACAATTAAAAATAATAATTTGAGTAATTTATTTAGAACAGGAGATTGATGTGATCCTAACTACCACTTGACCTTTCAGATTAACTCTGCCCACACGAATAACCCAATTGATCATTGAGAAGAAAAGTGAGTCCAAACTCTGAATAGATAGAAGAAAACTTTTTCGTACTATAGTACTCGCTTTACGACTGATCTGACTCATATACAGATGACCTGGATTTTTTGTTTGTCCAGCTCAGAAAAACCTAACCTCCAATTCCTACGATCAAATTATATTTCTTTTATAATGTCCTGATTTTCTATATTAAGGTGTGAAATGTCAAAATCTACTTTCTGTATATTCGAATAACGAAAGGCTGCACCATCTTCTAGTAAAAAATGCTTTAAAGGTAACATAAGGTAACATCGTTCCTTTATTTCCTTCAATATCCAAATTCAAAGCAACCACACTTCGGACGAGTCTGAAATTTATGTTCTTTTGCGGAATAACATTTTGGCATGTCGAGCTTGAACATGAGTCGCGCAGAATCCAACTCAAACACATCGAAATTCATCTTTCCCGTGGGGACAGATTCACCTTTTCTGGTCTAAAACCTAAGCGCAGTTGCACCTGGCCGAATCAGAACAACCGTGGAGAAGTGGGAACCAATTATTATGACATTGATTAAAATTCCTACCCAAATTGTCATACAGCCTTGCCTTCTTTCCGGCGTGACTCAAGGTAACCAAGAAAAACTGATTATCTACAACACCCCCATAACTGTAAATTTTACATCATGAAACTCACATATGAATGATTATGAATATCATGTTTAGAATACAAGGGAAAACCTATTATACTGTGGAAAGAACCTGAGAAAATAACACACAAAATGATGATGAAATATCCAAAATTTTGGGCGAAGCTTCACATGTTAGACCTTACGGCAGTTAGATTATCCCATTGCTGTTCGTGCGCCTTCGCGAGCTTGAATGGGTGGGCTAATTCAGTCAGTCACAAATTGCAGACATAATTCCAGAAATTTCTTTGCATGAGAGAACCTCAACTTTGGCAGCACCGCGAGAAAAATGGTCATACCATAAATGTTTCTTGTTGAATGAATTTGAAAAAGCACTTCTACGTCATCTGTACACAGTTCACGAGGCATGTGGTCCTTGGACGACCAATGTAATCTTTTGTTTAGTAGTATCTTTAAATCCAACCTAGGAGTGGAAAACAATGAAATACAGCTTCATCACCAGAGAATATGACCAGAGCATCAAAAACACTTGAACCGAAAACACTTGAACCATATACTGAACCGAAGTCTCAAACAGAATAAACGACTTACTTCAACAGAACTGTCAGGGGGAAACCATCCCAGCAACACCCCGAGATGTGCAACGGCGGGAATGAGCTTAAAAAGTAGAGGAGTTGTTACCTGCAGACAATTTACTTCAGTAGATGCACAAGTTGATACTTCAGTAAACAGACTGTGGGTAGTCAATTACCATCAACTGACACAATATTAGACCACTGGGACAGACATCCAGTCTAGGGATGGCATTTTAGCTACTTTAAAAAAATACTTTTGGATTTTGGGCTAGGCTAGGGCTCGAGCTGCCCAGCCTGAAACCAAAATTTTCAGCTGAAAGCAACATCGTTTCCAAATTTTAAATAAAAATCCAAATTTTAAATAAAAATTTTGGGCTTGGTCCGGGTCACATCGGGCTCAAGCTTTAGGCTTTGGACTGGGCCGAAACAAATGCCAAGCCTAATCAAATCTTAATATTCATCTCTTGCAATATATCACATTACTTCCTAACAATATGGAGTATAGAAGACAATACTAGTTGAAGTTCAACACTCTACTTCCCATACCAAGATGTACTATTCGGCCTATTATTTTATACGACAAACAGCTAAACACCAATTAATTGATTAAAAGACGTACAAGTTGAAATTCAGATAAGGTCACTGGTCGTTACAAAGAAGGAAAAAGAAATAAGAACCACTCCTAAAGTTTGTACAAGAACTAGATATCAAACATAAGATTTGAAACAAATGTAAGTATGAATTCAAGCAGACAGATATCTAAATATCACTTTAAAAAACTAGGAATCAGTCCTAATTCTAAAATCCGTTCTTAGAAAGAATTTCATTCCTTCAAACTATATCAACTTCTCTTAAATTATCTAAGAACATGTAGACAGGCAGTGACAGATTCTAATTTAACCATAACTTCAGTTTGACTACTAATTGAAACTGAACTCTTTTCTATAGAAGTTATTGAACAAATATACTAGTATTCCAATAAATATATAAAAGAAACCTAAATAAAAACAAATATAGCATGAAAGTTGACGTTTTCTGCCTAACCCATAGGAAGACATGACAAGAGTTGACTTTGATGATTAAAACATTGGCAAGGAGCATCAATATCACCTTTTCCCTTTTGGCTACGTCATAATTAAAACAGCTATGTTTCCTTAGAGAAGTATACTAAGTTGGTTTGGAAGTCATCTTTGTTTTAACCTTTGTCTCTTCCAAATCAACAATTGGTGGATGAACTACTTTACAGGATCTATCCTCTACTGTTCTCCACCAAAATTTAACATATCCAACTAGTTTCATCTTTGCAAATCTAACCTTTCAGTATTCTGTCATATTGCACCAATCAAAATAACCATCCATATCTGCAGTTCAGTCTAAAGACAAATCTGATCATCCTCAAGCAATCATATACTTAAAACACATTTTCTTAGTAATATCAACAACCATGTCCCTTCCGGCCTTTATCAATTTCTTATGTCACTTACAAGTTTCTATGAGAGGCTAGTTTCTCGGCTGTCCAACTCCTCAAAGGCCCTCAACAGTTGATTATATGATTTTCACCAACTCCTCCAAGTAAACAATGTTGGTCTGTTGGGTACTGTCTTAACGACTTGTGATTTGTTTAAGTATTGCTACAATACTGCCCACCCTCTCAAGAATTTGTATGATTAGCTCATTGCCCTTTTTATCACTGAATAATCCTCAAGCCCTTATGCTCCATGTTGCCATTATTGAACCCAAGCTCTAATACCAATCTAATATAGGATACACCAACTATTTGACAAAGAATGTATAAATTCAAAATTTGGGCTGCTCAAGCTGTTTTATATTTTTGGTGGCTTAAAAAAAATAGTGCTGGAAATTTAGGTTGCGGTGAATTATAAGGAATGAACTAGAACAAGAAAACCCCTGACAAGAAATAGGATTCGCACTTGGCATTTGAAACAAACAGAACTGATGAAATCAAATCAATAGATTGCTACAAATCACTTATACAATTTAAGAAGGTCGAAATATAAAATGTCATAATTCATTAATAATAAACATCTCAAAATTTTAACATACAAAAATACAAATAAGCATGAACAAATGATTCTAATGTAGCCATAATGATAGAACATATAGGGGAGAGGATGACTTAGACATTGAGAGGGACAATAGGAGAAGGAATAAACCGGTAGTATGGAAGGTGCATTCTAGAAGAAAATACAATGGGCAGGAGGGCAGTTAGTTATTAGCTGAGGTGGCAAAGTAGTTAGGGAATGGAATGTACCTGGGAAGAAGAATATTTTGTAGGGGGGGAGAGAAGGGAGATAGGAGAAAAGAAGAAAAATTGACACTAGGGTACACATACCTGCTGAGGAGCGATTCTGTTCTGGTTTAGGGAAGAACTACCACTACTATACTGTAATGCGCTATTCACATTACGGTTTATTGAATTAATACTAAAATCTCTAGTGTTCTAAGACTAGAGTTTTATCATTGGTCCGACCTGCCGGATTCTCATCGGAAGGATAGGTAGTTTACTTCTTGTTTATTTTTATCTCACGTCCGAGATCCATCTTCATGCCACCGAAGATGTCAAACAGAGTTAAGCTATTGGAATCTCGTATGGCTAGTCTTGAAGCTGGGGTAGAAGAGATACATTCATCAATGCGAATGGCCATGGGGGAGATGCAACGGGCATTACTGGTAGAGATGAGTAAACTGATGGGCAAGCGTCTCGAGGAGGGACAAGGTAGTGAGACTTATGAGAGGAGGCCGAATATGGCGGGAGACAGGGATACTCAGCGTACTCAACATAATGTTCAGTCGGAGCATTCTTCGGGCAATATGGAAGAGTACAGGACGTTGGTGAGAAAGGTAGACTTACCCATGTTCGATAGGTCTGATCCAGTAGGATGGATTACCCGAGCAGAAATTTATTTCGAAGTTCATGGAACTTCGGAAGAGGTGAAGATCAAACTGGCTTTATTAAGCATGGAAGGATCGACTATTCACTAGTTCAATCTCCTCCGAGAGACTGAAGTGGAGCTAACATGGGGGAAGTTGAAACAGGCTTTAATCGACAGATATGGAGGAAGGAGGTTTGAGAACCCATTTGAAGAACTCTCTGATTTGCAACAAACAGGTACAGTTGATGAATACATTGAGGCCTTCGAATTCGTGTTTTCTCAAGTGGGACGCTTACCGGAAGCACAACTTATGTGCTACTTCATGAGTGGGTTGCGTACGGAGATTCGACGAAGGGTGCGTATCTTCAATCCAACAAACAGGGTTCAGATGATGAAAGTGGCAAGGGCTATGGAGGAGGAGATGTACGGGGACCAAAGGAGTTTTGAACCATCCAACCCAAAACATCGCAACTGGCATCACCGAGGAGAGACTGGGTATAGAAGCCAGAATCGGGGTCACCCAACATATACCGAGTCAGGTTCCTCAAATACCGTGGGCTATAGAGCGGGTAGCGCAGAGGGTGGGTCGGGTCCAACCTGAAATACGACGGGCCATCGTTTTCACCCCAGATCGCCGACCCTAGGAGGAGATACTCACCTCACGGCGTCGACCAGACCAAGGGAAGGGGACCAAAGGACATCCATGGGAAAAAATCGAGGCTTGCGACACATTTCGTACCATGAGTTGATGGATCGCAAAGCAAAGGGATTGTGCTTCCGATGTGGGGAGAAATTTCATCCCCTCCATCAATGTTTAGAACGACAGCTACGGTTGTTAATATTGGATGACAATGAGACCCTAAACGACGATGGGGAAATAATAGCCATTGAAGGAGAGGCTTCGGAGGATGAAGAGGTTGCGCTGGAGTGTAGAGCTATGGGTGTGTTTGGGATTCATCAGATAGTGTTACCAGAGTGCAAAACGATGCGGATTGTGGGAGAAATTCGTGGGGTTCCTATTCGTGGGGTTGACAGTGGCGCAAGCCACTTCATCTCTCCCGAACTCGTTAATGGTTTGGGATTATCGGTGACAAAGACAAGGAATTTGGGAATTCATTTGGGAGACAGCCATGAGGTCTCCACAAATAAAAAATGTTTGGCAATTCCAATTCGGATGTAGGACTTAGAATTGAATATTGACGCATATGTGTTGGAGTTGGGAGGCATGGACATCATTTTAGGAATAGCTTGGTTGCAAACCTTGGGAAAGGTTATTGTTGACTGGAAGGAAAGAACTATGCAGTTTCAATATGAGGGAAGAGCTGTGGCATTATGCGGCAATGCTAAGTTCAGGTCAATCCAATCGAGAGGAAAACAACACTTGGAAGAGCCAGTTTCCTTACACAATCTATTAGAAAATTTCTCGGGTGAGTCTCATGAAGAAGAAGCGGTTGTAGCATCAGAAATTCAATCACCCCAGCTAAAAACATCAGAACAAGGGGAGCTGAAAAGGTGTTGGGCCAATTCACAACGGTCTTTCAAGAGCTGAGGGGACTACCTCTAGAGAGGAGACATTCCCATGCCATTGTCTTGCAGCCAGGATAAGGCCCCATCAGTGTTAGACCCTATCGATACCCCCATCACCATAAAGACGAGATTGAGAAACAAGTCCAACAAATGTTGCAAATGGGAATCTTTTGGCAAAGCTCAAATGCTTACTCTAGTCCAGTTATTTTAGTACGGAAGAAGGATGCGACTTGGAGAATGTGCGTCGATTATAGAGCGATAAATAGGGTTACAATCCCAGATAAATACCCTATTCCCGTGGTGGATGAGCTATTGGATGAACTTCACAATGCTCATGTATTTTCTAAGATAGACCTCAAGTCGGGTTATTATCAGATTAGGGTGGTGGAAGAATACATACACAAGATAGCTTTCCGGACACACAACGGGCTTTACGAATTCCTAGTAATGTCGTTTGGTTTAACCAGTGCGCCGGCAACTTTTCAGGCTACAATGAATGATATTTTCCGATCTTTTCTTAGGAAGTTTGTGTTGGTTTTCTTAGATGATATTCTAGTCTATAGTGCAGATTGGAGTTCTCATCTTTCTCACTTGTCCATGGTTTTGGAGGTTTTGCAAAATAACCAATTTGTGGCTAATCAACATAAATGCAATTTTGGGAGACAGACAGTGGAGTATTTGGGGAATATTATTTCAGGGGAAGGAGTCGCAGTGGATTCGGCGAAGATCAGTAGTGTGTTGACATGGCCTATGCCCAAGAATGTTAAAGGGGTAAGAGGATTCCTAGGCTTAACCGAGTATTATCGCAAGTTCATTATGAATTATGGGAAAATATCCAAGCCACTAACCGAATTGACTAAGAAGGATGGGTTCCATTGGAATTCTGCCACTTTAGAGGCCTTTGAGGCTCTCAAAAAAGCCTTGACAACATCCCCAGTCTTAACTCTTCCTAATCTCTCTCAACCTTTTGAGATTGAATGCGATGCTTCAGGCAATAGAGTGGCAGCAGTTTCGATGCAGAACTGTAGACCCATAGCTTATTTTAGCAAAGCTTTTTCAGCGGGGAATCTTTCCAAGTCAGCCTATGAGAAAGAATTGATGGCATTAGTGTTGGTAGTGAACCACTAGCGCCATTACTTGCTTGGGCATCCTTTTGTGGTCTATTCTGATCAGAAAAGTCTACGCCATCTGATGCAACAACGCATTACCACAACAGATCAGCAGTGTTGGATGTCAAAACTTTTGGGGTATCACTTTGAAGTCATGTATAAATCGGGACCAGAAAATACGGCGGCTGATGCCTTGTCAAGGGTTTATGAAGAGGGGGAATTTCAGACCTTGGTATCCTTTCCAATGTGGGCAGAAGGTAAGCAACATCAACAGGAGGTACAACATGATCCAACTTTACGTAAAATTATCCAGGAATTGCAACAAAAGCCGAACCCCAAATCTAGGTTTTCTTGGCAGCAGGGGCTTCTTCTGCACAAAGGAAGGATGGTAATTTCAGCGACATCCTCATTGATTCCCACCCTTCTGAAAGAATATCACTCATCACCTATTGGGGGCCATTCAGGATTTTTGCATACTTATCGAAGGGTTGCTAGTAATCTCTATTGGATCAGAATGAAGAAGACTATCCAATTGTCAAGTCTTGTGACATATGCCAATGACAAAAATATGGTGCAACATCACCTGGAGGATTGTTACAATCTCTACCTATTCCTCATCAGATTTGGGAGGATATTTCGATGGATTTCATCACTGGACTTCCAAGGTCTAAAGGATTTGAGGTAGTGTTAGTGGTGGTGGATCGGCTTCGAAATATGGCCATTTCATCCTCTTAAAGCATTCATATATTGCTAAGAGTGTGGCTAAAGTGTTTGCTAAAGAAATAGTGGGCCTATATGGGGTCCGCTTGTTAATTGTAAGTGATCGTGATCCCTTGCTTGTAAGTCATTTTTGGAGGGAATTATTTCGCCTACAAGGCACCATGCTTAAAATGAGTTCATCTTATCATCCGGAAACAGATGAACAAACGGAGGTTCTCAATAGGTGCTTAGAAACCTGCTTGAGATGTTTTGCTTCTGAACAACCTAAGAATTGGTCCTATTGGATCTCATGGGCTAAATTGTGGTATAACACCACTTTCCATATCTCTACGGGTTCAACACCATTTGAAGTAGTGTACGGGAGGAAGCCTCCTACCCTTGTGCGGTATTTGCAAGGGGAGACAGGAGTTGAGGCAATGGCTACAGTTGAAATACCATCTGCATAGAGCTCAGGAGCAAATGAAGAAGTATGCTGATAAAAAATGTACTCCTCAATCTTTTCAAGTCGGGCAGTGGGTTTTCCTGAAACTATGCCCTCATAGACAGCTCACCGTGGCCAGACGCATCAGCCAAAAGTTAGCAGCAAGGTACTTTGGTCCCTTTCAAATTTTGGACAAATTGGGAGCAGTGGGTTACAAACTCAAACTCCCTCCTACATCTAGAGCTCATCCAATATTCCATGTTTCACAATTATAGAAGGCAGTGGGCAATTATTCTATGGAAGCTACATTATCAGAAGGTATGGAAGTTGAATTGGACGATTTGGTGGAACCTAAATGTGTGCTGGCCAGCAGAACAGTTATGGCATTTGGGGATTCAATACAACAATGGATGGTCAAGTGGAAGGGGCAGACCATGGAGCAAGCAACATGGGAGGATGAATCTATGATTCGCAGCCAATTTCCTCACTTCAGCCTTGAGGACAAGGCTGCTCTTTCAGGAGGAGGCAATGATAGAACATATAGGGGAAAGGATGACTTAGACTTTGAGAGGGACAATAGGAGAAGGAATAAACCAGTAGTGTGGAAGGTATATTCTAGAAGAAAGTATAATGGGCAGGAGGGCAGTTAGTTATTAGCTGAGATGGCAAAGTAGTTAGAGAACGGAATGTACCTGGGAAGGGGAATATTTTGTAAGGGGAGAGAGAAGGGAGATAGGAGAAAAGATGTAAGAAAAATTGTGACAGTAGGGTACACATACCTGCTGAGGAGCGATTCTGCTCTGGTTTAGGGAAGAACTACCACTACTATACTGTAATGAGCTATTCACATTACGTTTTATTGAATTAATACTAAAATCTCTCGTGTTCTAAGACTAGAGTTCTATCACATAATCATCTTAACTGCTCTAAATTGGAACTAACTATAACTTTATAAATATTGAACTGAACAAATTTACTAAGATTAAAGATAAACAAAACAACAAATCCTATATCGAATAAATATAGAACAAAAGTAGACGTCTTTGACTAATCTGGATCACACTCTATCAGCATCCATGCTATAAAATTGTTATGTCTACCATCCACAAAGAGAACATGTTACATTGAAGATATAGCCTGTGGCTTTTTTGTGGTTTGGCTTACATTCTTCACGTCATACAAGTTTCAAATTAAGATTAGTCATCATCATTTTAGGAGGATGTACAATCAGGAGCTCCAATTAATAGGTTATCAGCTATTTATGTCCACCAGAAAATGCAAGTCAACAGATGTCTAGAACCAGTAATCTGTACATTCACAAAAAGAACACAAGAATTCCTGCAAAAAACTTATTTAAAACAATAAATACCAGGCTGAGAGCCGTAGTTCCAAGAAGCAGCAGGTAAAGTTTTCCCTGAAAATGGTCCAAATATCAGCTCCACCACATCTCATGATTTTAATAATTCCCCTGGCAAACTTGGGCCAGTAAATCTTTAAAATTTTGACAGGTATGATGTCCCAAAATTCCAATTCTGTGTAAGTGCTGTGATGGATATTCCAATGATGGCACTAACCTCAACCAAATGAAGATTAGAGGCACGGCTGAGAAGAACAAATGCAAATTCTCCTATCTGAGCCAAAGACATTCCGACCTACACACATTTATATTCTGTTAGAAAATCATAACAGAAGGCATAATAGACAGTGAACATCAAATAAAATCTTACAAGGAGTGCAGCCTTGTTGTTGTAACCAAATGCCTTCACTACTGTTGTGATTATGGTTGTCTTGATGATTATAACTAAAATGACAGATGCTAATAATATATCAACATGGCTCCAGAGAAAATGAACATGGATCAGCATCCCAATGCTGGAAAGAAAAAGAGCAGCAAAGAAGTTTCGAATAGGATCAATCTGCACAAGGAACAAGCTCAGCTGGTCAGAGACCATGAACATGAAGGAAAGAAATGCTATCCCCATTTGGGCCAAGACATTAGCAAAACCAGCAGGAAAAGCATATTAGAAAAGCCTCAGCAACATGACTGAAATTAAAACCATAAGGACACTTACAGTCATCATTCAAGCCCTACATTCTAATGATAATAGAGAGGTTTATCTTAAGATTCTAGAAAATAATAGCTTCATTTCATTCCCCATTCACCTCTCCAAATTCTTTATGTACAAGAAATCATCAGCTAGGTTATTTATTCAGTTAAGCTGGTCTCTATGTATTCAATTTCACGTCAGGTTCTTCCTTATAGGTAGTCTTCCATTCAAATGATGAAAGCTATACCGTTTTAAGTCCTGAGAACTATGATTTGCTGTCCATTTTGAATAATGCAGAAACCCAAAGGCCTATCAAAATCAAATCAGTGAAAATAAGCTAGAGTGCAAAGAGGTTAGAAAACAAGATTTAAAATACAAACAGTGCATATTATGTACCTGCTAGTAAAAGTTTCGCCTAAAAAGCAGGAAAAACAAATAGTTCAAGCCACAAAGTCTCGCAACAAAAACCAGAAATTTTTTAACCAGGGATGTTGGATTACAGTGATGAGCAAATAAGTTTTAACAAAATGGAACTCAATACTATTCTGGAATATTATATCCCAAACGATAAGAATATGAAGCAAGATAGTTTCTTTAGACGACAACAATGCAACTCCTGCTTACCATTTACTGCCACTAGTGAAAATACTAAGAATGTGTCCAATCCCATGGATACAATAACGTTTTTCATTAAATTGGATATTTGTTGTTTTATATACCTCTAGTTGCTCTGTCACTAATGTATGTTGAACTTCCAATGTGAGAAGTACAGTACTGAAGTTGTTCATTTGTACTATGGATCTGTGGCTTTCTACATCTCTTGTACAGTCCAATATACGCTAACACAATTAATCAGAGATGGACATGCTGGTTGCTAATCCTGCTCTAGTTAGCTAATTTAATAGCCTCTTAGATAAAAAATTAAGAATAGTCAATAGGGTGTAAATATTCACATCTTATCGATTTTACTGTAGTGAAAGATTAAAGATGGGAAGAAACAAACAGATGAGGTCCCTGATGAATACATGAATGCATTTTAATCAGCAAAATACAATATTAGCAATTAGCTGAGACAAATAATATCTTTGTTTCTATGATAGTTGCACTCCTAGCAACATGAGAACAAAGACAACTCTTGAACTTACTAGACAAAACGACAAAAGAGAAATACTAGGCACTAAAGTCATGCCAAGAATAGCTAGTTGAACCTCCTGGTGGTAAGATTTACATAACTTCATAAATGGAAAGAAATCAGAGCACTCACTTCATAAGTTATAAAGATATACAAAATTTACACATCTAGAACCTCAATAGACAGGATAACAGATTATGTAAACCTTACTTGTTCCAATGTATGTTGAGCATGATCAGTTGTCGATATCATCACCCCAGCTGCAAAAGATCCCAATTCCAGACTCAGGCCCAGCTTATCACTACACTGCAACGATAACAAAAAGAAATACTAGGCACTAAGGTCATGCCAAGAATAGCTAGTTGATCCGCCGGGTGGTAAGATTTACATAACTTCATAAATGGAAA
>JANKYF010000008.1:45907603-45920270 GCA_029829435.1 Erythroxylum hondense
GCTAATAGCCGACAATTACTTCAATACTACCAGATAGCCCTTTTCCTCCCCCATATTCTATATTTATAGTTTGTTATGCGTATCCGCATCTGCCGGAGTTAGTTATTCTCTATTGTGACTTTATTCTTCCTTCTACTATAGACCCGTATTGCATTAGTAGGCTGGCCCACTGTGTCATCTATAGCCGAGGATGGGCCTCCCTTATCAGTGCTATACAACAATAACAGTATTTGCAAACTAGAAAAACAACTTATAAAACTCTAAAAGATCTAGTGAAATACCATGGCTGTAATTCCACATAGGAACATAAACAAAAATATTTGCAGCAGACCTCCCAGAACAGCAACTGCCCGAACAACTCGAAGCTAAAATTGAGGTAAATAAATGTCAAGTTCACCAGCAATTTCACTTCATAATAAAATATGAGGGAGATGAAAAGAACAAACTTTTGTTGTCGAGAACTCCAAACCCAGTGCAAAGAGCAGAAAAACAACCCCAAACTGAGCCACAGTCTCAACCTACGAGAATATGCATGACAAGAAAAAAAAAACTAAAAGTGAATTATCAGTCAAAGGGTTAGTCATATCTAAGCAAGTGATGCCTGTGGAATCATAAATTTAGAAATTTGTGGTGAGATGACCACCATTTTTACTCTTATACTTGCACAGAAATTTCATGGCTGATATTATATTCAACTTCCATTACAACATATGTCAATCAAAACATCACAGCGAGTGATTATATCCAACTTCCATTACAACATATGTCAATCAAAGCATCACAGCGAGTGATCAACTTGTCTGAAAATGGATAAGAACTACTCTAAACTAATCAGAGTTAAAAGTGCAGCATCAAGCAGATCATCGTCTACAGATATCCTAACTAATAAAGCAAAATGCAACAATTCAAACATACTTGCACCATCTCACTGACAAAGTTGAAGCCTCCAGGTCCAATAATAGATCCTGCTAACAAATATCCAGTCATTGCCTGTAAAAACTCTATGTTTAGAAATGTTGGTATAGGCAAGAAACTTATAAACACCTACAGTGAGAGATTTATCTTGCTTAGACATTAAATAGATCATATTATTGCAATTTCATGAACTATCTATATGGAATATATCAGACCGGTTGTCCAGCACAGGCAAATGCAATGCCACCACAAGCTGCAGACACAATGACGACAACCAAATCTGATATCAATCTACAAAGGAATAAATAGATGGATTTAGATAAGCTTACCAGCTAAATACAACAAATATTTAAAAAGAATCATGAGAAATAGCAAAGATCACCTCAGATCTAACTGCAAGACTGGAAATTTTGATTTGAAGTTAGATATAATAAAGACATTGTCCTGAAATAAACAACCAAAAGTTTCAGAGTTACACATTAAAAGTAACATCAGCACCAAAGGTACCTACTAAAGTAATCTTACCTTTCTATCTATAAGTGTAGGGGTATCTTCGACTCTATTTTCATTGTCTAAATTGAAAACATCATGAAGCTTAAATGACCTAAGATGAAAAACAGAAACATGAATGCCTTAAATGACAAGTCAAATACCAAAATATGTTGGAAAGTGGCAAGACATAGAGTAGAAGCTCGTACTTCTCTTCCTTTGTTTCATTTTTCTTTGGCTTCACCCTGGCAACAGTTTCCAAAACTGCCTGAGCAAAGAAAAAAGTATAAATAAGACTTGATAAGTTAAAAGGTCCTAAATAAGTATATGTAGGCTATTCTACATGATCTAAAAGACAAATGAAAAAATCAGTATGTTTTGTTCATAATGAAATTAAATAAAACTCGTACCAATCAAAGAACAAGCATGAAGACGCACAAACAAAGTCTTCTCAATCCTCAAAATATATTGATGGTTACGACTTAACATGCCGTTCAGTTTCTTGGATTGCTAAAAACTATTCAATTGATATGAAAATATCTAATTAAAAAAAAGGAATAAAGAAACCTGTTGTTCTGCTACACTGTTGTTGAAGCTTCCATAATCAGTTGCTGCCAAATATTGGACGCATTGGTTGAGTGGAGTGGGGTATAATTATTAGTCATAATTTGGAAGAACGTTACAAGTGGTAGATAGGATAAAACAGCTGATAGAAGCACCAAATCAGCTCAACGAAAAAAAAAAATCTCCTTCACAAAACAATTCCAAATCAGAGGCTACAATGAACAATCAATATAACACCATTAATGCTAACATCAACTGCAATTGAGTTGATTCCCAACATTTGTATATAAGGTCAACAATCCTAGTGAAGCTTCCTTTCTGAGACTGAAAGTAAGACTTTAGATAAAGCAAAATTACTAGATCTACTAACAAGGGTTTTGAATTGACAGTAACACATGATATACTTGGAGTGGACATTCTCATGAGTCTCGGATCTTAAATCCAAGTCCGGACTGGAGTTACACAAACTGAGAGAAAAGTAGTAAAACAAAGAAGATCCAAATTAAGCACTCCTAAGTACATCATTAGTATTACTGGAAGAAAGAAGAGCCGTTCTATCTCCACAACTAACCTAACAATCTTATTAGAAGAACAAATGTCAACATCAACGAAAACGAGTTATGCAGAAATCAGAGACAGTTCTTTGATTAAATAAACCCTACGAATGAAAGGAACAAGTAGAGAAAGACAGACAGACAGACAGAGAGAAACCTTCGTTCTGCTCGTTCTCAGTGAACTCCTTTTCAAGAGCCTTATCGATAATATCGGCGAAGGAGCCTTCTTTAAGCTTAGAAATGGAGGTGTTGGTGGTGCTGGCGTTGGTGAAGACAGAGCCATCTGAGTCGGCAATTTCGAAAGCAAGTGAAAGCGGTAGAAGAAGAAGAAGAGCCCCGAATGGAAAGAGACTAAGCTGAAGAGGACACAGAGGTCCAGTTCCTCTTCTAGTGAACATTGAAGTGGAAGAGCGGACTACACAAACCACTACAAGTGAGCGCTTAAAGAGAGAGAAAGGGACTTAATGAATGGACAAGGGAGTCAACTTTTGGTCATAGTTCTCATAGCCATAGATCATACCGCCCCACCATATCTGTTTTTTTAATAACGGATTTACTTAATATTAATAAATTTATTAATATTAATTATTATATTTTTAATATAGTTAATATTAATAAATTTATTTCTCGTTGTCATGAATTGTTTAGAATAACAAATCGCAAAGGATATATATCAAATAAATTGATTTATCTACATATATTTAAATATTATTATTTATATTAAAATGTAATAATATTTACATTCATTAATCTAATTTAAAATAAATATTATTTTTATTTAAAATAAATATATAAAAGAAGTCGTTACAACATTTTTTGTGGTTTTTGGAATGCATGATCTATTATTTTATTTTCAAAATAAAATTTAAGGTACCTTTCGTACAAAAGATAGTAGTGGATGATAACTTAACTTGTCGGGACTTATCATTTGACTTCTACCACTTGTAAATGCAAGACGATGTTGATATGTAGATGTTGAGAGGATTATTGATGTACATAAAATTTTTATTATTTTTACTAGTAATTTACTTTGCTTGTATGCTTTAATTGCTTTGTTTTAATCTATTTATAACAAAACTGTAGGTGAATGCTTTGTTTCTTATTGCTTATATAGCATAATATATACAAAATACATGAAAGAGTTTTCCAATTATGTAAACACTAAAATCTCGCTAATTATACACATTTTTGTGAGATTTTTTCCTAAATTGTCTCCTTTGCTTCTCATATTTACAATACGTAATATGTACACGTTATTACTCCTCCTTAAGTTAGAACATGAAAATCATGAATGCCTAACTTGCTTAGGAAATAATAAAACTATTGATGTCCAAGAGCTTTCGTAAAAATATCATCTAATTATTTAGATGTGATCACATAAGTAGTGACAACATTACCAGTTTGAATCTGATACCAAACATAGTGGCAGTCAATTTCTATAGGTTTTGTGTGCTTATGGAAAACCGGATTAGAAGCGATGTAGTGAGTTGTCGTATTATCACAATACAAACGCATAGGAGTGTGAAGATCGACACCAAGTGATTTCAATAGAGCCTTGAGCCTGTAAATAATGTTTGGGAAACCAATGATTGGTACTACTTGGCTCACTTTCTTTCTATGAAAATTGACTCTGATCATTGCCCGGTTGTTGTGGAACTTCACCAACAGGAAATGCAGGGGAACAGGCCGTTTAAATTCTTCAATCTTTGGGTTAATCAACCTCGATTTTTAGATATAGTTGACTCTACCTGGAACTCTTCTCTTGCTAGTACTGCACAATTTGTGCTCACCTCTAAGCTAAAGGCGTTGAAAGCTCCCTTGAAAAATCTGAATCATGAAGCTTATGGGCATATTTTCGAACAAGGCAAAGGATGCACAGAGGGCATTTCAAATGGCCTACCAAGAATCTCTTAGTCATCCCATGGACTCATTCCTTACAGACCAGCTGAAATCCAAACGTACGCATGCTCTGTTTCTGCAGGAGGCTGAGCGCATGTTTTTCAACAAAAAGCTAAGTGCCGACACTTGATGGAGGCTGACAGAAATACAAGGTACTTTTTGGCATTGGTCAAAAAAAGAAACAGATTGAATGAGATTACTCACATTCTTAAAGGCAACAACTCTGAAACTACCTCTATGGAGGAAGTTGCCTCTTGCGTAGTTACCTATTACTAGGAGCTTCTTGGGTCCTCAAGCACGCGGGATAAAGTGGATCTCACAATTGTCCGTAATGGTGTAGTTCTCACTTTCGAGATGTGTGACAGGTTACTTGCCCCTATTACTAATGTGGATATATGACGGGCTATGTTTGCTATTAGAAATGAGAAGGCTCCAGGGCCGGATGGGTATATTGCCTCCTTATTCAAACACCAGTGGGAGCGGGTTGGTTGTGATGTTTGTGCTGCAGTACTTGAATTCTCTGAGCATTGTCGCCTATTAAAGCAATTAAACCATACCATTCTCACCCTTATTCCCAAAACCAAATCTACTTCAAAAGTTTCTGATTTCCGACCCATTGCTTGTTTAAATGTTGTGTACAAAGTGGTCTCAAAGATTCTGACTGAGCGCATGACAGTGATATTGGGGGATATGGTGGATCCAGTCCAATCAGCGTTTGTACCGGGGTGAAATATGCTTGATAATATTTTCTTGCATAGGAACTAGCTAGAGGTTACAACCGAAAGCACATTTCACCTCGTTGTATGTTAAAAGTTGACCTTTCCAAAGCGTATAATACGATCTCATGGGACTTTCTGGAGGAGATGATGCAGGGGTTGGGGTTCCCTGATCGGTTTGTTGCTTGGATTATGGAATGTGTCACTACGACTTCCTTCTCGATTTCAATTAATGGGCACATACATGGCATGTTTAAAGGCCGCAGAGGCCTCAAACAGGGTGACCCGATGTCCCCAATTCTGTTCCTTTTCTGCCTAGAATACCTCTCCAAAGTGCTTAAATTAAGAACTTCTGATCCCTCTTTTAACTCACCCTAAGTGTAAATCACTTGGGATCACACATTTGGCGTTTGCTGATGATCTTATGCTTCTCTCCCGAGGTGATCCGATTTCTGTCCGTGTGTTATTGGATGACTTGGTGGACCTTAATAGGGTGATGGGGTTAAGGGTGAATCCCCTTAAATCCAATTTTTTTCTTGGCGGAGTTTAAGGCAATGAAAGCGAAGCTATTTTACAGATGACAGAATTTGGTATTGGTGAATTTCCGGTTCACTATCTGGGTGTACCTTTGGCTCCAATAAAGGTATCAGTGGCTCAATTTTCACATCTTATCAAAGCGGTGGAATCCTTCATTCATGCATGGAATGGAAAAAACTTATCCTATGCCGAACAAACGGAATTAATTAACTCCGTCATTCAAGGTGTGTTATCTTTCTGGCTTCAGGCATTTCCCATTCCGGTGGTGATTCATGATAAAATTGCCTCCATTTTTTGGCTTTTCCTTTGGGGTGGTAAACACTATCGGGTTGCTTGGGACAATATTTGTGTGCCTAAAGAGGAAGGTGTTCTTGGAGTGAAGAATTGTAAAACATGGAACTCGGCCTTGCTATCGAAAATGTTGTGGAATATTCATGCTGAAGCCAACTTGCTTTGGGTGAAATGGGTCCATTCCTACCATCTTTGAGGTATGTCTATTTGGGATTGGATGCCCCACCAAAGAGACTCCATCCTCTTGAAAAAATTGGTTGCGATTCGGGATACTTTGCTGACCAAACTTGAGGGCCGAAGTAGTATTGAGATTGCACTGCCCTAACTTTGTGTTAATGGAGGGTTTTCTTCCCATAAAGTTTATGAGCTATTGCAGACTAAACATCACCTGCTCCTTTGGATGTCATTTATTTGGAAGTGATATATACCTCCCAAATACTCCTTCACTGCATGGTTGAGCTTGAAGAACCGCCTACCCACAAAAGACAACCTTTCCTTTCTTGAATTGGACTGTACGTGTATTTTCTGTGGCAATGAGCTAGAATTCTTGGCGCCCATCTACTCTTCCAATGTCACTTCACTAGTGCAGTTGGCATGCAATCCGTAATTGGTTGGGTTTCACAAGGGAAATGGGGTCTTTATTACGGGCTATTAAATGGATTAGATTAGAAGCGAAGGGTGCTCTTTTGAGATGCAAAGCAATACGGTTGGCTTTTCTCTACACAATCTTTTTCATCTGGAAAACAAGGAATGCTGCTCAGTTTGATGGAGCTACATATTCATGGGTGGATGTAATTTCAAAGATCAAGACTGCTACATATAAGATGTTATATCGCCTTTACCCTACTGAACTCATTACTTTTTAATCAGTCATACTGATTAGCTAGTGTTCTCAATGTGCATGGCCCTCTCATTCTCTTGGTCATCATTTTTTACTTCTCAGGGAAACCTCCATGCTTTGTTGCGTTTGTCTGCAGACGGTGGTGATTACCTAGTTTTCAACTATCTGTGTATGATGCTTCCTAGGAGGGGTGGTAGGAGGTAGTATTGGGAAAATTTCACTTCCTTATTGGCTGGATTTTATTGCATTTTTGGCTGCTTTGATAAGGGGAGAGGATGGGTGTTAAGGAAATGGGGTGAAGGGTTTGCTGACTTATTATGACGTCATTTTCGGAGGTCAACTTTAAATGGGGAGTGTGGAATGGTGTCATTGTGGTATGTTAATAGGAGGTACTGCTAATGGGTGAAAAACGTCGACGGATAGTAAGGCATGCCTGCAGGTTATCATGATGCTCCACCGATGTCGTTTAATACTAGGGTTAGATGCTGGCATTTTAGGCTGCTGCCTGGAGTGGTGGGTATGTGTGACCCCGTGTACTTATTGGGAGTTGCTGTCATTTTGAACTGCATTATTAAGTTGTTTTGGAGGGCTGTTACGATATGTGATAAAACGATGTCGGATGGCTCCTACATTGGTGCTGAAGATTAACATGGTGTCGTTTTGTATTGGTGGCTTGTCAAAAACTATTTGTCGTTTTAAACCTAACCTTGGACAATGACGTTTTAGGAGGTTTTCCTAGGAGAGGATGTGTTGCATATCCCTGTTTTAAAACTGCAGGGACTTGCGGTCATTTTGGACTTGGCAATGATGTCCTGAGCTGTCGATGTTTAGTACCTCCTTGTCCCTGGGGTGACTATGCCATGGGTCGGGAAGCCTAAGTCGATGTGTTACTTTTATGCTGCTGGGGAGTAGCGGACTAAACCTAGACACTAGTCATACTGCATGGTGGAAGCGACATGCGGGAGCTGATCGGCCTTCCTCTAATGGCTCTACGTTTCTTTAGACTAGCCTCACCGTGTGCACCGTATTTGCATGCTACTTGGCTTAGTTGCTTTGGAGACTAATGCTTAATGGACTTGATGAACTCCAATGCTACTTGGAGTGTGTCTCCACGTACTACACTGCAACGACAACGTAGTTGGGTTACTTTAAATGCTGTCGTTTAGGAGGGAGGCAAAGGATGCTGTGGCATTATTTGATAGCCTCTGTGCGGCACTTTTTGGAATCCCCTTGTGCATGGACTACTAAATGGGTTGTTTTCTTTCCCATTAGACCCACGTTCCAACCATCTGGGCTGAGTGCATGATTTATTATTTTCTGAAGTTCATCAACCGACGTGTTTTTGTTTGCCTTTTGGGCTTCATGGCTTTCTATTTTTGGGGCTTTAGTGTAGCAAGGAAACCTAAGGGTGTTGGGCTTTTGACTTTTTTGGGCTTCTAGTTGTTTTGGTCCATCTTAGGACTTATGGCATTTTTAGGCTGGGTGTATCTTTGACTGGGGTATGCCCCTGTGTAGATGTACATATTTTCTTTGATGAATATACCTTTTACCTTTCATAAAAAAAGCCTTGAGCCACGTGAGCTTACTTGTGGTTATTGGACCTCGTTTCCAGAATCCAACTCTTACTCTTATACCAAACATGTTGGACCATAAAATGTAGGCCTAATCTAATGAAATCATGAAGCTTAAAGTCTCATACCATTTTGATTTTTTTTCTAGTTGGATTTGATCAATTGATAAACGACAATCCATTCTTATGATTATGTCCTCAATCATTTTGTACCTGCCAAAATTCTCCAAGAGAAACTCCACTGACCCCTTCAGGAAAAGTTTGATGCGAAGACAAATATAACTTCATCGTGACGAAGCCAAGGAGTTTGCCGCAGTGAACGGACGAGAACTTTTCCCAAAAACGTGGTAGTATCCATGGCCCACTATTCAACTTCAGTTGAGGAATGGGAGGCAGTATGTTGTTTCTTCGTCTTCCAGGAAATAGGAGAATGGCCTAGCATAATAAAATAATCAGTCAAAGAATGCCTGCTCAAAGGACAACTATCACAGTCAGAATCACGAAAGCCATAAAGTTGAAGGTCACTATTATGTCACAAGAAAAGTCCTTGGCCCAAGTGACCCTTTAAATATTGAAGGATGCAGATCACAGTATTCCAGTGTTCTTGTTAGGGAGATTGCATAAACTAGACCAAAATGTGCACCGAATAATTAAGTTCTGGTCATGTAATAGAGAGGTAGATAAGTCGCCTAATAAGTCGATGATAACTTTTAGGATTAGGAAGTAATGAACCGAATGCCAATGCTAATTTATGATTTTGCTCCATAAAAAAAGCAACAGGTTTAAAGGCAAGGAGACCACCCTCTGTCATGATATCCAAAGCATACTTACGTTGATAAAGAAAGAGACCATCGAAATTGCGAGCCACCTCAATCCCTAACAATATTTCAAACGACTTGGATCCTTCAATTGAAACAGTTACTCAAATGACGCTTGAAATCAGTAATAGCAGTAGCATTATTACTAGCAACAATAAGATCATCCTTATACATAAGAATAGAAAGTGAAATAGAATCTTTATGAAGTGTAAATACTGAATAGCTTGCGTATGACTATGTAAACCAAACTACTACAAAACACCTACTAACTTGACAAACCAATTTCATGGGGCTTGACGAAGCCCATAAAGGTACTTACGTAAGTGATAGACCTGTCCAGGATGAAAAGCAAAAAAACTAGGAGGCCAACTGATATAAACTTCCTCATGCAAGACACCGCATAAAAAGGCATTATGCACATCCATCTGGTGCAATTCCCAATCCTTAGCTACAGCAACAACAAGAAATATTCTAACTATAACCATTTTAGCTAAAGGAGCAAACATTTCAATGAAATCCACACGCTCTTTTTGGTTATTTCCAAGAATAACAAGACGGCCTTACACCGCTCAATAGTACCATCAAAATTACATTTGATGCAATAAACCCATTTACAACTAATAATGTATTTACTAGAAGGGGGATTTTTGATAGTCCATGTGTTGTGTTCTTCAAGAGCTTGAATTTCTTGATGCATAGCTTCCCTCCATTGAGGACCACGTATTGCCTCGTGTTGGTCTGATTTACAAGCTTCTAATTTATAGCTTTCAAATATTGCAAGTGCATAGGTCGTGATTTGTAGTAAGTGAAGGGTCAATCCCACGAGGAGAGTGAACTAATCTAATCCTATGTTATCTAAGGCTAAAAAAATAATAAAATGAAAATAAAGTTGCAACATAAAGTAAATACAAAAATTTAATTTCAAGAAATTAATTTCGAAATTTTAGAGGAAAAGAAATTAAAGTTAAGCAACACAAAAAGTCATAATGGAAATCAATCAAGAGAAATTACTAAGTTATGAGAGAGGGGCTTTTCCCTATCATTAATTCTAACCTAGCCATTTATATGTTAAACGGGGTATTAGTTCTAGACTATCGTAGAGTTAATTACTCTCTCTCGAGTCTAAATCATAAACCCTAATTGAATTATGGAAATTGCAATCTCTCATTTAACAAAAGATCCACAACCCTAATTAGATCTTAAGTCCTCTACTAAACTATCGGGCCTCACTTAGGATCTCTCTCCGCACAATAACTAACATAATTAATCACGTGGTCTATTGGATTGCCTAACTCTCATTAACTCAATCCAATCATTTTTATCGTCACACCTCAGTTTATTATTGAAATATGCAAGTAACTCAACTAATCACAACACCTAATCAATAAAGCACAAAAATAACTATATTAACATTAAATATAGGTAAAATCCTGAAGGAAGAGTTAGAACATCATCAACAATCCAAAATCCATCACCATACAATCCATTTCAATCTTATACATTAAATGAACAAAAATGAAAATGGACAGGAGGAGAACTTGGATAAGATAATTCAAAAAATAGCAGCATCACTTATCTGAGAAGTTAGCAGCATCAGAAGACCCTTTTCTTCTCCTCTTCTTCCTTTTCCTCTTCCTCTTCTCTCTTATTTCTGTTGGACCCCATTTCTGAAGCCCAACTATCTAGAATCATAAAACGTGAGCATATTACTCTGTAGGGTTATTTCAATGAACTCTCATTATCCATTATTGGTTCATCTTCATGCTCTAGTACCAAGCATGTTGAGCCCCATTTCTGCCCTCGCAAGACACGTGTCAATGTTCGAAGTGACATCTGAACAAGCATCCCACAAGGTTGGCATGTTCACACCTGTCAATCACAAAAATTACAACTTGACTTCTTCAGAATAGTTGTAGCTCTATGTCGCTAGTTTATTTTGAAATAAGAATCATCTCATTTGGAGATCTACTGATCAAGATATAATAAAAAAATTGAGGTATGTTCAATAAAATAACCAATTCATGCTCTTCCAATTGATTCCCACAATTTCTTTCCATTAATATTTTTCAAATCAATGCCAAAGGCTATCAAATTTTTATGGAGATATAGAGAAATGTTTTAGGAATCTATTGGTTTAAAAATCAGGTCATTTGGAAGTTGGATGACAAAGTTATGGCCAAGGGAATCATACATGTTCAGAGTTGGAAAACCCTTCAGGTGATGTACCTGTTTTAGTTCAATAGACATATCTTTTGCTAAAGATATTGGATTAAGGTCATTTTAGGGTGATTTCTAAGAGAACTTCAAGATCTATAGCTTTTGAATAGACACTAAAGAGAGATTTTGTCATCTAGAGGGTCAAAATTGTGAATTTCCAAAAGTGTACAGTGTATATCCATTAAACGGACATACACCTCCACCTAATGGACATACACGGGCTCTAGGGTGTCTTCTAGACTGGTGAAGGTTTGATTAATGGATCTAATGTCTGTTTAACGGACATTGACTAGGCTTGGGGCACTTTCAGACCCGAGAAGGTCCGTCTAACGGAATAAAACTCCCTCCAAGGCATCTATAATGGTTCCTATGTCCATTCTAACTTCACTTTCACTCATAATCTCCCCAAATTCACCTATTCTAATGCAATATCATTTAATATCAATTCAAATACCAACTTTGTTTCATTAAACTCCCTAATCTCTACTCATTTTATTCATAATTTACA
Source organism: Erythroxylum hondense (assembly GCA_029829435.1). Classification (NCBI taxonomy): domain Eukaryota; kingdom Viridiplantae; phylum Streptophyta; class Magnoliopsida; order Malpighiales; family Erythroxylaceae; genus Erythroxylum; species Erythroxylum hondense. The sequence goes on from JANKYF010000008.1 coordinate 45,919,523, forward strand.
ACCAATTCTCATCATTTACTATAACTATCCTGTACACATCCTATGTAGCATTACTAACTTATAAAGAACATATCTCTCAACTCCGACATCCAAAAATTTCATACTTTATGTCATTGGGAAACTATAAAGATAATCTACAACTTTCAAGAAGACAACTTTGACTAATTCAACCTAGATCAATACAGTTTTTTCCCAAAATTTAGAACACAAATTCATACCCCTATGAAAGCTTTAAAATGCAATGCACAAATTTGGAAGGTCATGAGCAAAATGCAATCATATTCATTAATGAATCCAAAAATAGTTTATACAAGCTTCCATATTCATTAATGAATCCAAAAATAGTTTATACAAACTTCACTTACATATTATCATACATATCACTAACTTAAACAAAATACATAAGGATGCTCAATGTTTGATATGCCTATAAAGCTATCCAAAAAATCACTAACTTAGTCTAAAAGATCTTTAGCTATCTTGGAGTTTTTGATGCCTTACAGGGTTCAACACTCGTCTTGTTTTGCACCTGAGAAGTGAAAAATATAGGTTGAGCTATAGAGCTCAGTGGCTAATATATTTATAGCTATCAGTAATTAGTCACAAATTCAAGCATATATATATATATATATACACCTATCAATATACGTCTATATCACATGTTTTTTTCTAAGAATTCAATCATCCCAATTCAACCTTATAAACTCATACTTAAGCAATATATATATACCTATCAATATACATCTAT
>JANKYF010000008.1:45941841-45952730 GCA_029829435.1 Erythroxylum hondense
ACTATTCGGTAGTGTTGAACACTGTACCGATATATAGCAATAATATAGTTAAATCCTAGTGTTCTAAAGGTAGAGTCTTAACATTGGTCCGACCTGCCGGATAAGAAGAGAGGGGAGGATCAGCGATCGGAGGACTTCCACAAACACAAAACAGATTTAGAGTAACATACCTTGATGCCACCGAAGATGTCGGACAGAGTTGAGCTATTGGAATCCCGCATGGCAAGTCTGGAAGCTGGGGTAGAAGATATGCAAGCATCCATGCGAATGGCCATGATGGAGATGCAGCGAAACTTGCTGCTAGAGATGAGTAAGATGATGGGCAAACGACCGGAGGAGGGACAAGGTAGTGGCGATGCCTCAGGAAGAGGTCCAAATGTGGCGGGAGACAAGGATCCTCAGCGTACTCACCAGCATGTTCAATCGGAGCAATCTTTGGGTAATATGGAAGAGTACAGGATGTCGGTGAGAAAGGTAGACCTACCCATGTTCGACGAGTCTGATCTAGTAGGATGGATTACCCGGGCGGAAATCTACTTCGAAGTCCATGGTACTTCGGAAGAGGTGAAGATTAAATTGGCTTTGTTAAGCATGGAAGGAGCTACCATTCACTGGTTCAACCTCCTCCGAGAGACTGAAGTGGAGCTCACATGGAGGAAGTTGAAACAAGCCCTAATTGACAGATATGGTGGAAGAAGATTTGAGAACCCATTTGAGGAGCTCTCTGATTTGCAGCAAATGGGTACGGTGGAGGAATACAGCGAGGCCTTTGAGTTCGTGTCTTCTCAGGTAGGACGCTTACCCGAAGCACAACTTATGGGATACTCATGAGTGGGTTGCGCGATGAGATCCGACGAAGGGTGCGAACCTTCAGTCCAATCAATAGGCTTCAGATGATGCGAGTAGCAAGAGCTATGGAGGAGGAGCTGTACGGGGATCAACGGGGCTTTGAATCGTCCAACCCACGACCTCACATCTGGCAGCAAGGAGGAGAGACTGGCTTCAACCGAGGAGAGTCCGGGTTCCGAAGCCAAAGTCAGGGCCAGCCTCCTTATACCGAGTCGGGTTCCTCAAACACTGTGGGCAATGGAGCGGGTCGCGTAGAGGGCGGGTCGGGTCCGACCCAAAACGCGACGGGTCATCGATTTCAGCCCAAATCGTCGATCCTAGGCGCCGATTCTCACCACACGACGCCGACCAGACCAGGGGAAGGGGACCGAAGGATCACAATGGAAAAAAATCGAGGCTTGCGACATATTTCGTACCAAGAATTGATGGATCGCAAGGCCAAGGGAATGTGTTTCCGATGTGGGGAGAAATTTCATCCCCTCCATCAATGTTCAGAACGGCAACTTCGGTTGTTAATCCTAGATGACAACGAAACCATGACTGAGAATGGAGAAATTATCGCCTTGGAAGCAGAACCGGAGGAAGAAGGAGGATATCGCTATGGAATACCACACCATGGTTCCTCACTTCAGCCTTGAGGACAAGGCTGCTCTTCAAGGAGGCGGCAATATTAGGATCTTCAGGAGAGAGAGAAAGAGCATTATTCTAGAAGGAGTTAGTTATAACCGTATGTACCTAGGGAGGTTATAAAAGGGGGAAATAGAAGTAGGGAAGGGGGAGGAGAAAATTAAAGAAGAAGAGTGACAGAAGGATACCATCACCTTCTGAGGAGCATTTTTGCTCTGGGTAGTGAGTAGGAGCATTTTTGCTCTGGGTAGTGACTTATTACACACTAATACACTGTAATGACTCCAATATATTACGAATATATAACAATAATACAGTAAAACTCTAGTACTCTTAAGATTAGAGTTCTAACACATCCCATCAATTTCTTCCCAAACGAAAACTTCACTAAAGGTTTGAGTATTTCCTTGTATCTTTTTTATTGATCTATCTGCTCTATATTTAATTGTGTACACCCATTTACATCCCACCAGTTTCTTCCCAATTGAAAACTTCACTAACTCCCAAATTTTATTTTTCTCCGATTCCTCCATCTCCACATCCATAGCTTGTTTTCATTTCTCATTGGACAAAGCCTCAAATAAGGTGGTAAGGATGGTAATGGTGTTTAGACTAATAAGAAAGGCTTTATGCTATGGTGAATAATTTTTAAAAGACAAAAAATGTGAAAGAAGATATAAAGGTCTTTTTCTACACTCATTCCTTTTCTAATAGCAATAGGAAAATCATGGTTATCACCACTCACCTCAATTTTGTAATAAAGGATTAGAAATTGTTACCTCATTCTCAAGATTTGGGTTGGACTCTTAGACATGCATAGATTCTGGAGCAACCTTTTTCTTTCTTGCAAACACATGTCCTTTGCCAAATCTCACATTTTCAAGAGCATAATGTTTTTTCTTGAGGATTCTCAATTGCATCTGCAAGTTCAAGTTCTCTCACTTCTTTAAATGCAAGTTCAGGTTTAGGTGGTGCAGATTTAGGTGGTGTAGATTTAGGTGTATCATTTTATGACATGAAAAGTGACAAGTAAGAAGCCTTTATCCTTATCTTCCATTGTTGAATTCTCTCCCTGAAGAGAAGGATCTTTGAAGTAAGGCTATTGCCCATGAAAAGTGACATCTATTGAGACACAAAACTTCTTAGAGGGAGGGTGGTAGCATTTGTACCCGTTTTGAGTGGATGAATATCCCACAAATACACATCTTATTGCCTTTGGATCTACTTTCCCTCAGTTTTGACTAAGGACATTGACAAATGATATGCACCCAAATATTCTTATATTCTTGGAAAAAGATTATTAGTAATGAGTAGTGCAATGTAGAAGGTTAATAGTTTTTCCAAGGGGATGTTGAATCCTAAGATCCTAAAAGGCAAACAATTTATTAGATGAGTTGCTATAAAAATGACTTTCCCCAAAAAAGATTTAGGCACGTTGTTTTGAAACATAAAGACTCGGGTTGTTTCAAGGAAATGATAGTTTTTTTTCTTTTTGCTACCCCATTTTGTTCTGTGAAATTAACATAACTGGACTCGTGGACTATCCCTTCCTTTTAAAAGTATGGAGTGAAGATTTGATTAAAATAATCCTTGGCATTATCTAGGCCAAACCTTTTGATATGGACTCCAAATTGGTTTTTTTACCATAGAATAAAAATTTGGAAGAACAAAACTAACCTCCAATTTATGTTTAGGATGGAAAAGCCAAGTAACACGATTACAATCATCAATGAACGGGACAAACTATCTCTCCTAGAGACATTAGGAATAGGAAAAGGACCTTAAATATCACTGTGGATGAGCTAAAAAGGAGTGGAGCTTCTTTTATTACTAATTGAAAATGGTATATGCTTGTGTTTAGCAAATTCACACACTTCACAATAAAAATTTTCAACATCTAAACCTCTAAACATAGAAGGAAATAGAATTTTAATAACCTTAAAAGATCAGTGTCCAAGTTAGCAATGATGAACCCAAATCTTTTCTTTATTGGATGAAATAAAGGAATGAGATAATCTACCCTTGAAATGTTTGACTGACTCGATGCATTAAGATAGTAGAAGTCATCCCATTCTTTCGCATGTCCAATCATATTCTTCAAATCCTTGTCTTGAAATACACAATAACTTTGATGAAAAACCACAATGCAACATAAATCGTGAGTAAGATTTTGTATAGAGATAAAGTTTGTGGATAATTTAGGGACATGAAGTACATTTCTTAAGGTTAATGAAGGACTCACTTTAACATCTCCCACACCTACTACAGTTGTTAAAGAGTCATTAACTATAGCTATATTTCTCCTACTAGGATATAAGGAATAAGTGGAAAAAAACCATTTGGTGAATGAGTCATATGGTCAGTAACTACAGAGTCTATGACCCAAGAGTTAGCAAAGGTTGTACCTAAGATACTTAATCCAAAAAAGAATGAAAACTCACCTAAATATGCCAAAGAATAGGTACCTAATGGGTGTTTAGGGTTGCAACTCCAGAGTCCATGACCCAAGAGTTAGCAAAGGATGTACCTAAGATACTTAATCCAATAAAGAATGAAAACTCACCTAAATATGCCAAAGAATAGGTACCTAATGGGTGTTTAGGGTTGCTAATAAGTGATCTCACCCTCTCAATCTCTTCTTGGTTGAGACTACTTAGCTCTTGTGGTTCTAATTCACTATTTTGTCCTGCACCAGCATGGACTTGGGCCTTGCTCCTTGACTGCTCTCCTTTCTGTCCCCATTCTTTACTTGAAGGCTTTCCATGAAGCTTCCAACACTTTTCACATGTATGCTATGCCTTCTTGTAATAATTGCATCATAAATTTTCACGATTTTAAGCCTTTGGTTAACTAGTTTTCCAATTTTGAAAGAGAATGCTCATTCCATATTTGTGGCTGATTTATTGCTATCACTAGCCACCATGACTGAGTTGTCTGTAACCTGTGGTTCAAGAATGAGTTTTCTACTTTTCTCACTTGGAATTAGTGCCACAACCTCATTAAAACATGATACCTCTAGTTTGCCAAGAATTTGGATCCTTACCTTATCAAATTCAGGATTGAGTCTGTTGAAGACTAGGTTCTAGTAGGTTCCAGAAGAATAAAAGGGTATAGAGGGGAATCTTGTGAGAGTTAGTTACATGACAAGAATAAAAGGGTGTAGAGGGGGAATGCATATTCATTCGGTTATGATATTGTGATTGGTGATTGTAGGGAGGTTTAGCTAGCCCTCGAAGTCTAGCTAAGGAATAATAGGAGTTGTTCTTGCGGTGATTCACTGTTAGAGAAAGTGGTCTCTAACAGAGTCCCACAAGAAAATCATAAATCCTATCTTGCTCAATGAAGTCTTTTACAATAGCTACATCATCAGCACGTTTTGGTTTTACCACTCTGTAGTGATCAAGTTCTTGCCATAAGGATTTCAATTGGTTGGCATATTCAATAATTGTTTTGTTTCCTTATTTTCTAGTCATTGTCTGCACCTTAACTTCATATACCATATTCAATGATTGAAACATAACTTCATATACCATATTCAATGATTGTTTTGTTTCCTTGTTTTCTAGTCATTGTCTGCACTTTAACTCATATATTTGGGCTGCATCCCTAGCTTTGCAATAGGTTCGTTGAATTGCATCCCAAATATACTTAGCAATATTTAAAAACACGCATGTGACACTAATTTCAAGAATCATATAACTCCATAACCATGCCATAATTATGGATTCTTCTTGATCCCATGCTTCAAACCAAGGTTCTTCTAGCTTGGGCTCAGCACCTACGGTTAATCTTCCCTTTTAGCACTATACAAACAAGTTGGGACCACTTTAGGTCATTTTTCCCATCTAATCTGTATGCAGCACGCATACTTTGGATTTCTATGGGTTGTGGGACCAAAAAACCTGCTATAATTCAGATATAGTTGTCTCTGCAATTTCTGAGATCTTCAAGGACAATCTTTTTTTAGGCAATCAAGGCCTTTCATAGGAAGTAGAAATAAACAGGAATGAAGGCTGGTAAAGATACTTTATTTTGATATCAGAAAACAATGTACAAGGAAAAGAATGGCTAAACAACTAAAGATTTCATTTCTAAGAAGACCTATAGCTCTGCTACCATGACATAAATGACATAATTTGAAGGAGAAATTTTATTCATTTCCATCTAATAGGCATAAATTAGTTTTATACACACTAAACTTATAATAGAAAATAAATTTGCACAGATTTGTTAGATCCCATGATTTATAAGATACCTTATCCTATTTTTATAGATATAATTAGTACCAGATTTTATGGAATAAATCATACAGATTACATTGTCCCACACACTATCAGCATATGATCTTACAGGTCGGACTCATGATCAGAGCATATAACAAGGAAAAGAACTACAAGACACTAAGGAATAAAGTCCAAATTGTTGGGGAGAAATTATAACGCATGGCACACAAATCCTAGGAGATAATCAAAAAACCTATTTTCAAAAGCATTCATCAAATTTAGTATTTGAACTAAGATGAAGAAAGCCCGTAGAAAATTAGAGGAAAAGCATGTTGAGATTAAGCAGTGTAAAAATACATACTTCGTTAAGTGCTTTGTTTAATTTTTCCAAATACTGCTCTGTTGTTATCCCGCTCTGATGAAATCGTAGGAATAAGTTTTTCTTACATAACTTAATATTACAATCAATAAAAATTTAACAAGAAAAAATATTGATGAGTTACCACTACTTCAACTCTGTGGTTAATGTATCTCCTTGCCTCAAAATCCTATTAATGACAATACACGAAAGAAGAAAAAAAAAGCATAAGAAATCACATGGTGTGAAAAGTATATTTTAATCGAAAAACAATCATCTTGAAACAGACAAAAGATAAAAGTGAAGAATGAAAAATATATTAAAAGGAAAGCTTGAGCTTAAGTTCCATATTAGAACTTACAAATGGATATATGTCGGGATTGTACATATCCAGAATATATACTCGGTCTGTCAGTTAAAAATATAATGAGGCATCTTTAAGTAAACAAATCCTTATACAATGAAAGACCTATGTATAGATAAAGAACAAACCATACCATCATTAGAAAAATCCATTTCATGGCCATTTCCTTGATGTGCATCGAGGTCAATTATCATTACACTGTAGATATTTTGTGAATGATGATATTAGAAATAAGAGCAAGTTCAAGAAAAGAAGTCAAAGATACACATTTTTACTTAAATTCCACCTTGATATGTCTAACAAGACAAAAGCGTAGTGTATGCAGAGGGAAATGTCTGCATAAGCACAAAATCCGCCGCCTTTTTCTCTGGAACAATGATGAAACCCTCCTCCTATATTAATGGCCCATGATCTATGTTTTGCAAGCTTAGCTGCCAAAATGGTTCCTCCAACCTATTGTCAAATATAATTATCACATACAAGTAAAACAATAAACTAAACAATCAAAACAAATACCTGTTTGCGAAAGGGGGAAAGAACTTTTTGCTGTAGGAGACAATTAGGAAAGACTGCAACAGGAGGGACCTATATGGTATGCATTCTTGGTCAACAAAAGAATGTAAGCACAATTTGTAGCTAGCAGCTCTTCTCTAAAACTATTGAGAAAAGTATATGTTCAAATTCTTCGATAGAGAAGGACAAAATAAATAAATATGATGCTAAGTATATCTAACTATAAATACACATAATGTAGTTGTTTTATAAAAACACGAAGACCCAAAGAGTTAGTTTTATCATCCTAAAGCGACCAACTAAAATTAGGATACTTCTATCCTAAAGTATTTCTGCAAAGTTGGTGACCCCAAAGCAAATTCAACAAAGAACTCAAATAGAAACATGTATTACAACAAAAAGAGCTGCATATCACCTCAATTATCCTGGCAACATTTGCACTATTCTTTAGGCTCTTCAAGTACAACTCTGTATGTACCTGTCAAAGGCAATAAATTATACTGTTAAAGTAATATCCATGATAATCAATCATCATCAGTAAGCAAACACAAATTAATTATGATTCACTTCCCAAACTCATCAAATTGTTCAAAGTACAACTTGGAAATTCTAAAAACCATAATTACAAGCATTAATTATGCAAATATGGGACAAAATGGTTATCTTAGAATGTCTTAACCTCTTATGATTTATTGATCTAAAAACAATATAAGCAAAAGGAGATAAGAGAAGATAAAGCTTTAGAAGATTAAGTATTTACCACAAGCAGATCCTCCTTTGAAGCTTCTCGAGGTTCTACAATACCATCTTTGGCCAAACCACCACCGATGATGAGAAATTGGCAAACACGACCCCATTTAGCAGAATCAAATGGGTGCCTACATGCAGGATTCAAGTGAACATTAAAATCATAATCCTAAAATTAGTTTAGAACTTAGAACCAGTAGTGCACACAATTTGACCAAAATTATGACTCAAACATGATGGTCATCGAGAATTGACCAAGAGAAAATTCTATGACAGACTTAATTTTTACTAGAGTTCTGAAGTGCAACTAGGAGCTAATGCAATAAATGATTTCACATGTTTCTTCAGACTGGCAGTAGAGATAGTTTGAGTAGCAAGTTTTCAAAACTTTATTTATATACAGGTTTCTAGTCGCACTGGAATTCCTAAGCTTCAACTAAGGTGGAGGATTGTTTATAGAGCTTCTACAAATTGTGAGAACTGGTTATATGAAGCAATTTCAGCTGCTACCATTATAATTCTTGATCTATGGAGTTTGCGCTTTTGATGATGGCTGGCTTATAGAATCACGAAACCTTTAAACTTCCAACATTTCACTTACATGATGATCCTTGGATGGAAACTTAAATGCTCCGGCTCCTAAAACCATCATGGTACAACCATAGTAGGAGCACAGGCCTTCCAGAAACCTAATGCCTTAATATTTTCTTGATGAATCAGCACACGTTATTCAGATGGACTGTTCAATGCAATACCAAGTCTACGACCGAAAACCCAGAGACCGCAAAGTAACAAATAAATGAAACTAATTCACAGCATAGTATGAGAGAAGCACATTCACGTACATCTTCTCCATGCCAAGAAAAGAGATGTCATAGCCCGGCGAGTAAATGATGGGAACCTGTAAGATCAAATAATGGAAAAATATAATAAAAGCAAACATATTTAGTACAAACTCGAAATGAAATTATAAAAAAAACTAGTTTAAATAAAGGAAGCCACCTTGTTGGGAGGGATGTCGATGTAGAGTTTACTGGAGTTAATAAGCTCTTGAGGAGCGGTGGACATTTTGTTCCTTGGTCGAATAATGTAGCGATAAACCAAGTAAGAGACTTCGATGGCAGCAATTGCGAGGACAGCAAAATAAAATGTTGGTTTTAAGATATTACGATTTGACTCATCAGCGCTTAACATCATGACTCGGAAGCTCATCTTTCTTTGTTGTCGGATTTCCCAACTCATTTTGCAATTTGTTCTTTTTTTCCTTCACTTTTTTTCTTTTTCTTCTTTTCGGAAATTCACTTTATTCCTTTTGTTGGGCGTTGATTAGATACTTTGCTTCTATACTTATTACATGATTTTGCCCACAAAATAGGGTTGTAACAGAATAATCGGTAAAGAATATCTGAACCTTAGGATAAGATGATGAATTTATTTTAATTAAATTCTTCATTTTTCTAATTTTAATATAAAATGAACACGACCTACTTTAAAACTAGATAATGGCCCCACACTTAAAAAAATGTGAATTGAAATAATTTTAAAGAGTGCTTAGTTAATTGGTATGAGAATAGAAAAATGAAAAAAGATTATTAGTAATATATTATGGTTTTTTTGATAATTCACTAAAATTTTATAAAAATAAGAAAAGGTTATGTACATATCAAGAGAATTGCTAAATAGAAATCCCTTACCTACCAAAGGAACAAGTCAGGACAAATTCATTAGCTCAAACCTTGTAACAACACTACCAACTACTTGAAGTAAATCACGCGTTAGTATAGATTTTATATTCAATAAACAAAATGCACAAAAAGGGGGGTTGAATTGTGTATCTTTTTGCGTGAATACAATCTCCTTTCAAATTTCTTTGAAAACTTGTTTTCTCAAAAACTTATTAAGTAAGAATCACGATGTATTGCAATTAACTTCTATATACCTATATAAAACAATAGAAATTAAAAGTAAGGAGTTCAGAAGTTGACACAACAATTTTATCCTGGTTCACCCCAAATCGTGGGCTATGTCCAGTCCTCAGAATCTTTTCTGATATTTCACTATTCTTTTCAAACTGTACAAGTATTCTTTTTACAGAGCCTCTTCAGGTCTCTTACATCAAGTATTGTTTTTCTCAATTAGCCTCTTCAGGCTCTCAGCTTTTCTTCTCTTTTACAGAAAGATATTGCGAGCTTTGTTACAGAAATGATAGCTCTCGTGTTTCGCACAATAGATATAGTGTTTGCTAAAGATCAAAAACTTTTTAAAATATCTAACTTTTTAATCTTCGACTCCTACTTGTATTTATAGCCTTTGTCTTCAACTGCTTCTTGATAATTGCTTCTTTCTTCTTATTTCTTGATCTTTGAAGAAATAGTTATTCAGTTTAGTTCTGTAACTAACTCAAACTGATTAACTATCCGACGTAGTATCGGGTTTTCGTCTTATATTGCTTTCGTCTTAATTTCTTCCGTCTTACTTTTGCTTTTGCTTCCGTCTTATTTTTGCTTTTACTTCTGTCTTAGTTTCTTCCGTCTTACTTTTGCTTCTGCTTCCGTCTTAGTTTATTCCGTCTTACTTTTGCTTCCGCTTCCGTCTTAATTTCTTCCATCTTACTTTTGTTTTTGCTTCCGCTTTCGTTGTAACACCTCACTCCCGCGTGACCCGAATTCGACATCGTTAGTGATATCCAAGTCCGTGCCCTGCGAGGGTGGCGTGCTACATCAGTTAGTCAGACGAAACTCAGTATAAATATTTTTTTTAAAACATTCATTTGCGCGGAAAACAGTAGACAACTTGATCCCACAGTAAAATGAAGCATTTTCAGTTATTACAAACAGTCAACAATAATTTACAATGTCCTAGTCGACTGGTATAAGAATCCTAGTCGGCTAACTCTATTAAAATGACAGATCTGAAACAATTGCCTCCAACATGCCAACTTGTCTAGGTCATAACTCCTTACTCCGAACTCCAATTTGGACAAAATTGGTGTTTATTTCATAGAGAAAAGAGAGCTCTACAAGTTTTATGAAGGACACAAAAGCCAATTTCACCTATAAAGGTATCAAAAATGTAATCAAAGTTACTGCCTTCACAATGCCTCTCAAAACAGTGCAACATTTTGTCAAAATAGTGCAATATTTTGTAAAATCCATAATTTCTCATTCCCTTTGCTAAAAATTACAAGATTTATGCCAAATGAAATATC
>JANKYF010000008.1:45970792-45982131 GCA_029829435.1 Erythroxylum hondense
GTGACTATCCTCTAACAGTCCCCAAAGGCCTATAAGGTGTCTTTCTTGGAACTTTCAAAGGGTGGGATCTCCCTTGACAGTCCATCACTTGATGGAATTGAAAAAGAAGTTTGATCATACTTTTATTTTTTGCTTGAAACAAAAAATAAAGTAGAAAAACTAGAAATTCTTAGGACAAGATGTTACATGGATGTACATAGCTGTGTATGTTCCTCCTAATGAGATTAGGGGAGGATTAGCGGTGTGGTGGAAGGATTGTGTTTCAGTGACTGTTGTGGAGCAGGATAAAAATCTTATTATCGTGGATGTGTGTAATAATAAAGATGGGGTTCTTTGGAAGATTTTCTGGGTTTATGGTGATCCTAATTTGAAGGAGAGGAAACTGAATTGGGAGAGAATTGTGAGGAAAGCTAGAGGGATTAGGTGTCCATGGATTTGTATGGGTGATTATAATGAATGATTTTGTATATCATTATGAAAAAGAAGGGGGGCAGAGAAGGGCTGCTGGTAAGACGGAAGGTTTTCGGGATATGATTGTGAGATCAGGGCTTATTGATTTATCTTCTAAAGGGTTGTGGTATACTTAGATTAATAAGAGGGGAGAGGGTGAGATTAGGGAGAAAATTGATAGATTTTTAGCTAACCAGCAGTGGATTGAAACTTACCTTAGTTACCAGGTTACCAACTTATCAATTGTTGGTTCCGATCATGCTCCTGCTTTGTTGGAAACTGCCCCTAGAGAGAAGATGGGTACCTGACAATTTAAGTTTGAAGTTTTATGGAGTGAGCATAAGGATTGTGCCTAGATAATCACAGAAGGTTGGTCACGACAGTTTGGTGGTTCTAGATTGTACCAGTTAGTGTAGAAACAGAAAGCCTGTAGGTCAAAACTCATTGCCTGGAGTAGAAAGGTCTTTCCTAATTTTCGAAAGGAGATTGATGATATTATAAAACAGGTGGCTGTGTTGTAGGAAAAAAAGAGTGTAATGCTGAGGATAAAAACCAGATCGTGTAACTATTTGGAGTTTTAAAAAAAGCTTGGGAAGGAGAAGAGAAATATTGGTATCCTAGATCTAGAGTGCAATGGTTAGTTGCTGGGGATAAGAATACAAAATTCTTTCACGAGTCAACTTTACAACGAAGAAGGGGAAATAAGGTTCTTCGAATAAAAGGAAATGATGGGAAATGGATGGAGGAAGAATGAGGAGTGATTGATCAATTTAGCGAGTTTTATCAAAACATGTTTGCCAGTGAGGGATGCAGTGCTATAGATGAAGTTCTTCAAGCTATCTCTAGGGTTGTTACAGTCGAGATGAATGAGACTTTGATTGTTGAAGTTAATGGAGAAGAAATAATGGCAGTTGTGTTTAAACCTGGGGCAATGAAAGCTCCAGGGCCTGATCGATGGATATAATGGTTTGTTCTATTAGAAATTTTGGGGTATTGTTAAGAAGGCTATTGTTGATGGTGTTAAGAGTGTCTTTCAGAATGGCTATATGTTGACTGAATTGAATAAGACTTGTGTGACCTTGGTGCCCAAAGTGAAGAATCTAGAAGATATATCACAATTTCGACCTATTACCTGTTGTAACTTCAGCTACAAGATAATTTCTAAGGTCTTAACTAAGAGATTGAGAGCTTATATGGGAGCACTCATTACTTGCAACCAGAGTGGTTTTATGGAGGGGAGGCAAATATAGGATAATATTCTAGTGGCAGGTGAAGTGTTTCAAAATTTGAAGATTAGAAAAGGGTAGCAGTATGGTTTGTCTCTGAAACTTGATATGACCAAAGCATATGATAGAGTAGAGTGGATATTTTTGAAGCAAGTTATGGAGAAAATGGGCTTTAATTCTACTTGGATAAGGTGGATCATGGAGTGCATTTCCTTTGTTACTTATGTGCTCAATGTCAATGGTAAGAGATCAGGTCTTATTACTCCATCTAGAGATCTTAGGCAAGGGGATCCTTTATCCCCTTACCTGTTTTTGTTTGTAGTGGATGTTCTGTCTAGAATGGTAAATCAGGTCATTGAGTCTAGGAACTTAGAGGGTCTTCGATTAGTAGGAGATTGTCCATTCCTGTCCCATTTACTTTTTGCTGATGAGGGCTTATTTTTCTTGCCTGCTGATGGTGCTAATGCCTCCCTTATGTTTGATCTTTTTGCTAAGTACTATAAAGCTTTAGGACAGAGGGGGAACTTATCCAAGTCAAGCATTATTTTCAGCTCTAATACACCTGAGAACAAGAGGAATGAATTGAAGTTGCTGCTTGGAATTCCTGAAGCTCCTAATCCTGGGACTTATTTAGGTCTGCCTACATTCTGGGGAAAGACAAAGAGAAGAGCAATGAAGTTCATCAAAGAACGAATTATCAAGAAGATTACTAGATGGAAGACAGAGTTTCTCAGTCAAGGAGGAAGGGAGGTACTTATAAAAGCTATTGCCCGTGCTATGCCTATTTACCTTATGCTGTGTATAAAGTTTCCTAAAAAAACATGTGATGACATTAATGCTGTGCTTGCTGATTTCTGGTGGGGGCCGAAGGATAATGAACATCGAATTCATTGGGCTAGTTAGATAAAAATGTCAGTGAGTAAAAGTGTTGGAGGCATGGGTTTTAAGGACATGCAACTACTGAATATTGCTTTGCTTGCACGACAGTGTTGGAGATTGTTTACAAATCCAACTGCTTTGTGGGCAAGGGTGTTGAAATGGTTATATTTTCCTAAAACGTCATGTTTGCAAGCTAAGAAAGGTACACGAGCTTCCTGGATTTAGTCTACTCTGTTGGAAGGGAGGGATTGCTTGAAGCAACATATTCAGTGGAAAGTTGTGGATGGCAGAAGCATTAATATTTAGGATGAACCATGGATTCAGGGTAAAGCGGTGGCTAAACTGGAGGGACTTCCTACAAATGTGACTAAGAAAGTGGAGGACTTGATTGATATTCATGATGAAAAGTGGAAACTAGAGGCTGTGAGTGAATTTTTAACGAGTGATCAGCAACACATGATTGAAGAAATTCCTTTGTGTGGTAAAGGATCATAGGACAGATATATTTGGCCAGTAGTTGAGAATGGCATTTATTCAGTTAGGATGGGTATCAGATTCTGAAACAACCTGCAGTAACTATAGCCCATAGAAAAGCTATATCGTCTCATACGATGGACCAGAAACTTTGGAAATGGCTTTGGAAGCTAACACTCCCACCCAAGGTTAAGGTATTTCTCTGGAAAACACTTCACAATTTACTGCCTACTAAATCTAATTTGGTCAAAAGAAAAGTTAACACTGATCATTTGTTTCCTATTTGGTTTGGTGAATCTGAGACTCTTGAGCATTTGTTGTTATTATGTCCATGGGCACAATGTGTATGGTTTGGTAGTGCTTTGGGTTTAAAAGTATCAAGGGTAGGTTTGACCACTTTAGATACATGGTTAATGGATATAAGTGAGACTTTTCAGAAGACTGTTAATAGCAATGAAAATTTGGTATTAATTGCTATTTTGCTTTGGAACATTTGGAAGCAGCGATGTAAGGTGGTTTTTAAACATGACATGCCAGATCCTATTAGATGTCTTGTGAAAAGTATTGCATTGTTGGCTGAATGTGGTCATATTAGACAACAGGTTGGTATGAATATGGTGCATCCTCAGCAGAGTCAATGGATCAAGCTAGCTATAGGATTTTTGAAAACGAACTGTGATGGACCTTATAAACATGGGGATACAGGTTTGCCAGTTATTGTAAGAAATGCTGAAGGAATTGTTGTTGATGGTATTGCTAAAGCTTGTAAAGCAGGTTCAGCACTTGAGGTTAAAGCTAGAGCTGTGTGGGAAGGGGTGAAGTTGCTAGAGTAGAAAGGATATCATAATGTATAGATTGAGATGGATTCACAGATTGTTCATACTGAAATTCTTAAGAATAAAGGGAAAGAAAAATGGAGAATTCAACCATACATTTATGATATACTGTACAGAATACAACATTTACATGGTATTGAATTCGTACTAATAAATCGTGAAGCTAATAGCGCAGCTGATTGGTTAGCAAAGCAAGTCAGCAAGAAGATGTGCTTTGGTAATTGGATCTTAGCACATCCCTCTTCTTCGGTTGGTATCTTGAGCCAATATGGTTTACCATCACCTCCTTAGATGTTATGAGTTGAAGTGATATGCTAGAGATGCTACAGTGATTAGTTCTCATATGTGTATTGCTTCTTTCTTTCTTTGATGTTGTGTATGAACTTATTGTTGTTGTTTCATATTAATAATTTTTTTTTCAAAAGATAAGAAGTAATAATCTTGATGGTACGTACTAAAACATAAAAGTAAATGGACATGCCTACTGCTTCATTGAGTTTTTAAGATAAAGAGCATATTGGTCATGCGAGATATGATAGTAATTGATTTTTTTTGTGGTAATATGGTTGAAAAGCAAAGATGAAAATAGTTGATTGATAAGGATTATGTGAACAGTATAGATGATTGCGAAGAGAAATCTTCTTTTGATGAAGAATTTCACCGAATTGTATTAAGTAGACCAAAGGTTACACAGCTAGGAATGAATGAAAAAGAAGAGAACTATGATAGATATGAAACTCGGGCATAAGAAAAATGAACATATGATAGAGAATACATATGTTTTATTTGTTGTAAAGTATCCAACTATATTATTGGATTTATGAATTTGAGATAACGTTATTGCTATTGAGAGAAGAACCTAGGTCCACACTATAATCTATGCTAATATGTTTAGAAGATACAATAGATTTGATGAATGTGTTATCAACATTGGAAGTTAAGATTGCAAATTAGTTAAATGTATGGAAAAGCTAGTAATAATGGTCAAACATCTAGATAAGTCAATAAGAAATTTGAGGAAATCAACAGGAGAAGATCATTTCAGAAACGAAGTTATTTTTGAGATTAAGAAAAATATGAGACAACATTAACCCATATGTTGAATTAGTTAGTTAAGCATTTTGAGGACGAAATATCTTAAAGAATCCCGTCTCTTAAATGACTAAGAGATTTAAAAAGTTAGATTAATGAGTCATAGGAGTGTTGGGATGTAGAACAAAATTGGTACATCCATGACATGATTTTATAATTGTGTTCAAATGCATAATATGAGCATACACACACTAATTATGAGTTAGACTAATGGCATTTAATGAACATACTCCGAAGTATGGAATTGAATGTAATATAAGATATGAATACATTTTTCCAATACCTTGTACTTTGGTTTACTAATGACAAGAACTTATTGGATTTCAATTAGAAAATTTGGAATTTAATATTATGGGTTAGGAAATTGATGGATTAGAATGTACATTTAGACTAGGACAAATGCCAAGAGGTAAGAAAAATTGATGCATGAAAAATTTGAATGATTTAGCCTATAAATGAGTGACATTTGACATAGTTACATTGGTGACAAATGGACTAGTAATTAATTGACAAATGGATCAATCATTGTGTCACAAATGGGCTAGTAAATTGATGACAAATGGCATTGATAAATGGACAAATGGCTGCTATACTTAAAATGACATGTGAACTAGTTTTAATGGTCACATGTGGCAACATATATACTTGATACATGTTGAACATTCCTTTAGCATGTGGCCATTCCATTAGATGACACCTAACACCTTAGTTGTAACATTCAACAGGAGTAAACCTGGTTTAGCTCATTCTTGTTCTTTCTTCTCTCACACACACCACCAAAACTTTGTTCTTTCACCTCCTTGAGTTTGCTTATGGTTATGCCTAATTTTTGCACAAATAATCCATTTTTTAGCCTCACAAAGTTAAGTAAAAGATCAGTCTGAAGTTGCCTTATTGTCCTAGCTGAAATTCTTCCAAGTTCCACCTTAAATATGTGATGATTCTACATGTTTGGAGTACTGATTTAGAGTGACTTTTGAGTTGGGACTAGAATTAAACAAGTAAGTAAAAGATTATTGTTTATGTTCTGTTATAATATAGAATTGATGATGATGAATTAGGATGAATTCCATATGAAGTTAATGATGAGGTGTGCTGGAATTTGATAACTGGAATGTTTTTACTAAACATACTTCAGTATTTTGGCTATATTTTGTTATGTAGATTTCCAAACGAGATGATTCTTGATTTACATTGAACTGGAGACATTTGGATACAATTTTTAAGAAGAAATTGAATTTGATTCTATACTTATGGGTCTTGAAATTGAGTTTTGGCTTATGCTGTAGCACTACCCATGACAGAAATCATATCCTGTTGTCATCGAATAAACTGTATTGATGTAGGCCGAATCAGAAAAAGTTGTCTTAACAAAAGTTGTAGCTTCTTCTCTTATCTTTCAATTGGTATAAAATTTGTAATTTTTGGATATTGGAATTGAGAGATATAAGTTGTACAACTTTGAGTGCATGATCATCCACTAGGCAAAATTTCAAATATACTTAGTATGTATTATATTGAGTATAACTTCTAGAATACTAAATCAAATTGTATGATCTTTGTATCATTAGAAACTTAAGACATGGGAGAACAATTTTTTATAAGGAAGTGTTATCAAATTACTTCCCTTTCCTGATGAGAATAATCATGCAAAGTGGACCCAAAAGTATGTTTTCAGACAAATCTGGATTGATCAATTGAGTATTGATATGTGAATGAATATTGTGACAAGAATAATGATAAGGAACCTAGGATTGTCATGAACATGCATTGTACGTATTCTGTATACATATATATGCATAAATGAGTATGTGTATGATTGTGCAAAATATTGATATGTGTATGTACTGTATGATATAGAGGAGCACATTGAGCGCCACTATCTAGATATTGTCGGGACTTCAAGGCAATAGCTATCTGGAGCGTATGGTGAGTAACTTAGATGGTCTCACTTCATATTTCTCTATTATATATTATAATCTAAATGTGGATTGTTTGTACTAATTTTGGACGTGGAGGTTCGAAGATTTTGATTTATTAATGTGATATTGAAGTGTTCCTTCAATGTGAATTTAGTGAAATAAATGTTTCTCAACATGTCTATTGAATGCTGAACTAAGGTTCGATGATAAATGGAAATGGGACTGTAAATGTGTTTGAACAGGATTGTGAATGGAATGTTTGAAACAATGAATGATTGAATATGAATGTGATGCATTTCATACACGAATGCATGATTAGATAATGATCGTTGTGACATGAGTAGCCGCCGAATATAAGCTTAAAGCTTCGAAGTGTAATATAGAGATAAAGGCTTGATATGTACAATGAGCCCTGTATTTGCAACAGGAAAGGGATAGTATCAATGAGCTCGGTATCTACAATAGATACGAGACAGTTTAGACATTCAGTCACAATAACATAATAATTAAAAGTGGGTGACACGAACATTGCATATACACTTATTGAGTGTGTTTGACTGATTGAATTATAATGTGGACATGTATTTGTATGAAAATGGTTATGTGAAGTGAATGATATGTGGTGCAGTTTCTAAATGAAAAGATGTGAAATTAATTGCTTATATGATTTGTTACGTGGTATGAATTGGTTGAACCATTAAGTTCAACCAACATTGGAGTTCGCAAAACTCACCAACATTGCATTGTGGCTTTTTAGGTTTAGAGAAGAAATCCAATTAGGCTAGTTGGAGTATAGTCACTGCATTGAATATGAGCTAGCAGTTAGGATCAGTTTGCACCTGCATTTATTTTTAGTCATTTTGTATTAAACATTGTATTCTGTAACAATTGAGCAATGTACCTGCGAATTATATAGTGTAATGAAATTTATGATTGAATATGTATGATAATGAAATGGGCCTAATGTTTACTAACTATTAAATATGTGTTTGTGTTTGAGAAAAATTTTGCAATGATTCGATTTGTCTATTATAATATGTTATCCTTGTAGAGTATGTTCTCAAATATCATCGATACATTCAAAAATATGCTCTATGAGATTGGCGTGTTACATAATGCATGCTTTTATAGGGGTATGAATGAGTTTGCATGTTATCATAAAAATTATGGCTATTCTTTCTTTGAGAGTATTGTATTTAATGCTTATGTTGTGAGCCTATATGAAAGCATGAAGTTTGCTATTAGATTGAGTCTTAGTGAATGTGTTATATGCTTGTTTATGCTTAAATGTAAATACTCTGCACTCATTTTTCATCTTAGGAAATGGTTCTTTACTATATAAGTATTTTTTGTTGACAAAAGTAGTTTTAGTGTTAAAAGGAGTATTACAATTATACCTAATTTCATGCTCGTCATTAGAATTCTTTTAATCTCTTCATGTTTCTTACTTCCCTTTGTGAATTTAGATGAGGAATCCTTAAGAGCATCAATTTCCTTTTTCAATTATCCATTCTTACACCTTAATGCATCTAAGCCATGTTTATCATCAATAAACACATTTTTGATGTTTTAATGCTATGCAATTCACTTTTCATCTTTTCATTTCACTTATGTATGCATCCAACTCTTTTTGAACTTCCTTAAGTTTGGAAGACAAATTCTTCCTTTTCTTACTCATAATTTCTAAACTTTCTAATAATTCATAATATGTTAAATCAACATCACTATTACTACAAGAATTAGGGTTTGATGTTACCTCATTATTGTTCATAGTAGTAAAACAAATATGAGTTATTTCTTCTTCCAAATGCTTACCTTCATATTAACTTATGTCATCCCAAGTTGATGCTTCTAATGCTTTCTTCTTGTCCTTCTTATATTTTAACTTATACTTTTCATTATCTTTAAGTTGAGGACATTGTGACTTTATATAGCCAGGTTTTCTATATACAAAGCACGTAATGTTAGAGGATTTATGTTTTAATCATTTTTATCTTTTTTTAAAGTCTTTTCTTTTGGAGAATTTCTTATTTAAGAACTTCTTGGAATTCTTCTTTTGAAAGAAATCATATTGAAGTTTTAACGTGCTTACTTTGCTCTACTTGATTTGTGTCCCTATGAGTAATTTATAATGTATGTCAAATGTCATAAATTGTTACACATATAGAGATCTTATTAAATTCATTTCTTCATAAAGCAAAAAATAGGATATATATGGCCCTACTATTCAAGGATATTAATCTCCTATCTTATGATTCCCATTCTTCTTTTATTTTTGGTACCTTTTATTATCTACAATTTTTCTAGAAATAAGTGGACCATTAGAAACTACTTCCCATAATTCTACACTTTTGGCCACTAAAAAGAATCTCATCCTAGTTCTCCAATAAGCGTAATGATTTCCATAAAAAAAAGGTGGTATACTAATGCTTAGCCCCTCTTAGTTGAATGATGATGATGATGTTGCCATTAAATATGCCATTTTGATCTTTTTTATAGGATTTCATTAAAAATGCTAGCCTACTAGACTCACTTTAATACTAATTATTAGTCCTTAATGGTGCTCAAGAGGGTAGGTGAATTGGGTGTTTATGAAATTTCAACAAATTTTCTAACTAATGTACTCAATTAATAATAATCAATATAAACAAGGATGAGAAAATTGTTTAATATAAATTAATCAACCAATTAAACAATAATTTAAGAAGGATAGTGAGGAGAGAACGTAAACCAATTTATAGTGGTTCAGTAAACAATCCTTGCCTTCATTCACTCCCAAGACTCTTCTTAGAATTCTATTATAATTCTTCTTTTAAGGTAAAGAATAACCTTTGTATAATTTTTTTCGATAAAGAGGAACTCTTCTTACAATATTCTTCCAAGGTAAAGAGGAATCTCAATACCACTTAGATCACCCCTAAGTACAATATTCAATAACTCACCAAAGTATTGTAATTCAGAAGTATCTCACTTATTCACTTGGTAACTCTAAAATGGCTCACTCACACAAATATTACAACATGATGCTCAAATGATTGAAAAACTCTTTGAAAGGTGTATAGACAACACCCAAAACCTTCTTGATGCTAATACCAATGAGAAAACACCTATTTATAGTGTTCTGAGACCCAAAATAATCATTAAAGTCAAGAACTATCCATTATAATATACTGCTTAACTAGTATGAATTTATAGTACTAGATTCACTAGCTATTGGAACACTACTCGACTACTACACACATTGGTTGACTAATATGAAACATTGGTTAACCAATACATCAACCAATGTTGCTACAAACTCATAATACATCAATTTTAATAACTTTAACCTATATTGGTCAACCACTACCCATATACGTCAACCAATTACCCCAAAAACATCATTTTAACAACTTTCAATGCTCAAAATGATTTTAAAATCCAAACATGATTAAAAAAACCTCCCAAAATATTGCCCAAAGTTTATTTGAAAGATCAACAGGCTTTTATTTTAAAATCAAAAGCTTCATTACGTTTTGATGAATGTAAAGACTCATGCAATGAAGTAAGATGAATGATTATGCATGGTGAGCCTTTTGGATCATTAAATTAACAAAGTGAGCTTACAAAAATAAAAATTGTGAAATGACCTTAATAAGCCTTGATCTTCTTTTGTTCTTATTTTGATCTTCATTTTAACGATTTCAAACTTCAATTTTTTTTTATTAACTTCTTACACTATCTTCTTGATTTTATGGCTTCATTTTCTTTGAATATTGTCGGACCCCGATCCCGGAGCCCAACTTTCGTAGTCCTGAAGCCTTGTGCTTATAACCTTGCCGGGTCCTTAACTGTAACTCCACCTTCGTGACGATCGCACACTATGTAAACACTAAAATCATAGGTTGACTTATTCATATCAACTGTAACTTAATGTCTCAAGTTCGCTCTGAAACAAGAATCAATTCAAACGGAGTTATATAACTCAAGATATGCATCAAAAACCTAAAAGAGTTCATGACCAAAACATGCTCTCTTAACCAACCATTCACTTACTTTAATGAAAACTTCTATAATTTAACTCCAAATGATACCAATTTTTATGGAGAGTAAGATATATGTCTTGGAAAACTAATGGTTCAAGTATCACCTCAATTGGAGTCCGGATGGGGGAGTTATGCACAAAAGAATAGACTATGTTCACACCCAAAGTCAAGTTGAACCTCTTTTGGCGCGATTTCCATCACTTTTGATTTATAAATCAGAATTCTTTCGTTTTTAGACCATTAGAAAGTAGACATCTAGATATACAACTTTTATGAAGACCACAAAATGATATTCGGCCTCTAACTTTGTTCAAAATCACCATCTTTCCCGTAGCTGTCCGTTAAACGGACATCCATATCCGTTTAACGGACACATTCGGGTGAAAGTGTCCCAAATGGTCCGAGAATGTCCGTTAAACGGACATGCAAGTCCGT
>JANKYF010000008.1:46056619-46067525 GCA_029829435.1 Erythroxylum hondense
AAAATTGAGACCAAAGATCTAGTAGCCTGTGGTGCTTTCTCAGTCTTTTCAGAATCTTCACCAAGAGTTAAACCTTTTCCTTTCTTCTATTTTTTTTGACGCAAAGTTAATAATCTTGGTGACCTCCTTGATTGTTTGGATTTCTCAGACTAAAGCATCTCCCCTTTTCTTTTCAACGAGACTTGTTTTTCAGACTGCTTCACCTGGCTCTCTTCTTTGTGAGAAATCGTCTTAGCTTTCATTGACACTTCTGACGATTTACTCTTCTTTTCTTCTATAGACATTCTTTCTAAGGATTGAGGTTTTGTTTTCCTTGTGGGTGTAGCCTTTTCATTCAAGCTGTGTCTAACAATACGCTCCCCTTTAGTCCTTGCTTTTCCCATAGAATCTGTATCCTCCTTTCTTGAGACTTCAAGCCCATTCTACTGATAGTTGACGCATTGATGATGCTTTTTATATTCATCTTCATTCTGTTTCCTCTATTAAGAAGGATTTCAGAATCTCTGAAGATTCTCATCAGTAGCTTACTATAGGGTAAGGTATTAGAGTCTCTCTTCATCTTCATTATATACCTTAAAGTTAAGTGTGGAAGATTTATAGGCTGATGATTGAGTAGATGAAACAAGCATTTTTCATCTATCATTGTCACAACATTCTTTGAACCTGTTCTTGGTAGAACACAATAAAAGAGTCATGCATGTAGAACCTTAGCCTTCGGAACAAGAGATGACACCTTCTTGTCCTTTGGGTCACTACTCCCATAAAGTTGTCGATTGATTTGTGCTTTCTCTACACTGCTTTTAGTCATCCATCTTGTGGTATTAGATACCTCTGCCCCAACACATGGACATTCACTGACCTTCTCTATTAACTCCAGTGTCACAATAACCAACAGTCTATCCACCATTGAAACTAAAGTTTCATCTACTACTTTTGCATTCTTCCAGAACTCATATACTTCATTCAGGTATACTATTTCACGAACCCGAAAGAAATTCTTCCACCCCACTGCATCAATTTCTGGTTCAATATCCATTTGGTTCTTCTTCAAGGAGTCGAAATCAACATGCCTTCCGTAAATCATTGATTGCTCCATTTGTATTCTGTATACAATAGAAACTAAACACACAAATTTATCTTTCTCAAAGTAAAGAGATTAGTATGAAAATGAGAATGTAAGAAGAAAGAACTTGATATCCAGAACAAAGTAATGAAAAAAATTTGTTGAGAGAAATGCAATAGTCGATTTTAGAGTATTTCAAGAATATTCTAGAGTAGGTGATATGCTAAAACCTTTAAGAGGATTTCCATCCTTTTCTTAAAAAGTTACCGTCTATGATCTACCATTACCGTTTCCTTGAAACCTTACTACTTTTTATCTTCCTTACTAAGAAAATCATCTAGGTCATGATGTGTTAGACGATTGGTCACTCAACACAGCAATATTCAAGTTTCATCTGATTTCTCTAAATCTTTCTTCATTCAGAGGCTTAGTGAAGATATCTGCCCATTGATAATTCATCTCAACAAATTATAGACTCACGATTCCCTTCTACACATAGTCTCGTAGGAAATGATGTCTAACTTCGATATGCTTTACCCTCGAGTGTTGTATTGGATTCTTTGATAGGTTGATTGCACTTATGTTGTCACAGTAAATTGGGATCTGTTCTTCTTGTATTGAATAATCTTCTAACTGATACTTGATCCATAACGTATGTGAGCAACAACTTGCAGCTGACATATATTCAGCTTCTACAGTAGATAGAGCAATTGAACTTTGCCTCTTGCAGGACCAGGAAACTAGATTATGGCCAAGAAAGTGACAGCCTCCACTTGTACTCTTCCTATCAATCTTGTCTCTAGCATAATCAGCATCACATTAACCAATTAACCTAAAATCTTTACCTTTCTCATACATTAAGCAAACATCAGTAGAACCTGAAATATATCTCAAAATTCTTTTAACAGCGCTATAGTGAGATTCTCTAGGATCTGCTTGAAATTTAGCACACAAATAGACACTAAACAGGATATCAAGTCTGCTTGCTGTAAGATAAATCAAAGAACCAATAATACCTCTAAAAAGGATTGATCAACCTTCTTACCTATTTCATCCTTAGATAAAAGGTTTGAAGGATGCATAGGAGTAGACATTAGTTTCACTTTTTCCATTCCAAATTTAACCAATAGTTCTTTAATATATTTGTATTGATGAATAAAAATCTTTTCTTCAGTTTGCTTAATTTGTAAACCAAGAAAGAAATTTAATTCACCCATCATGCTCATTTCAAATTCACTTTTCATCAAATTCTCAAAACTAGAACATAGCTTCTCAAACATTGCACCAAAAATAATATCATCATCATATATTTGTACTATGATTAAATCATTCTTAATACACTTTCTAAATAAAGTTTTATCTACATGTCCTCTACTAAAACCATTCTCAATTAAAAAGGAACTTAGATGATCATACCAAGCTCGAGGAGCTTGTTTCAAGCCATACAAAGCTTTATGAAGTCTATAGATATAATCTGGTTTCTTAGAATCTTCAAAACTAGGAGGTTGCTTTACATATGCCTCTTCATCTATAAAACCATTCAAAAAGGAACTTTTCACATCTATTTGAAACAGTTTTATATCATGACAAACAACATATTCAAGCAAAATCCTAACAGCTTCTAGTCTAGCTACAGGAGTATAGGTTTCCTTATAATTTATTCCCTCTTGTTAATTATAGCCTTGAGCTACTAATCTAGCTTTGTTATGATTTACTCTTCCTGATTCATCTAGTTTATTTTTGAATACCCATCTGGTTCCTATGACAGACTTATTGGGAGGCCTAGGAACTAAAGACCAAACTTTGTTCCTTGAAAATCGATTTAACTCCTCTTATATGGCTGAAATCCAAACTTCATCTTGAAGAGTTTCATCAATTTTCTTAGGTTCTAATTCAGAAACAAAAGCTAGATTTGCCTCTCTTCTAAATTTAGACCTAATTCTCACTCCTTTTGAACTTTCACCTATAATCAGGTTTTCTAGGTGAGAGGATTTATACATCCAATATTTTCTAAGACTAAAGTTTTCAAGAATATCTTCTACCTTATCCGGTGGATCAATTAGTAGTGACATGTTTAGTTTATCAACTAAGGGAGCAAATAGAGTTTCATCATGAGAATCATCTCTTTTATCTGGATGAGAATCATCATCAAACTTAACATGTATAGATTTTTCAACAAATTTAGAAACAAGATTATAAACTCTATAAGCTTTAGAAGGCATCGAATATCTTAGAAAAATTCCTGAATTAATCTTAGAATCAAATTTATCTAATTTTTCTTTTGTATTCAATATAGTGCATTTGCAACTAAAAGGATGGAAGCAAGAAATATTTGGCTTTCTTCCTTTTCATAACTCATATGGAGCTTTATTTAAAATAAGTCACAGAAATACTCTATTTTGAATATAACAAACTGTATTCACAGCTTTTGCCCAAAAATCCTTAGGAAGATTCGTTTCACATAGCATAGTCCTTGCTATTTCCTAAATCGTCCTGTTCTTTTTTTTTTTCTATAACTCCATTTTGTTGTGGAGTTCTAGGAGTTGTGAAATTATGGAAAATTCCATTCTCTTAAGAAAACATTCTGAACTTTTCATTTTCAAACTCTCCACCATGATCACTCCTAATTCTAGAAATAGAAATTCCTTTTTCATTTTGTAACTTTTTGGAAAGAACTTTAAAGCACTTAAGAGATTCATCTTTATGCGATAAAAACAATATCCAACAAAATCTAGTGAAGTCATCAATAATTATGAGACCATACTTCTTTCTACCAAGACTTAATGTTTTGGTTGGACCAAACAAATCTATATGTAAAAACTCTAGAGGTCTAAATGAAGTTACAACATTTTTAGAAGAAAAAGATGTTTTAACTTGTTTTCCTTTCTGACAACTCTCACAAAAGAAATTTTTGTTAAAACTTATTTTTGGCAATCCTCTTACCAAATCATGTCTAACCAACTTGGAAATATGTTTTAAACTAACATAACCTAGCTTTTTATGCTAAATCAGTTTTTCTTTATCTGTTGATATGAAACATGAAATATTTTGACTTTCAAATCATCTAAATTAATCTTATAGAGATTGTTTCATCTTTTGGCAGAAAAGAATATGGAACCGTCCTTATTTTTTACTGCACAAGAATTTTGATTAAAGGATACTTCAAAGCCAGAATCACATAATTGACTTACTCTAATTAGATTATGCTTTAATCCTTCAACTAGCAGAACATTATCAATTGGCGTAAATGAATCTTTACCAATTTTGTCAATTCCAACTACTTTGCTCTGCTAGTTTTCTCCAAAAGTTAATGATCCTCCTTACTTATTTTGGAGGTCTAGGAACATAGACCTTCTTCCCGTCATATGTCACAAGCATCCACTGTCCAAGTACCATTGGTGTTGGTTGCTTTTTCCAAGAAGGGAGATCTGTAGTATATATTATTTCTTTCTTAGGTACCCATATTTTCTTGGGTCCTTTGGGGTTAGACTTACAATAATTCCTCCAATAATAAGAATATTGTTTCTTTTTCTTTTTGCTAGGAACAAAACTCTTATTATGACGAACATTACTATTAGTAAACCCTAAACCACTCTTGTCCTTTGGATGTCTATATTTTCCAATCATATCATTAATCCTTTTAGTATTTTAGTAAAAGTTGATAAATATGCTAAAAGACTATTAATCCTTTATTTCAGTTGATTAATTTCCTGATATCTATCTACAATTACTTTCTTTCTCATATCGTCTACTTGTTTCTTAAGGCGGACGTTTTCTTTCTCTAACACTTTCGTGTTCTTCAAGCTTTGAATAAATTTCTTTTTCAAAATCCTATATTGTTTTAATATAGCATGTGAATCTTCTAACAATTTTAAATATGCCTCTTAAATATCATTAAAGTTTGAAGTTATCTCATCTTCTCATTCCTTTTCAGCTACTAAGCACATATTTGCTTATTCTTACGCTTCTGAATCGGAATCAGATTCGGATGAGTCCAAATCTTCCCACGTTGCCATCATGATCTTTTTGTTTTCTTTACTTTTCTTTTGTTTTCTTTTAAGCAATGGACATTCAGACTTGTAATGTTCTGGTTTGTTGCACTCGTAGCAGATGATAGAAGTTTTCTTAATCTTGGTTTCGTCTTTGCTATTCCTTTTAACAGAAAAATCTTTATTTCCTTTCGCTTTCTTTTTCCACATCCTTTTAATCTTTCTTGAAATGAAGGATAGCTCATCATCATCTTCACTTAAATCTTGATTAGATTCACTGACATCATCATTCTTGATTTGTTCAATCTTTAATGCTTTTGAAGATGTGCTTCTATTTTTCTTGTTCTTTTAATTCTTCTGACCAACCTTTAATGCAATAGATTTATCTCTTCTAAGTCTATCTTCTGCATCGAGCTCTATTTCATGTATCTTCAGTGAACCAAGCAATTTATCTAGCTTCAACTTGCTTAAGTCCTTGGCCTCTTGTATTACTGTAACCTTGGGTCTCCATCTTTTAGGTAGACTCCTGAGAATCTTTCTGACATGATCTTGATTATTGTAGATTCTCCCAAGAGCTTTAAGTCCATTAATGATTGTTTGAAATCATCCAAACATCTAATCGATAGTCTCCTCATCTTTCATCTTGAACAGCTCATATTGATGAACAAGAATACTGATCTTAGACTCTTTCACTTGATTTGTGCCTTTGTGTACAATGACTAATGTGTCCCACATCTCCTTTGCAGATACGCATCTATGAACCTTATCATATTCACTTCTATTTAGGGCATAACTTAGAAAGAACTTGGCCTTTGAGTTCAACTGAAATCAAGCTTTTTGATCAGCTGACCATTTGTTATGAGAGATGATATTGCCTTCATCATTTGTTGGTGTATATGAGCCATTCTTGATGATATCTTAAAGATCAATATGTGTAGATTCTATGAACAGCCACATCCTATCTTTCCAATAATGATAATCCTCACCATTGAATGTAGGAGGTCTTGTGACCGAGGCATCTTTAGCTATAAAAACATGTGATTCAGCTATGGATCTTTGTCCTCACTTTGTGACAGTGTTTTTTGGAGACCTCGCTTTGATACCAACTAAAGTAAATCACTTGTTAATATAGAAATTCGATAAAATTTGTAAACTACACAAGAAGGGATGTTGAATTATGTAATCTTTTTGAAAATATTAATCTTTTGGGATTTCTTGAATTTTTTTACGAAAATTCAAATGATTACTAAAATACTTTGCTAAAGTTGATAAGCAATGCAATCGCAAGAAATTTTATCTACTCGTCTAACAACAAGAAAATTAAAAAATAAGGGTTAGAAAATAGATGCTGCAATTTTATACTGGTTCACCCCAAACCTTGGGCTACATCTACTTCTCAGAGTTTGCCTGAGATTTCACTATACTCTTCAACTTTACAAGTATTCTTTGTACACTTATAGAGCCTCTTCAACTCTCTCTCACAAAGTATTCTTTATTTGTTGTATTAGCCTCTTCAGGCTCTAGCCTTTTTTCTCTCTCTAAGAAAAGTATTTTTGAGCTTCACGTTACAGATGTGTTCGCTCACTTCTTTCACACTTTGAATACAGAATTTTTTACTAACGTAAAAACATTCGTTATCCTAATCTTTGACTAGAACTAGTATTTATAGCCTAAATCCCAACTGTCTTCTTGAAAAACTGCTTCTTGAATCTTTTAGAAATGGTTATTAGTTGAGTCCTGTAACTAACTCCAACTAACTAACTAACTGACGTTCTAGAATATCTTCCTTTTATATCGTCTGCAATAATGCTTCTTCTGTTACTAAGTTTCGTCTATTATTCCACTTCGTTTGTTATATCACTTCGTCTGGTGCTTCGCCTGTTGTTGACGTATTATCTATTGTAGATATATTGTCTGGCGTTGACCGCGCACCTTCTGAATTGACTAAGTGTTATTTACATTTTTCTGCACACTTAACAAACTTATCAAAACAGTTCATACATTTCTAAGATTGTTATTATTTAATTGTTATCAAAATTAACAGAAGTGAAGTCCTTTTGACTTAACAGAAACAAAAAATCCAGCATTTGTTTTTCATAAAAACTGAAACTGCCATTATACCAAAGAATACACCGAAACCATTACCTATTCTTTTCTTCGATCCATGGCTACTTCATCTTCATCATTACAAAAATTTGTATATTACAAAATCAAAGAAAATACAAAAATGAATCCAAGGAGGAAACATGATGATGATAGGCCACCCTCCTTGTTACAAACCAAACAAAGAAAACTTATAAGGTAATTCTATATTTTATGGACAACCAAAAGAGAAAAACAAACATCATATATTTTCTATCACATAAAAATATGCAACATACAAAATTTAATTGCCAACCCATGCATCACATATAGAAACTGAAATCATGCATGATAAAATGGCTCTGATACCAATTGTTGGATGAAAAAACAATTTCGCTAAACAGTAGATTTCAAAAACTTTTTCCAAAATCAAAACGTAGCGGAAGCATAATAACCAAATCAACATATTTAATCCATACATGATAAGGTATAAGGAAAATAATTAACATAAGAACAAGATGAAAATTATACCAACTCCTTGCTACAACTTTGACTCATCGCTTTTATATCCTCTCATTGTTAATGTATCCTATCCTTGTTATTATATCCTTGACCAATCTGATCTACCACTTATTCTCCTTGGACAACTTGGTTAACAAGATCCTTTGGTGGGAAAGAAGAAGAAATATTGAAGAGAATTTCCTTAGTTGAAAGAAGTCAAAAATGATATTCTTCTCATTCAAATTTTAGCTAGCTCATACAAGAGACGAGAGAGTGAGCCAAAAATACAACAACTTCTCTTCTTTTTCTCTCAATTTCGGTTAATGATGAAAGAAAGAAGTGATTTGCATCCAATGCATCACTTCACTCTTTAATCAAAAATAAAGAAGCCAATAAATGAGACACTCTCATTTGTTTAAGATGGCTATATGAAAACACCAATATCCTAAAATAAGACCCTCTCATTTTCGGTTATGAGATGAAAAAAGGCAGAGAGTATATCAAATGCGCCTCCTCCTTCTTTAATCAAATGAATGCTAAAAGGTCACATGCCATCATTAAAAGACAACCACTAAACCATTTAATGAATGATAAGATCATTACTCCATTTAATGATGATGAAGAATGATAAAAAAACCCATCTTAAATTTAGCAATTCAATGCTAAACATTTAGTTATAAAACCAAAATTTTCCCTCCTTTTATCTTTAATATTTTTGTTTCAATTTAATTAATCTATTTAATCAAATCAAACCAAAGTCCAGCCCAATATTAAATGTTCATTTGGGCTTCTAATTAACAATTAATTAGTGTAAGCCCAATATTCAATCATAGGCTTTAATACCCAATTTAATTAACCCTTAATTAAATTATTCTGGTATTATTATTCCGAATTTAATTTGGTCCTTTCTTCTTTCTTATGCTTGGTAACCTCTATTTATATTTCTTACTTTGCTTAATAGCCTTCCTAGAAGCTAAGTGAGGAATCTAATTGGACTTATATAATTTAATCTTTAATAAGCTCGGAATTAATTTAATCTCATTAGAATTAATTCCAACTTATTAACTAAATGTCATTCCACTAAAGACAATTAGTTGAATTATTGAATTATTAAATATTATGAGAACACATGTTTCAAATAAGATGTCTAATTGTAAACTCTACAATGAACCATATTATAGCCATCCACACAATAAAAGGAAAATTATCGTTTTGCCCTTATGCTCATTTCTTCTTCTAGATCTCCTATTTTACTCTATATGTTGATTAACATATAAGATCTCATCTTGGTGTTAAGATTTGATGGTGTTGGATCAGAAAAATAAAGCATGCACGATTTGGATAAAATGTTATATTTCAAAACCTTTTAGAAATCGAAATTGCAGCACAAGTAATATAACCAAATCAACATGCATAGCCATACATAATACAGTATAAGGATAAACATTTGCATAAACATAAGATGAAGATTATTACCGAGTCCTTCGCTATGTATCCACTCTAAGGTGATGTATCCTCTTCTCATTATTGTATCCTCAACCAATCCATTCTACCACTCGTTCTCCTGGGACAATTGGGTTAATAAGATCCCTTGATGGGAAAGGAAAGGAAACACTTGAAGAGATTTTTCCTTAGAAGAATAAAGTCAAAGATGAGACACCTCTTATACAATTTTTGGCTATACCATGCAAGATAGGAGAGAGAGAGAGTCAAAATTGCAAGAATGTCTTCTCACTTCTTCTCAATTTCCGTTAACATAAAAAAAAAGATATTTGCATCAAATACATTGCTTCATTCTTTAACCGATCATAAAGAAGCCAAAAAATGAGACGCTGCTCATTTGTCTTTAAGATGGCTATATGAAAAGACTATTAACGACATATCATTTTCAGTTTTGTGATGAAAGAAGGAAGATGGTCCATCAAATGCTTCTCTTTCTTCTTTAATCCAATGAATGCTAAAAGGTTGCACGTTATCATTAAAAGACAACCATTAAACTATTTCATGATAACATCATTACTCCATTTAATGATGATAAAACATGTTAAAACCATCTTTAATATAGCAAATCAATACTAAATGTGTAGTTGCACATTTAGCCCATTCAAACCAAAACTCCTCCTCCATTTATCTTTAATAACTTTTTTAAATTTAATTAATCAAATTAAACCAAAGTCTAGCCCATTTCTAAATGTTCATTTGGGCTTCTAATTAACAATTAATTAGTCTAAGCCCATCATTCAATCATAGACTTTAAAACATCTATTTGTATTTCTTACTTCGCTAGATAACCTTCCTAGAATCCAAATGGAGAATCTAATTAAACTTATATAATTCAAATTCCAATAAGCTCGTAATTAATTTAATCTCATTAGAATTAATTCTAGATTATTAACTAAATATCATTCCACTAAAGGCAATTAGTTGAACTCTTGAATTACTAAATATTATGAGAACACATGTTTCAAATAAGATGTCCAATTATAAACTCTAATATGAACCATATTATAGCCATCCGTACAATAAAGGGTAAAATTACCGTTTTACCTTTATATTGGTTTTTCCTTCTAGATCTTCCATTTTACTCTATATGGTGATCAACACACAAGATCTCATCTTGGTGTTAAGACTTGATGGGTAGCTAGTCCATTAAACTACTGGTGCCAGTTTAATCACCAATCTTTATAAAATATCTAAAAGTAATGATATCACTATAAACTCTTTATTTGAGTGAGTATTCCCTCGTATATGTTCCAATTAATAATTCCAACATGTAGACATTAGATTGATACTTTGTAAAATTCTATTTCGATCATATCAAGAACTATAATGAAACACATATGAGTTCACCACTCATTAAGATTGTGGTTCGTAATAAAAGAATGCTAAGGTGTATGTTTTAAGATTAAAGTAACAGCCTACTTTAGTCTTTAAAAATATACGTGATTCAAGATTCATTTAATAGTGCCATTATCGATAATCAACTATATCATGATATGAAACTCATCATTCCCTTGAAGTAATTTCTTTTACTTACATGGAGATAAATTGCAACACTACAATCTAAACCATAATCAAGCGATCAACTTGATTATTCAATTGTGAATCAAGTAATTTAGATTCTAGTAATATACATGTTTCCCATACATCTCCATGTATATGTATACTACTTACAAAAAAATCTTGGTACCTTATGACTAGTTATATAATGTTCAAACTAATAAAACCAAACTTTTTTGTTTTATTAATAATAAATATTTTCATTACAGAG
>JANKYF010000008.1:46103732-46116256 GCA_029829435.1 Erythroxylum hondense
ATGAAGAGCTCACAAACCAATTTCACCTCTAAGGGTGTCAAAAATTCAATCTAAGCCACTACCTTCACATGACCATTCAAAACAGTACAGTATTTTTCCAAAAATTATATCTTTCCATGCCCTTTGCCAACAATTCCAATTTTTATATCAATCAAAAGAGAAAAACAATCCTACAACTTTCATGAACAACTTGGAAGCAAATTCAATCTCTAAACAAATCAAATCCTCAATCAAAGTTTCTCCTTATATAAGTCATTCTCAACAGTAACACAATCTTCCACAAAGCATAACTTCCTATCCCATTATTGAAAAATTTCATACTCTATATCACTGAAAAGATCATAAAACATAATACAATTCTGATGAGGGACTTAAAAGCAAATTTCATCACTAACTAGATCAAATTCTCCCATTAATGTGGCTGCCCTGTTAATGCTTGTTAAATCAGCACATGACCTAAACCATATCCAACCTTTACAAATTCATAACTTACAATCCATACATCCAAAATTTGCATATTATATCTCATTATAAAGCTAAGACATTCCTTTACAACTTTCCATAAGATCACTTGAGCTAATTTTAACGATAACAGTCCAAAATTAGCTTCAGAATACAGTAACCACAAAATCCATACTTAGAGACATTTCACACACCAAAACACATTAATACATCAATCACCACCTGAAACTAATCAAGCCGTAACTTTCACCCTACAAATCGAAAAATATCATACTTAGTTGCGATAGAAAGTTAACAAGTAAATCTTCAACTTTCATGAGACTCATTTCACAAAATCAGTCTACTTTAGCCTAAAAAAATTCTCAAAGTTTCTGGTCGTCAAGGTTAGAACTAGAATCAGGACACTATTCACCCTTCACATTTCGCCTACTTTCAAAGTAAAATTCAGAACCCTTCAAGCCACAATTGGACAGAACTTCCTTCGTAAGAATTCTATCCAAACTTCTAAAGTTTAATACAAGCCAAAGGTCATCTCAACAGCACAACCATAGCAAAAGTTATGACCTAAACATTGAAACATACTCACATTCCATTTTCCAGCTTTTACACCTAACTCACACTCTACATCTTCCATACCATTTCTAAACCAATTCTCACTCATTTCACTCCATATTTCCACCATAACCAACTCACAACCCATCCTTGTACATAAATCCACAAAATTTCAGCACACACATTTAATCATCTTTCATTATTAATCACTCATCTAACATCCATAAAATCAATCCAAAACACACAATTCACCTATACTACATCATTTATCATTCATCTAGGCAAAACATCCATACACACACACCCATATATTCCAACCACAATTTTCATGCAATTCACTTTAAATAACATCATAATTAATGTAATTAACTACAAAACCACTATATATAACATATTACTTACCTAATCAAGCTTCCAATCTTCTAAAATTCAAAATCTCTCAATTCTTTTTAATTCTCTCCACCATATACGATCTTCATGTTAGGGGAAAAGCTTAGGTTTATAAGTTTTGTAAACAAGGAAGAGAGAATACGTAGGATATGAGGGCTTTGGTGTAGGTGGAGATGAGTAGCAATTAATAAGAAGAAGAAAAATCAAAGGAGAAGAAGAGAGAATGGAAGCTATGGGTGAGAGGAGAAACTTTCATATAAAAAAAACACTTATCACCTTAAACAAAGGGAACATCGTGGAAGACTTGGCTTCCCTTTTTCCTAAGTAACTAGGGTGGCATGGTAGGCAAGTGACACATGTCACTTGTCACATGTCAACTCCTCATGTAATCACTTACTTCTCTTCCAATTTCTAGTCCAATTTCTTTCCAAATTTTGTCCCAAAAGTCCAATGGCTCAAAATAGTAAATCCTAAAATCATAAGTCTAATTTCCAGTGCCATTGGACAGTCTTTTTCAGTACCGAAAATCCAATCAGTCTGTCACTTAACAATTTTTTCGGTCTGGACATTGACCCCCAAAATTTTCAGAAAATTTCCTAAAAGTCCCCAAAAATGTAAAACACACAAAAATCTACTCCAACTAATTTTTCAAGCATAATTTTCACATTTTTCACAATAAACACATCTGCTGGGAAATGTTATGAATGCATGTACAATCAAGTGCCTATACAAAAATTACAATTTATGCATATATGGAGGCCACATTATGCATGAACATGCCGAGACTAATTTACACACTCATAACCCGTCCCAAATTACTATTTTACCCTTCCCATCGGTGATGGGATGTTACAACTCTCCCGTCCTAATAAAAATTTCGTCCTCGAAATTCATTTTTGATAAAGAAGACGGTAGGGATACTGTTATCTCATACACTCCTCCGTTTCCTATCAAGTCACTGTTGAGATATCATACTTCCTCAATTATGTCCTTAATGAGTTTCAGAATATTCAACTCTTTACTTCCAGTTCTAATACCACATATATCATATTATAACAATACTAACCATAAAATCACTTATATGCCATAGTCCTATTTTTGTCATCGTTTAATATGAACTACTTTATGTCACACTTAGCTACACCTTAACACAGGTGATACATTCAAGCCTTCACATTTTTCTTCATATAGTTATAACTTCGATGTAATCCACCAAAAATCCATTCGTCTTACAAAACCGCTTTATTCTGATTTTCAATTCATTTCACTCACTAACAATATCCCAAATTTGTTCTGACTTTTACTCAGGGTGATCGACTCTTTTTGTTGTCTGATGTCTCTTTCGAGGTACACTAGTACACATACTTTATTTCATCAAAATTCCTCAAATCCTCAATTTGGGCTTTGCTAATCCCTTTTTGCAAAACTGTTATTACTTTTCCACAACTAATAAGATTTCCTGTTTGCTCCATTTTAACTCATCATTATACCCTCTTTATTTCACTAGATTGAGTAACCTAGTATCCACATATGTGGTACTCTGCTATGAAATGGTCTATTCGATACTGTTGATTGAAACATTAGCTTTATTAGGACAGGTCTCTCTACACAATCCTTCCAATCTTTTCCAATTCCAGTATTACCTTAATCTCTACTAATCTGTCTAGTCATATGTATATCTCATATGTTTCTGTCCACATCATGATTCCACGCTTTCAAACCAACTATAGGGCACATCATGATTCCTCGCTTTCAAACCAACTATAGGGCACTATAATTGCTTTTTAGGACACTATATTTACATAACTCCAACACACGCATCATCATTGCTGATCACTCCAATCCCTTCATGCATCATTGTTGATCCGCGTTCTAGTAGTGTGAGCTTTCTCTTTATAAGTTTGAGGTGAATGGATGCTTCAGTATTTGAAGATTTTTAGAGATTCGAAACATAACTGAATTTGAAATGTTAATAGAGATGAATAAAAAGTAAAGAACTAATCTTCATACGATCATGGTAAATATCATTTTACATTGTCCATTTGCATATAATACAGGTGCCCTTTTTGCCTCTTGTGTCCTCCCAAAATTTTCTTCTTTTTTATGATTGGATTTTGAACAAGAAATGGAAGGTAATGATGTGCTTGTATTCTCATTGAAGCCTAAGTTGGTAACAACTAATGCTCCCCTCTAATTTTACTCATTTTATTCTTGTTAACTTCATAGTAAAACCATATGTTTACTCCTTGATGGATTTATCATGAATTTGTTACGCATCATGTGCTATGCTTCAATTTCTCACTTTGACTTTAAGGTTTGCATTTCATCATTCTGACTTTTTCTCAAACATTAGTTACAGAATTGAGAATTTTCGGTGTTTGAATCTTCACTTTATTCCTTTCCCCTTTTTATGGAAAATTTCCTTAACAATGTAATTTAGGTAAATTCTTTTATTTTCTTTAAATTAGTTTGATTATAGGGTTGAATAGCATGTATGATAGAATTTTTTTCATTCACACATTTTGACATGAAATGTCCTTTCCAATTTTGTTATGTTAGTTAGCCAAACAAAAAAGAAGAAAGAAAGGCAACATTGTATGTAAGATATAATCAAGTCTTGTCTTGCCCATCCACTTGACAATGTGTATAAATTACTTCTTTACATTATCAATTCAGTTTTATGTTCACCATTCTTCAGTATTTTCTGTTGAAGCAGCTTCCCCTTTCAATAGATTTATGTCACTTGGTATAACTTCCTTGGTGTTTATATTTGTTTTTTTTCCTTTCTATTTGTTTTATTGTACACATTTTAACATGAAATGTCCTTTCCAATTTTGTCATGCTAATTAGTCAATACAAAAAGAAGAATGAAAGGCAACATTGTATGTTGGATATGATCAAGTCTTCTCTTCCCCATCTACTTGACAATGTGTATAAATTACTTCTTCACATTAGTAAATTCAGTTTTATGTTCACCTTTCTTCAGTATTTTCTATGGTGAAGCAGCCTTCCTAACAGATTTATGTCACTTGGTATAGCTTCCCTGGTGGTTATCCATGTTTTTTTTATTCTCTTTCTACTTTTTTAAAGATAAAGTATGACATTTCGGCAAGAGATGCGGATTCTTAGCAGCATACCAATTCAATTCTTTAGACATCAATTAGCTATCACTAGCTGCATAATGAAGATTACAACATTGTAATTTACCTATTAAATGAAAAGATAGATTAGAGGATTGTAGTACATTATCGAAGACATCAGTTGGGAATACTTGAGAATGAGCTCAATTAGTATGTCTTTAAGGTAATGAGATCAATTAGAGGATTCAGTTTGTTTTCATGGTTGTAATCAAAGGTTTAGTGAAAATTTTTGCAATTTTTATCTTTGACAGTAGAGGAATGCACTATAAGCTTGATTCGAGGTCATACAAGTTGATTTCTTCAACTTACCCAGTTGAATGGGACTATGACGGAGAGACTAAATATTGTTACTGTAACTTGAAAGAACCTAGATGGACTTCCTGGACTGATGAAAATCCAAGAAGAAGGTTTTATGGCTTTTTGGTAATTTTTGTACATGTTGATGTTGTTTTTATATAAATGTGTTCATATTTTTCATTAATGAATTGTTGTTTTTTGTTTCATGGTAGAGTGAAATGTCTGTGGATTTCATGAATGTCAAAATCAACGATTTTGTCCAATAGCAAAAAATATTATTTTAGAGTTGAAGAACAAAGAGAAGATGCTATAGCATCAAACTAATCTATTGAAGGCTGAAATGGCAGAGTTAAGAGAAAATGCGGTAGATGTTTTTGAAAGCTAAAATGATTGCACAAAATTTGAAGTTGAAGAATGAGTTACAGGCTATAAGGAGTAGTAATGAAACACATTCAACAAAGTGTTGGAAATTTGTAGCTTGTTTAAGCTTGTGTTTACTAGTTTTGCTTATGTTTGTTAGTTTAAATAATGAAGGTAAATTAGAAAATAGTTGTATGTTTAAAGCCTTACCTAGAAATGGTTTAATGTATTAAAACAGTGTCTAAATGCAACTGAGTTTGTCTGATATTGTTTATTCCTTTTCTAATCTAATTTTGATTAAGCAAAATGTTGGGTAAGTCCAGATTTGGGTGGAGTAGAGACTGCAATTTTTTTTATGTTTCAGCATATGGAACCATATTGTGATTGTTACATTAAGTATTTATATGTTGGAGATTATGTGTTCTAAAATTATAGGGTTAATTGTTCACTTGGTTACTCTTTGTATTAACGATGTACATCTTTTGTATTCTTTTGATTTTTAAAGATTAGAAGTGAAATTTTTTGGTGTTATCATGATACTAGCAGATGAATTTATGAGGTTGATGTGGCAAGTAATGGTTATTTTTACATAATCTCGTTCAATTCAACTGGATGATACCTTTTTTCTTTGCTTCATAAGTCTACCATGCTATATAAAAAGATCTGTCAATCTCCTTTATAGTGTCTAAATGTAATCGAGCTTAGAAAGTCATTTTTTGGCATACATATACAAATGTAGTTTCATCATCTAACATTCATGAACTTCAAAAATAAGAAAAAAACCCTAAAAGAAAAGAAAAGGCAATTCTAACTAAAATTGTTTGTCATTGCATTCATTCATATAATAACATGTAAATGCCAACAAGATCCTTACATTAATAACATTCGATATCTTTCCAACCTATCAACCATCGTTTAGTACAAAAATATCACAAAATTGATGGATATAAGTATCATCCATTGTTCACTACACAAAACACTAACGAACACAATTTTGTTTACATTTTCTCCTTCCCCTTTGAAGATGCAGTTTACTTTCTAAATTTTGAACCATATGCCTAGTAACAGCTTACTTGTTCTTTTTTTTTTTTTATTTCTGTACAGGGTTTATTATTCTCTGACTTTGCCTTCCAAGCTGTTGATAAAATGCAAACATTATTAACTTCAGTTGTATCACTTAATTAATTTTTGAAAAGATAGGATAAACATTAAAATTTTATATCTGTATCACTTACATTTAGCATCTACAACCCTATTGTTGGATTTATGTATATCCCTATTCCTTCCATCCATTTCTTAAACTTGCTAATGCCTTCATGTTGAAGAAAAGAGTATGTGATAGGCATTTTTTCTAAAAGTTTTGCTTAAAAATTTGGGCTAGATTTACTATCACTAAGCATCCTCATTCTGCTTTCATCATCTGCAACACCATAGTCAGGCCCTCTTTTCTTTTTGGTGGTGGCCTTTGAAGATGTAGATATATTTTCTATTTCTAGAGAACAACTGAGGTTGTTGCATTTGCACTTCGACATACATAAGCAGTACTTAAGGTGTTGGCAGTATTTATAGCAATTATGACACTAGTAGATATAGACACAATTATAGAGGCAGAGGCATTTGCTCCTCTTTTACCTTTCTTTCCACTTTTAGCATTGTTAGATGCAGATGTAGAGGCATTTACTGGGATATTTGTCTTGGTTTCAACTGTGGAGTTGTTTTCTCAGGTTAACTGTGAATTTGTTTGTGTTTTGCTCTATAGCGTAATGAGTTGACTAGTCTTCATAGGGATTTTAAAAACTGGGCTTGAACCTGATATTGATAATAGCAAAAAGTTAAAAAAATACTATTAGATTTTCACTACTATCAAACAGAATCTTAGTTGTACCAAAGAAAAAGACAAAACAACCTATAAATTACCTCTTTGCCCTTCTAAGAACAACCTCTGTTGCTGTGTCCTTCTTTATGGTAGTGGTTGCATATCATGATCATGCCCCTCCTAGACATGTGGTCAGCATTTATCTTTTTGGTCATTTTTGTAGCCTTTAGAGGTTCATCAAGACCCTTTTTTCTAATTGTTTTAGGCCTATTAGGTCCTTGTTTGAATTCTGGTGGCCTAACAGTTTTGTCATTTCTAATGGGCTAGACTTTCTACTAGGCATTGGTTGAATAGCCTTCCCATATGCTTTAACATAGTCACTCTTCCATAACCAACTAGAAGTGTACTGTTCAATATTAAACCTTTGGTCTCTGATATCAAATATGGCATGTGCACAAGGAAAGTCAGGGAGGGTATATCTCCTATAAGAGCATGTTTTGTCGTGAAGCCTCACCACATATCTGTTCTCACCATGCCATGCATTATACACCATAACTAGCTATCATTATCTAATGTGTCTCATAAGAAAAATCAAAATTAACTTTTCCTCTACTTTGATAGGCCTAATTAGAAATTCTAACTAAGCCCTTCTTGTAGGTTTAGTAATGAGTTTCAAATAGTTGAAGAACCATTTCAAGAAACTTTGAGGTTACATAAGGCCTCAATCCTAATACATTTATAGCAACCGTTAGTTTTTTATAAGAGACTTAAGAGACACCAACTAATATATAATGCCTTTAAATGGAATAACAGGTAGAGAACAACAAGCTTTTCATACATTGAATCAAAAAAGTTATTACAAGGAATAACAAGCAGTTTGCCACTTACAAATGCAACGCATTCATAGTCTGTGCTCCTCTATAAAGGGTTATCTTATATGTACAATAACATAAATCTTGTCAAAACAATTCAAAAGCTTTAGCTGTAATAATATGGTACAAGAATATAACCATAAATTCATAAAATGTACCATGACAAATATCAAAAGAGCAACTCACAACCTATAGTAGGAACCGACAAAGCTATCTTCCTAACATCCTCATTAGCTTGCATTATCTTTTTTATACGACCTTGAAAATTTAACAATAAATCTGTTGTAAGACTTAGATAGACAGAGAGCAAGAAGAAGGGAGATCATACCATGATTAACAATTATCAAGTGTTTTCGGTGAAATGACTGAATAAAGTAAATAAAAATCTTCCAATAAAAAAGATCCATGTTAACTTTATAGGTTCATGTAGAAAGACAAGTAACCAAATATGTTGATTGAAGCACATGCATATGGAATAAAAGCATAGATTTTGCTAGGTTTTGCAAAATGTTAACAACTAAAAATGGTATTGTCAAAGCTTTTCAAATGACTTGTTCAAAGTTACAGAAATTGTCAAACCTTAAACATGAATGTACTTGGTGAATGTTGAAGAGAACATTTATGCCGAAGGATTAGAAGGTGGATCAACGAGAAGGATTGGAGTGATCGATAGTGATGATGCATAAAGGAGAGCGGATCAAAGAGTGGGATTGGAGTCATCGACTATGATTAGACAACCTTATTACTAATTTTTTGAGAGAAGCAGGGGAAATTTTGGGGATAAAAAGTTAATTAAGGGTTTCTTCTATAAAATTTAAATGAT
Organism: Erythroxylum hondense; assembly: GCA_029829435.1. Taxonomy (NCBI): domain Eukaryota; kingdom Viridiplantae; phylum Streptophyta; class Magnoliopsida; order Malpighiales; family Erythroxylaceae; genus Erythroxylum; species Erythroxylum hondense. The sequence continues at coordinate 46,112,445 of JANKYF010000008.1, forward strand.
TTTATTTACATCCTTATCTTTTGAAAATCCACGTAAGCCATATGTGTTTTTAACGTGACATCTAAATACCAACTGGCCTGTCAATAACAGCGCATGTATTACACTTCCTGATTTCTTTCCAAAAAAGCCTAAAATTAAGCAAACTCGTAAATGTTTAGATCTTTATTGAGCAACTTAAAATGTTTGGTCTTAAATTGATCAAAACCTAAAAAATTTGGCCCTAATAAGGGCTTTAAGCCCATGATATATTAACAAGTCCAAAATGAATGATGCAAAGTTAGGGACCAACTTGGGGAGATCTTGTCTGTTAGAGACCAACTTGGGGACCAATTTCGATTTAGAATTGGGAATGGTATTTCTACTTCTCTATGGCAGGACCCTTGGCATTTGAGCAGTATCCTATTGACTCACTCGACTTCACGGTTGATCAATGGGTCAGATCTTCCCATGACTGCCAGAGTTCAGATGTTATTTGACACAATGAATGGTGGTGGCATCATACAAATGTGGAGCCTATTCGCACCCTATCCCCCATTCCTTATAATCTAGATTCATCTAGTGAGGATAGCCTTAAGTGGCCAGCCAGCCCTTTTAAGCAATATACAAATGAGTTGGCATATAAACTCATGAGACCGACCCATCCGATGGTGCCTTGGTATCCATTAGTATGGCATAAGGGGAATAGTCCTCGTTGTTCCTTCATCTTATGGTTGGCTTTCTTGAACAAATTGCAGACTAGGGATAAGCTCCTGTTTCTACACACCCCTAACCGTTGTTCCTTGTGTGTTATGGATTTTGAGACTATTGACCATATTTTCTTTCATTGTGCCTTCTCACACTCGGTTTGGTCCACTACTCTCCACCATTTTCACCTTCCCAGTTCACAACTCTCTGATCTCCATTCAATCCTACTAAGGGTTAACATGTCTCCCCCCTTCAACAATAGTGACTTTCATACCTTTTGCATTGTCTTGTCTATTGTAGTGTATAATCTTTGGTATGAACAAAACCTTCGCACCTTCCGTGATGAAGCCTCGGATATAGGGAGTTTTACGTCGCGGGTGATCTTACAAGCTATGGAGCACCTTCGCTTAAACACTGAGGGAAGGTAATTATGTATGTATTCAGTTTCTTGTTATTCTTATTGCTACACATGCAGGTTCAGGGACATCTCAGGGTTAATGAGGAGGAGGGTTATACTCCCCTCCTACCGATACTAGGTAGGTTACCAGACAGATTTCCTTTTCCTATGGTGTTCATGCTAGAAGGATAATTTTCTACGTGTGTTCTGCTGTTGTGGATTTGGTCTGTGGTCTTTAGTGGGTTTTTGCTACAGGTTTTTGTGTGGTGTGATCATGTCTATTGGTGAATTTATGTATTAGGGCAGTGGATTTAGTTTTCTTAGGCTTCTCGATAGGTAGGTTTTGAGGGCTTGGTGTTTTCTTCCATGTTTAGTTCACAGTCCCTATGTATTTATCCTTTGTGAGCCTTTTTCGTAGGCTAGAGGTTTTTTTTTTGGAATTCTCTAGTTGTGTATATATCTTTTTCTTATTTGTATAAAAGTTTTGCTGATTTACCAAAAAAGAGTTAGGAAAATTACTAAAAGAAATGGCAAAAAACAAAAGAGGTGAAGAAATGGGTAAAATGCTATTTTGTGTTTTGGTATTACTCTGACTTTGTACCAACTTAAAATGATGTAAAAGAAAAATAGTATCAAGACCAAATTTTATGTGATATAATTTATGTTCAGCAGTTGCTAGTGTCTAAAATATTAGCAAAACACATAAACTAAATTGTAAATTCATATTACTTATGGGTTAAATTGAAGAAGTAAACCTTACTCAACTTTCTTTCTAGGTTTCCTCCTTGACACACAACTTCTATCTCTAATTCTTTAAAGTTTTTGTCCAATCTAAATAACTCATCTTAATTTCTCAAATTACAGAGAAAAACTCTTAGTCAATGCTCTCAAATCACTCTATCACTGTCACTATTGCCTCTCTTCCTCAATGTTTCCTCTTTTCGTTGTCAATGCATCTCACCTCTCCCGCATTTCACCATTTTCACATATCATATTTCATCATCTATCTCAAAGATTTAGGTAAGGTTATTTCAAGTTTCAACGATTGAAAGTTGAAACAACTATAACATATGAATAGATTTTACTATGTAAATTAGATAAGGTTTGGTATGACAATTTGGCATTGAATGATATGTAAAAATAGACTAGTCAGAATTGTTTGTCTTTTCCTATAGAGTCTAATTCAAAATGGAGTCACTAATGGTCAGTAAACTCTCTTTCTTATTTCCTTTCAAAAAAGTTAATATAGGAATATATGATGCATGCTTGATTGTTTATACATTTTCTCCATAACACTTAGTGATTAAAGCTATAAAATGCTTAAAATGCTCACTTTGGTTCATAATTGGTTTTAGGTACAAGTTGGAAGCAAAAGAGCTAAAATGAGTTTAAAGCGCATTCTGTAAGCCATCTTCTTGATTTTCAAACACATTTGTCTTTGTAGAATAAGAATGAGATGAATTAGGGTGAAGATGGCATAAGAAAATGCAAAAAAAGAAGAATTCAACATTACCTGCAAGATACACGGCTATGTATCCACTTGCATGATCATGTATAAAGTTAAAAGTGGTGTTATTGTGATGCATGGTTGAATGCATGACTAATTTTTGCTATAAATAGACATTTAAGTGACCAAACATATCATAAATCATTTTTGGAACACAAAGGGAGGCATAACTCTTACTTCTTTGGGATCTATGGAGGGCTAATCTTCCTTCTTCTAGTTTAAAAGGAAAATTGAAGTTGAAGAACACACCTGGGCATCTTTCCATTGTGCATTGTTGATTCTTTCTCTTTAGAAAATTTTTATGTTATTTTTAGCTTAATGTTTTAGGTATTCGTATATATATCATTAATATTCTCATTCTTAATAGATTATTTATGTTGAAACCCATTGCAAGAATATGGAATATAATACGTAATAGTTGTATTTTCAATTTGTCTACGGTAAACTAATAGTGATGAATCATTTGGGATAACATGACATAGGTTAAATGGCCGAGCTTGTTTGATTGTTGCTTAGATTAATCTGTTTTCCTAGTTTGTAATGCGACTATCCTATTAAATTTAGAGAACTTATTTTAGGTTGTTTGATAGCTAGGTTTAGTTAAAGAGTTTATTTTGATTTAACACGACCTAAGAGAAAATTGGGTTAATATAACATATTTTAACCTACGATTAATAGTTTCTAAGAGAGGTATGAGCACAATAAGACGATGAAGTATGTTTATTTGTGTGTACGCTTAGATTGAACTAATAACTGAATTCCAAACTCATTCATCAATTTTCTTACTTTTATGCTGTTAAATTGATTTGCTTTCATTAGTTCAATTTTACTTTATTTTCTTATTGATTCTAACTATAAGCCCATATCCTAAACACCGATTCTTTTCATTACAAAAGATACACACACTCTCTGTGTGGATACGATCATTACTCACCACTACCATAAATTTAGTTGTGCAGAGTTAGGTTTTATTTTTTGCTGCATTCAATATGCATCAAGAATTTTGGCACTATTGCTAGGGAGTATGGTGCTTTAGTTTTGGCTTTTGATTTTAATTTGTGTTATATATATATATATATATATGTAACATCCCATCACCGATGGGAAGGATAAAATGGTAAAGTTGGAGCGGATTGTGAATGGGTTGTATATATGCATAAATTGGCTTTTATATGGATATGATTGGTAAATTTGGAAATGCACATGATTGTACATGCACTCGTG
>JANKYF010000008.1:46252847-46267526 GCA_029829435.1 Erythroxylum hondense
GGAGTAGAAAGAGTGATCTTGGTATGAGTTGTGATAAGGAAAGATTTAGAAACAAGATTTGGTAGTGATCTGGACAAAGTTGACTGAGTATGCTTCAGTCTTTTAGCCACAACGTTTTCTCTAGTCATCCAAACAAGATGATTCTTGATTTGGATTAAACTAGAGATATATGGCTATATTTTGTATGAAGACATCGAATTTCAATTCTGTATCTAAGAGTCTCAAAATTTGTCATGAAGTAAAGAATTGGGTGCAATGTTGGTGTATGAATGAAAGATTTGTCTTCAGACTTTAGAGGCAATTTTGGGATTGATATAAATATATTTGAGCAAATATTCCTCTGGAAAGTTATAGACCTTTTTTTTTATCTTTCCAATAGTATATTATATGAAAAATTTGGGCATCGGAGTCAAAAGTTATGATCTTTATAAGTGGAGACGTTTTGGAGCAAAAGTAAGACAAAATTTTTGTTCATCATCTTAGTTTGACCTTTTGCGTCTTAGTTTGACCGTCTCATTTTGCTTCCGTCTCAATATGACGTCGGCAATTCCTCTCATGACGTCAGCATCGTCTCACTTTGACCAAAACATATTCTAGCCCAAATTTGATCCTCTAGATAACAGAATTGGTCCTTAAGGTCTTCATAAGAGTTGTAGCTCTTGAAGTCTTCTTTCCAACCAGCTAAAGAACACCTTGATCCGATATCTGTAGGGAAAGTTACGATAATTTTCCCAACCTTGTATTGTCTGATGACGTCACTTCGTCTCAAAAATTACATCATATTGTCTGATCCATTTTTAACCCCTCAGATGAAAGAATTTGCCTTCTACTTCTACATAAAAGTTGTAGATCTAAGATTCCTCTTTCCCATGATCTAAAAACGAGATCAATCCAACATTATTTGTGAAAGTTATGGAGATCACACCAAAGTAGGTTGTTTTGTTTGAGGTCATAAACATGGTTGCTTCTTTTGGCCATAACTTCTTCTCTAGACCTCCAAATGACTTGATTCTTAAACCATTAGTTTTGTAAGACATTGATATACATCTCTGAGAAGAATCATAGCCATCTGAACTGAAATGAGAAAGATTGAGTGAAAAGTATGAGACGGGTATAGTGAGTATGTTCTTAAATAATATAGACTGGTGTTATCCCATTGAACATACTTCAGTATTTTGATGTTTTCTGGATCAGTTGAAGTCCCAATGAGACGTTTTTTTGAATTCTGACAAACTAGAGACATGGAGCTACAAATGGTATGAGGAACTTGGAATCCAATTCAGTCTCTAATATGTTTTAATTTTAGGTGAAATTTGTTCACAATGTACTGTTTGGACAAGAGCAGTTCAAAAATGTAAGAAGTATATCTTTTAACTCACTGAACCAAATTGAATAATTTTGGTGTCATTAGAAATGTAAGACAATAGGGGAGATTCTTTTAGAAAAAAATGTTATGTTAGAATGCTCAAGAGTATTTTTGGCAAGGCACTTAAGTTTAAAAGAACATAAGCCTATAAGGAAGGATAAAATGGACTTTTGGACTCATTAAGGTTATAACTGGAAGAAGAAGTACTGTCTTGCTTATAAATAGGGAAGAAAAACATGAATGAGGGGATTCTAGAGAAGTAAAATGAGTGGATGAGAAAAGAGATAAGAGAGAGAAAACATGAAAAAAAAAGAATGAAAGATAGAAATAAGAGAAAACAAGCTAGGGTTTTAATTTCCTTAGCCTTCAAGAGAGATTGTGAAGTTGTTCAAGAAGAGAAAAAGTAAGAGGAAGAAAAGAGCTTCCATTTGAGCTAAAGATCTCTTCGTTTGGTGAAGAATCAAGGAAACCAAGAAAATCCTACCCAAGAACAAGGGGAAAGACAATTTAACATGGAGTCTTGCAAGCAAACTTGGTGACTAATATATATATATATGGTTATTGTGTAAATGGGCGATGTGCCTAAATGTGTGTATATGTTGAGTTGCTAAAGTATGAATGGGAATTGGATATTATGAGATCATATGAGGATAGAAAAGAGATGACTAGAAATTGATTTATGATATAGAGTAACTAAGTGTTCTTGAGGTGTAAGCTTATGAATAAGCTACACACATGCAAAGGGTAAAGATTGAAAGGAGAAGTTATAATGATCATGTACCAATGAAGTGCATGAAACATATATGAATTTTGAAATGAGAATGAGCATAAAATGTATATTGGAACATATACCTGGGATTGTCATTGAGCATGACTTGTACATTATCCATTGATACATTTGCGCATAAATAAAGGTTTATATGCGTGAAATTATTAATGAGTGTGCAATGTGTGTCTTGCATAAATGGATTATGCAAGTTAAGTTTCCGTATTCAAGCGCTCCCTGATTTCGAAAGCAAATGCTAAAATGGATCGTACTGTGAGTATACCTAGGTGGTCTTACTTATTGTTTGTTTTGCTTATGTTATAAATTGAGTGATTATGACTAATTGTGAATGTGTCATGATTTTTGAATTTTGGACAATGAAGATTCGATGAAAGTGATATATGAATGAGTTATTGAAGTGAAAATTGTATGTGAATTTAATTGTTAAATGTGTTAGACATGTGCAATTGTATCTGTATATAAGTGAAAGTAGGAATTCTCCACTGCAATGTGGAGTGCCAGACTAAGGTCTAATGAGATAAAAAAGTGTTTTAATGGGATATACAATTGTGAGTGATGCATTCCATTGCATGAATGAATAAAATATAAAGGCAGTTGTGACCAGAGTAGCTAACGATCAGAGCTTCAAGCTCAACGTGTGAAAAAAAGCCTTGAGATTAAAATTGATTCAGAGCCTCAGGCTCAACGTTTAATGAGCCCTATATGGGACAGTTATCAACGAGCTAGTTATCCAATAGATACGGGACAGTTCAGACACTTGATCACAACAAAATAACAAATGGAAAGAGAGTCTAATGTGCACTGCATATGCATAATGAAAAATGTGAACTCTGATACATAGTATGAATGATTAAATATATTGAACATGAAATAAAGTGAGATGTCTGTGAATTATGTGTTAAGTGACTGGGTGAGCCGTCGATGATGGTCACTCGTTGAGTTCGCAAAACTCACCCAAAAATTGCAAATATTTTCAGGATAAGAAGAATACCCTGTTAGGCCAGCGGGAGTATACATGCAGCATTCAAGTAAAGGATAGAGGTCGGGATCAGTTCGCGTCTGCATTAGTGTTTTCTTATTTTTTTATAAAATTGTGTATTATGAACTTTTGTACAAATGATTATGTCATTTGTAAAGTCAAACTGACTTAAGTACTTTGTATTTGTGAAAGGGCCCAAGTGGCCATTGAAATTATTATTGATTGTATGTGATGATTGGCTTCCGCATAGTGTGTGTGTGTGTGACTTCAAGAAAAAGAAAAAATTTATACTCACTTTTGAATGATTGAGTGCTTTAGCACGCCATCCTCGTGGGGCACGAACTCGAATATCACCATCGATATCGAGTTTAGGTCTTGCGGGAGTGGGGTGTTACAATTATAATCATAATTTATAATCATTCTAACATAATTAAATTTAAACTATAATAAGGATGTTTATTTTTTAATAAGAAAGAAATTCTATTTTATTTATCTATAAATAGGACAAAGGCATAAGAGAGCAAGCATTCGTGCCTTTTTCTCTTAAATGTTGAGCTCTCTTTCTCTACTATATAAATAATGTTAGAGACTAGATTGAAAACTTGTAGTTAACACTTGAAGACGGAATTTTACAAGAATCTAAATCAACGATGATTCAATTTCTTATTTACAACTCAATTCTTTAAGTTATTAAATTAATGAGATAAAATTAGGAAATTGAATTTTTATTTTTTACTACAACTATGATATGATCATAGTTAGTTTTCTAATATTAGTATACTTGAATTTGGGCGTAATAGTTTTTTCATTGATACAACAAATAAATGATTTTATTTGTTAACTAGGGAAGGAGAAATTAAAATAACTAAAGAGTTTGTAGTGTGAACTTAGTTTCCCTCTAACTTAACCCTTCAAAAGATATTCAAATGTACTATTTGATGCCCATGCTTGGCATAAGTACATTTCAAATTTTTATGGCTTGTATTGTGTCATTCCTTTTTTTAAGAGGAAGATTATGAAAAATATCCTCCCAAGCTTATAAAAATAGAAGAATGAGTTCACAGTCTTCTAAATCAAGAAGAACCAAGAGTGGGAATTTTTCCCTAATTAGGGACCAGTTATATATGAGATTTATAAGATTCCTAAACCTAGTAGTTCATTAAACAAAATTTAAGAGGTTTTTCTAGTTTTAAGAAGCCATTAGCCTTCGCTAGTATCTTTAAAAAATATTTTACTTTTTCTTATACCAAACATACATGATAGGAACAACTTTAATTGAAGTTATATAAGTTCCTTTATGATTTTATTCCTATTTGACACTAATTGCTTTCTTCCTTTTGGAAAATATTTCAATTCTTAGATATTTACCTCCTACATTTGAAGATGGTGATTCACGATCATAAGCAAGGTTTTTCACTAAAGGAAAGATGACAAGGCAAGTAGAATTTTTATAGTAAAGAAGCAAGCAGAATTTTCATAGTAAAGAAAGCAAGTAGAATTTTCAAGGTTCACAAATGAAGGATCCACCTTAAAATTAATCTCTTCCTTTTATAAAGATTTCAAACCTTACAACTTCTTTCCTTCTTATCCTTTAGGACTTTAGTTAAATCCTTGAGATAGGTAAGATTATTTTAATTCTCTAAGACTAGATTACCTAACAATAACTTTGATTTGTCTTAAGAGAACCATATTCCAAAGAAGAGATAGTTAGGAAGTTAAATATTTGTCTTTTCTATAGGCTTATAATGGCTTCTACCTTTCCTCTCTTTTTGATATAGGATTTGATACCTACCTCCCATATTGAATTTCACAAACTCTCATTCATGAAATCTTTGATTACTTTATCAAAGTCCAATCTATAATCTAGAATCTTTTATCCACTTTTAATACTAAATCATAGTAGAAACCTACCAAGAGCCACTCATTTCCTATAATTTTGTTGGGCCTCATTTCCAGAGTTCAACTATTGCTCTAATACCATAAGATGTTAGACCCCATTGTCGACCCCGGAGTCTTAAAGCATGAATGGGTTTCCTTGTAGGGTTATTTCAATGGAAATCGCATAGACGTCATCGGTTCATCTTCATTCTCTAATACCATAATTTCAAATAGACTTCTTCTGAACAATTGTATCTCCATGTCTCTAGTTTATTTTGCAATAATAATCATCTCATTCGAAACTCTACAGGTTAAAATACCAAAGTATGTTCATAACCAATTTATACTCTTCCAACCGATTCCCTCACTTTATTTCCATCAATCTTTTTCAATTCAACTTGAAAGGATACCAATTTCTATAAAGTGATAGAGGAATATGTTAGGAATCCAATGCTTTAAGAATCAGGTCATTTGGAGGTTAGATAGAAAAAGTTATGACCAAAAGAGTCAACCATGTTTAGAGTTGGAAAACCTTTCAAGTGAAGAAACATTGGAGAAGTTTTGAGGTGCGATCGTACCTTTCCTTCGTGTGATCGTGCCTAAGGTTGGAGAAGTGATGAGGTGTGATCGCATCTTTCCTTGTTGCGATCGCACCCGAGGCTTTTATATGTTGAATGCAACATCTCCAAGTTATAACGATCATATCTCTCAACTCTGATATCCGAAAATTTCATACCTTATACTGTTGGAAAGCTAGAAAGATAAGCTACAACTTTTAGGAAAGAAACTTTGTATAATTCAACCTATATCAATGCAGTGTAATCATTGAATTTAGGACACAATTTATGTTATGGATAGCATTGCAATCAACACCAGTCATGCTAATCTATAAAGGCCATATATCTTCCAACTAAAGTCCAAAAATTACAAACATTATACCATTAGAAAGCTAAGAGGATAATCTACAACTTTCATGAAGACAACTTTATCAAAGTTTGCTTAGATTAATATAGTTTTTCCTTTGAGTTCAAAACACAATTTCTACCCTTATGAAAGGATTGAAAAATTGAAATATACTAACTTTGAGAATCACAAGCAAAACACAATCATATTTTGTTTCATCATGACAAAAGAACTTCTTCTATATTCAATCTTATTGCTAAAACAAGATAGCGTTTGAATGTAACTTTAGTTACATATCCATACTACATCATTAGCTTAATACAAATTACATAGGGATGCTCATGATTGATATATGGCTAAAGCTACTCAAAAGTTATCGAACTAACTTAGTATAAAAATGCTAACTATCTTGAAGTTTGTCTAATTGTCTTACAAGAATTGCTAACTTTCTTGTTCTGCACCTTAGAAGGGAATAGTGGGGTGAGCTTCATAGCTCAGTGATGTAAACGATCTAGAGAAGGGGTTGAATAGATCTTTGAAACTTTTTCGTAAAGTTCTACAAAAACCAAAAGTTAATACACATAAAACAATTTAATAAAATTTAAATGCAAAGAGTAGTGAAGAGAGGCAAACACTGTTTTTATAGAGGTTCAGTGCTAAGACCTATGTCCTCTACCTAAGCTCCCACTTAGGATTTGGAAAATCACTTTATTACACACTTTTTAGTTCAGTGTGAACTTTTACAACTCCTCTTGATTTCTGGCTCAAGCTACCCTTACAATCGATTTGTTTTCCGGCACAAATCCTACCTCACAAGTGATTTTCCACCAATCACTCAACTCATAATAATAACAAAGATATAAAAGAAGTAATAATGCTCAGTACAAAATTTGGAACAAGATAAGAGCAATTGAGAGCAAATTAGGAACAATAGTGGTATGCTTTTTGCTTTATAAACTTCACTTCTTGATCATTTGATCTTCCTCTATTTATTTGCAGACTTCCAGATGAATATAGTTGTTGTGGATCTTCTACTAGCCGTTGTTGATTGCTTATAGACGTTGCTAAATTACTTCCTTTTCATTTGTGATTGATCCGGATAAATTTTGTTTAGCTCCACCTAATAGTCGACTAGTTGAGGTGTTATAGTCGACTAGTGCCAACGTTTTTCCATGGAAGTTTCATCTCCACTCTTTGAATAGTCAACTAGTGTAATGATAATCGACTAGTACATCTTTCTGACTGATTTGTAGTCGCCTTGTAACAAATTGGTCGACTTGTCTCATGCCCCACTGACATATCTGAATATTATTAGTCGACTTGCCACATTATAGTCGACTAGTGATGACTCCAACAGATAGTTTTAGCATAATCTTCCCATAATCTTCAAGATTGAATATCTCTAGCATGTTGAAGGTAATTTCTATATTGGTTTATCTGCTATCTTGATTTGCACGAGTCTTTTATTAAACTTACAACACCTGAAATAATTTGTTAATCAATTCTATATATTTTATTATTATCAAAACATAAAAGGATTTAATTTGTCAACCACCATTGGTCCAACACGGTAAACTTGCCTGTTGCCCTCATTGGCCTATTGACTTGTGCTCTTGGTCTTCACTCCTTGGCTCTACTTCTTGAACTTCCTACAATGAAAAATAGTAGTTTGCAGTATCAATTGTTCTAAAAAAATCAATTTAGTGCAGTTACTAATTATTTATGACAATTTACCCTCAAACTACATTAATTCAAGACAAGCACTCAAGAGTTAAATTAAGCATAAAATCCAAAAATAAGAGCCAAGAAGTATAATTAAAACCATGAAATTGTCACCAATTGATATAGGAAACTTGAGTTCAATCAATAGGCTCTTTTTTGTTTATTGTCTCAAGTAAAGAGGTAACCTCCAAATCTTAGGTCTATTTCTAATGCTTGCCATAAAGGCAATGGGTCATCATCAAAATGTCTTTTTTGCTTCTTGTTCAACTTCTTGAGAAAACATGAAGTTGTTAAAATCACTTAAGATGATCCATAGATAAAGATTATTGGCCATTATTCCTTTTCAAATCATTCCAGAGAACTCTCCTTTGAAATACTACATTAGAAGCATAGATTATAGAAACACTAATCTAGGGTATTTAATTAAGATAGTCAAATCCACTAACTATCAATAGCTAAACTTTTAAATTTTGAATTTTGTTATTATCAAAATCCATAATAATTCTACCATTTCAGTGACATTGGTGGTTTGAAATAACACCTCAATTCTCCCCTAAAACCCACCGAACCTTACTTCTTGCATCCTACTTTAGTTTAATTTTAGGTCAGATAAGTAAACAAGACTTGGTACTAGACAAAAGAACCTTGATAGCTAACTATTTATTAGGATTATTAATTCCTTTTTACATTCTATATGAGAAAAGACATTAGGGAAGTTGAGAAAAAGAGCCTATGGTATGGTTTTCCATAAATTTTCCACCTAGCCTTTTTTCTAACAGTTTTGAAAACATCAACGTCTTTCTTAAATGCAATAAAGATGGAGTTATCAAGAGAAAAGGAATTTTGACTCTTCCCTTTGTTCAAATTAGTGTCAGTTGTTACCATAAGGAGTTCTTCCTCTTTGTTTTAGCAAAATTTTCCAAACCTTTCCTCAGTTTTTGTAATCATATCACTAAAACTTTGTCCCTTTTCCTTAGGTTACATCAATCTTGATGCAAACATGTTCTTTTTCTTCATTTCCTATCTCAACCGCCACTAGGAGACATTTAGAAATTACCGAAGGAAACGATTTTATATTAAATTAGTGACAGAAATATGTTTTTTGTCGATAAAATTATCGTATTTTATGACGGACAAATTATCTGTTGGTAAAGATGGAAGGAAATTATCCTCTCAATTTTCCCAACATATATAGTGACGAAATAGTGAAGGCTTTCACAAAAATTGGTGGCAATGGTTGGTGACAAAATAAGCGTCGAGGAGTACTGATGAAAATTTTTTCCGTCGGTAAATTACTGATGGAAATGTGATTTCGTCAGAAAAGTTCAAAGTTAATCGTCATCGTTGGGTATTTGGATTCAATGTTTTTAATAAAAGGAAAATAACATCATTTGGTTTAACACTAAACGATGTCGTTTTCCTTCACCTTTAACCTACTTAAATACCCTCCCTCCCTCTCTCCTGCATCTTCGTTTTTTGTTGTTTTCCTCTCTCCCATAACTGTTTGTCATCGATTTCTCTTCTCCTCATTGGCATTTGTATATCTTTGTCTTCTCTGGCCACTGTCCTTGTATCCTTCGGTGGAGGTAAGTCATTCTCTGTGATTTTTTTCATACACAGTGTTGGTATTTTAGGAGAAATGTTGCACATGTTTAATGAATTTTTATGGTTTTTTGCGTTTGTTTTGATTATCTGTTGTGCATTTGGGTTTGCAATGTGTTACAGTACATTGAGGAAGGAAAAAGACAGGATTTTCTTAGGTTATTTGGGATGAATCTGTCATGCCTTTGGAGTGTTCGATGAAAGTTTAGAGTGGTCTCTTTTCTGTTTTTCTCCTTGTTTTAAATGTCTAAATATCCTTTTAGGTGTCTCTTCAGCTTAGGTAAAACCCTATACTTTCTATTGAATGAAGATAGTTGTTTACCCAAGAATTCAAAAACTAGTCATTATAATGACTTTGTTATATTGAATATATATATATATATATTACATTTTGTAACCAAAGTATTAGATATAGGAGTGAATCTAGGATTGATTTAAGGTTAGTAAGATAAAAGCCTATAGTTGTAGATTATTTAGGCAATGGGCCTTGGTTTTTCTTTTCCCTCTAGGAAACCAACTCTATTTCTATTTCAACCTTGCCCTAGTAACCCCCTGTCATACATACCCCTTCCATTTATTATCCATATCTCTTCACCTCTTGTTTCCAAACATATTCACCTTTAATAACAATGATGTATCTCTTCCCATCACCACCATTACCGACACAACTACTTCGCAACACACCAACTTTTCACAAAAAAGAGCCTGATGGATTTGAATTGTGAAATTCTTAATCTGAAGTTTGTCTTTGTTTTATCTTGCATACTTTTGAAGATGAAACATATTTTTATGCTAATTGTAGTCCTTTTCAAATAATGGTGCATTCCCACCAGTTAACTAATTAACATCATATGTTTGTGTTTTAGCATAGATAATAGTTTTTCTCCGTATTGCATTATATATCGAAACTCAGATTGCCTTATTTTCTGATTTTCTTTCTTTAATATATTAAAAATATAACAAAACTGTTGAACAAGTGTATTATATTAAATATGAAATATTCTTTTCCACATGCCCTATATTGCGTTGAAAAGTATCGCTCATCCTTCTTCTTTATAGTCTGTAGTTGTTTGTCCATCCAAGTAAGTCGTCTAACTAATGTCTACCATACGTGTTACTTTAATAGTACGATTATAATGTTCTTGGATTTTGTGTGAATTCAAATGATGTCTTGATTTTATGTTGATGTTTAGAATATTCTTATAATCGTTAATGAGTTTTTATGTTCTTCTTTAATAATCTAAGTATTTATGTTTAGGTTTTGTTTGAATCATTAATGTGCAGATGTATGATTACATAAGTATTTACTGTATGTGGAATGAGTTTGAGATCTTATGGATGATTTGAGGCATAGTAAACCCCTAGGATGGTATATAGGCTAGAAATCTATGATGCAGCTCCTATGAGACTTATCGGTGAAAATTCCACGAGCCTAGGAATCATAGCGAGAACTTGCTTTCTTGATTCATAAGTGTAAACAATGCCACCTACCACAGTATTAAAATCAATTGTAGGTGATTAATTCAATTGATTAATACTTAGGGGATATTGTGTAAAGTAAAGGTTAAATGTTCTGTAAACTAAGGGGACATGAAAGATACTAACTATGAAATCACTTTTTTACATTAATAGTTTTGTAGAAATGAATAATGTTGATAGATCTTTTATGTATAGACAATCAACACCTAATGGTTTTATTAATCCTATGTTTGTTGAGGAAGTTGAAGCTTTTATTCATTATACATGTTCTCAACCCACATATATGGATGGCCCAAAGATTAGATGTCCATGTAAACAGAGCAAACATATTCGTTTCCTTCCTATTGATGAAGTAAATGGCCATTTGCTAAGAAAAGGATTTGTTCCAAATTATTTTGAGTGGACATGATATGGGGAGCCATTGATTTGTAACACCTCAAGGGGTATTAAAGTAAACTCGTCAGTAAATGTGGATGAGTTTAAAGGGGAGATTGGATTTAGAAAAAATAATATAGGTGCAACTAAAAATCTTTATATGCAAATAGTTTATTATGCAGTTGGTTATATTTTCAGGAAAATGTATAAAATCTTGAAGAAGAACCAAACCCACATGCAAAATAAAATTTTTTGACTTACTACACTCAGTTGACTAAGAATTATAACCAAATTTTGTGACAATGACTCAATTATCTTCAATTATTCGAATATTGAACACAAAGCCTGAAGGGCATATTTCTGATCATAGTTTTGATAAAATTCTTATATGATATAATGAATCATTAATGGTTGATAGTTTTTACAATATAAAGAAACTTATTAGGAATCTTGGTTTACCTGTTGAAAAAGTTGATTGTTGTAAATTGGGATGTATGTTGTATTGGGGAGATGATGTGGAATTAAAAGAGAGCAAATTTTATGGTCAATCTAGGTTCAAGCTTAGAAAACATTCTATAAAATAGAAATTAGTACCCTGAAAGCAGATGTATTATTTCTCGTTAACTCTGAGACTTCAAAGACTATATGCCTCTAATTTTACTGCATCTCACATGAGATGGCATAATGAACACGAGTAGGAAGATAGAATAATGAGTCATCCATTAGATGCACTAGCATGAAAACATTTCTATAACATCCATTATGAGTTTACAGCTGAAAGTTGCAATGTTAGGTTGCGATTTTCGATAAATAGATTCCAACCTTTTAGTCAATCCAGCCAACAGTATTCATCAAGCCCAATCATAATTACTCTTTATAATTTGCATCCATGGATGTATATGAATGAGGCATATATGATCTTGATAGTGATTGTGCCTGGGCCTACAAATTCAAAGCATAAAATTGATGTATTCTTACAACCATTGGTATCTGAATTGTAACAATTTTTGGGAATATGATATGGAGACATATGATGTGTCTCTGAAACAAAATTTTATGTTGAGAGTAGCTTTGATGTGAACTATTAGTGATTTTTTGACATATGTTATATTGTTTGGATGGAGCATAGCAGGAAAATTGGCTTCTCCTTATTATGGCAATGATTCTTATCTTCCAAATGGGGGGAAAACATATTGGTTTGACAACCATAGGAAATTTCTTGCTCCAGATCATCTATTTAGATGCAATAAACAAAACTTCATTAAGAATAGGATGGTATAAACTCCTCCCCTCACAAAGCTGGTAAAGAGATATTGCAGGAGATTGGTGAATTAAGGTTGCAGAAAGTTATAGAACTTAAAGTTGATGAAATTAACACTAGCATTAGTAAAAACTTTGGTTAGAGAAAATGAAGCATCTTTTGGGATTTGCTATATTAGAAAACTAATTTGATACGTCATAATCTAGATGTTATGCATATTGAAGAAAATATTTTTGATAATTTGTTCAATACCATAATAAACATTGAAGGGAGGAAAAAAGACAATGCAAAATCACGAGCTAATTTGAAGCTTTTTTGTAGAAGGAATGAGTTAGATTAAGATCTTCGCATCAGTAAATATCTAAATGTATGTTACACTTTGAGAAAAACAAAAGAAAAATTTGTGTGAATGGTTGAAAAGTCTAAAATTTCCCAATGATTATGTTTCAAACTTGGCAAGGTGTGTGGACATGAAGAAGTATAAATTGTTTAGGATGAAAAATCATGATTGTCATGTATTTATGCAAAGGCTAATTCCAATTGCATTTTAGGAGTTGCTGCTATATAAGGTTTGGGAAGTTATAATAGAATTAAGTTTGTTTTTTAAAAGCTTAACATCATCTAAAATAAGTTAGAAATGGAAAACTAGAAAGGAAAATTTCAGTAATTTTATGCAAATTTGAAGGGATTTTCCCTACAAGCTTCTTGAACTGTATGGAGCATCTACCTGTACATTTAACACACGAGGCTAAACTTACTAGTCTAGTTCAATATCGATGGATATATCCATTTGAGGGGTAATTATAGTAAATATTTAAATTGAATTAATAACATATTTTAATAAAAGAATTATAATAACCCTATTCGCTAATGTAGTCATTTGCATCACTTAAAGAAAAATGTAAAAAACAAGGCTAGAGTTAAGGGTTCGATATGTGATGCTTACTTAGTGGAGGAGGCAAGTACATTTTGTTTACATTATTTTAAGCTACATTTGCACACAAGAGAAAGAAAAATTCCTCGTAATAACGATAGGGGAGGAACTGGTGATACTGATGGTAACTTATCTGTTTTTACATATCCTAGATGAACATATAGATGTTGAACAAGAAGAATGTTAACTGAGAAAGAAATAGAGGTTGCCTATGGTTAAGTTTTATTGACCTGTCCAGAGGTTCAAACTTTCATGCATTAAGTTGAAGTTGATTTTGAAATTGATTGTTTAGGATTTGAAATTTAGTGTTATTCACAACTGAAATATATAATAATGTTTTTAGATTATACAAGGAATGGTTACTCAAGCTAATTCTTGAGAAAACACAAGATGGTATCAACAAAGAAGTTGGAAGACACTTTCCTCGATGGTTCGAGAAAAATGTAGGTATTCACTTACAATTATTGGAATGATTGCAATATAAGATTAAATTATTAAACTTAATATGACAATTTTGTTCATATAGGCCTTTGAAAACTCATTAAAGAACAAGTTCATATTTGATCTTATGAAAGGACCTTTACAAACTGTTAAATCATATCTGGGGTAATTCGCTTATAGATATAAATATCATACAGAATATCATGGTCATAGCATAACAACAGCAAATAATGGGGTTTGCATACAAGGAGAATTTATAGATTTACTATGGTAAAATTATTGAGATACTTAAAATTGAGTACCCTGCATTGCCAATAAAGCAGAGTGTGATGTTTAAGTGTGACTGGTTTGATCCAACTCCTATTGTAACATCTCGTTTCCATACTAAAAGTTAGAACCCTAGACTTCTGTAAATGAGAGATTAGGAAATGCACTTCATGCTCATGCATAATATAGTACACATACACGTGAATTTTATTATTACACATATTACAACATATACACATGAATTTGATTATTACACATATTACAATGAATTGTTTATGCACTCATTTGATATTTTCTGAGTATAAATGATTGTTTTAATGTGATTATGATATGGATAATGAATATTTTGCCTTAAAAATTGATCTAGTGATTCAAATTAATGATTTAGAATTTTTGGTAAAATTTGATAATTTTCTGAAATTATGGGTATTTTTGGACTAGAAAAAATGCCAAGTAGTAGAACATTGATAAATGGCAATAGAAATAAATGTCAAATGGTAGTGGAAATTAGTGATCAATGACTTTAAGATTTAATGACAAGTTTCATTGAAATTTTGGAGCAATTGGATTAGAAATTGGAGACAAATAGACTAGCTTTTTAAAAGAGCCAATTGGAGACCACAATAAAATGACAAGTGGCAAGTGACAAGTGTCACAACACTTGCCACTCACCACTCACAATTTT
>JANKYF010000008.1:46536945-46549859 GCA_029829435.1 Erythroxylum hondense
AAGTTCGTTGATGATACGGTAAATAATCTCAGTTAATTTTCATTCACTTTACGGTCTCTGAACCAGTTTCGTTGGTGTTGACTATGTTAATTGATGCAGCTTATGCAAACAGGATACAAGTCTATGAGGGCCAAAGGAGAGGAGCTAGAGCAGATCATGGGACAAGTGTGTGACCAGTTGAAGTGTCTCGAGAATGAACTGAAGGGAAAGGAGTTCTTTGGAGGTGGGTCTATAGGACTTGTTGATATTGTAGCATTTTCTGTCACATATTGGTTTCAAGTGTGGCAGGAAGCTACAGGGGAAAGATTTTTAACTGAAGACAAGTTCCCAGTTCTCTGCAGCTGGATTGAAAAGCTTTCCCATATTGAAGTGGTCAAAGGATGTCTTCTTCCCAAAGAGAATCATGTCGCTCGTGCTAGAGCTCGCATTGAAGCTATAAAATCTGCATCCAAATGAGCAACCTTCTGATGCCATTATCGCTTTATAAGCCATAAATGCCCTCCATTTTAAAGCTGTCTATTTCGTCCCAGTTCTTTTTCCTTCAAAAGAGTTAAGAAGTATTGTAATGCTGTGCGTCTATTTGTTCAAGTGGATTGTTGGAATGGCACCTTTGACAATGAATACAAACTGAGGTTATCGGGGAAAAAGACAAAAAGTCTAAAGTCTGTAAACCAAGGACTCTTTTGTTGATTCAACGAATCTCATTTTCTACGAACTTCATTTTCTTTCTCTTTGGGTTTTATGAAGGTGTCAATGTCTCGTAAAGTTTCAATCGATACTGCTCAAAGTCGTTTCCCGGGGACTTCCAATCCCTTTATTTGTTAGCTACTTGTAGTTTTACCTTCTTGCTCTTTCTATTCTGCAATTTGGCCTTTTAATTAAGTTATTATTACGATTAATAATTAAAGTACATAGCAGACAAGAGAGAAGAAGGAGAAGAATGACATCGAAGTACAGAGCAAACAAGAGAGACGAAGAACGATGTATTTGTAACAGTTGTGATAACCATAGTACGAAATGAAAAATATGAAATGAATTAGTTATTTTCTCCCTTTTTTGTTTCTTCTGCTTCGCTTGATCGTCTGGAAAAATATTCTATCAATTCTGTAACCATAATTGCTAGTATTAGAGCAGATGACCCTTGGAAATAACTCGATGGTAGAAAACAAGAGAGGAATGGAGGTGCGTCGTTTAGAAGAAGGAAAGAATAATCTACTGGAAGCACAAATGAGAAATGGAAAGGACATCAACAATATCAAAGTCCACATTCCAGTAACTTACCCGACTAGATTTAGCAAAATAGACTTCCCTACATTTAATGGGGTAGGGGTGAAAAGTTGGATCTATCGACTTGAACAATTTTTCACAATCAACCACATACCAAAAAACTAAAAATGAAAATAGTGTCTTTGCACCTGGAAGGAGTAGTGCAGGACTGGTATCAATTGATGATAGGGAACAAATATGGAAGAGAAGTATCAAGGTCAGAAGAATTTCTAATAGTTTTGAGACAAAGATTCAACGAAGATATCTTTGAAGACCCAATAGGTGATTTGAAAGAACTAAACACATGAAGGGTCAGTGGTTGAGTACTGCGCTCAGCTTGAAAGACATTCAAACAAACTGTCATTACTAGAAATCTACTTAATAGGTTTCTTCCTGAATGATCTTAAATTGGGGATGATGAATCCCTAAACACTTCAACAAGCTTATATCTTCACCAAAAGAAAACCTTGTACATCCTCATTGATAGCGGGAGTACTAATAACTTATTAGAAGAAAATTTGATTAGGAAAGGAAATGTAGAAGTGGTGGAAATACCAGCCATGGACATTACGGTGGAAGGTGGTTTAAAGTTGAGTAGTAGGAAAATATGTAGGAATTTAACTTGGAAAATGCAAGGGTTACAATTCACCACTGATGCATTGATCCTTAAGTTGGGAGGATGTAACATGGTCCTAGGAGTCTAATGGTTGGTGACCCTCGACTATACACTATGTAAATTCAAAGAGCGCATCATAGAATTTCAATGGGAGAGCAGAACAACGAAGTTGATAGGCAACCCAAATGAATGAGTTGGAGAAATATTAGGTAAAGGTCTCCACAAACTAATAAAAAATTTAAGTAAAGGAACACTATCTATACTATGTCTATCATAGCCGATTGACTTCCATATATAGAAACTTATGTTGAAAGATAAAACTAATACTAGAGAAGAATTAGAAGGTTTGCTTACTAATTTCGGTGAGATGTTTCAGGAGCCTAGACTACTGCCCTTAAAAAGAGCCCATGATCATACTATCCCTTTAAAATAAGGAGTAGAAACCATAAACATACAACCCTTCAGGTATTTCGGAGAATAAAAAGATGCTATTAAGAGATCTACGAAAGATTTAATGGAATAAGGATTTATTAGGAAGAGTGTTAGTCTTTATGCTTCACCATTGATTCTTATTAAGAAAAAAGATAATACATGGAGGGTATGTATAAACTATAATCAGTTGAATAAGCACACGGTTAAAAGCAAATTCCCTATCCCACTTATTGAAGAGTTGTTGGAAGAGTTAATTGGATCTAGCTGGTACTCTAAATTAGATCTAAGATTTAAGTATCATTAGATTAGAATGAGGGAAGAATACATACCAAAAACAACATTTAGAATTCATGAGGGACATTTAGAGTTTTTAGTTATGCCTTTTGAGTTGACAAATGCACCTTCAACCTTCTAAAGTCTTATGAATGACATCTTGAAACCTTATTTGCACAAGTTTCTATTAGTTTTTTTTTTATGATCTTTTACTTCACAACAATAACTTTTCACAACATTTAGAACATTGGCGGCAGATTCTACATGTCTTACAGCAGCAACAACTTTTCATTAATGGAAGCAAATGTATTTTTGGAGCTAGACAAGTTAAATATTTAGGACATTCTATCTTTGAGAAAGGATTATCTATGAATGTCGAAGTGATCAAAATTATCCAACATTGGCCACAATCACAAATGTTAAAGGAACTTAGGGGTTTTTAAGGTTGATAGGATATTACAGACACTTCATAAAGCACTATAAGGTTATAGCCAGGCCTCTCAACAAACTGCTAAAAAAATAGGTAGCATGAAGGTGGAAATGGGAGGATGAGCAACAACAAGCGTTTAAAAAACTTAAAGAGATGTTAATGACAACTTTAATCCTAGCTCTACCAAACTTTTCACTCCCCTTCATAAAGTAAGCAGATGCATGTGAGAAAGGAATTGGCATAGTGCTCCAACAAGATGGGCCTATGATATTGGCACCCAAACACCAAGGACTCTCAACCTACAAAAAAGAATTTTTAATTATTCTCAAAATTGTAAAGCAGTGGCATCATTACCTAAATGGACATTTTTAAAGAGTACTAACTGACCACAAGAGCTTGAAACATCAACTAGAGCAAAGAATTTTTATACCATTTCAACATAATTAGTTACCTAAGCTAATAGGGTACAATTTTGAAGTTGCATTTTAGAGTGGGAAGGAGCATATGGCAGCAAATACCTTATCTAGGCTCTCAAATAAAGAGCTATTGACGATGACAATATCCCATATTTCGACAAATTTAATGGAGGAGATTAGAGAAGGATGGAAGAAGGATGCCATCATCCGAGTCCTTATAAGGAAATTGGAGAACTAAGAGGTGCACTATGGGAAATACAAATAGCAAAATAGCATATGGAGATGGAAGGGGAGGATTGTCATTAGCTATGATGATGGACTCGAAAAGAAAATCATATCTTTCGCATACGACAGCCTGCAAGGAGGTCATTTAGGTGTGACTGTCGCTATCAAAATGGTAGTTAATTTATTTCAATGAAAGTAATTGGCCAAGGACGTACAAAAGGACGTAAATAATTATGTTACTTGCCAACAAAGTAAACATGATCATGCAGCATATCTTAGACTATTCCAACCCCTTCCAACACCCGAAGGTTGCTGGTAAGAGATAAGTATGTAATTCATCGAGGGCTTACCCCTATCTAGAGGTAAATCCTCCATTTACATAGTAACGAGTTACATGAGAAAATATTCAAACTTTATGGCAATAAAACACCCCTATACAACCCAACATATTGCTCAAGTATCTATAGATCACGTCTTCAAGCTATATGGTATGCTCAAAGCCATAGTAAGTAACTGTCACCCTTTATTCCTATTCACTTTTGGCAAGAAATGTTTATGTTGCGAAGTGTGAGTTTGAAACTCTCCACATTGTACCACCCTCAGACTGACGGACAATCAGAAGCTATCAATAAAATACTAGAAACCTATCTCAAGTGTTTTTATAGCAACGCTTCACATAAATAAGTGAATTGGTTATTGATGGTCGAGTGGTAGTATAACACGACCCATCACATCGCCATTAACACCACTCCCTTCAAAGTTCTTTATGATTACCTGCCACTTTTTATGCACCTTACCAAGTGGGAGACTCTCGTAATGTTCTGATAGATCAAGCATTCCAAGAAAGAGTGGAATCACTTCAAATAGGCAAATTCCATTTGAACAAAGCACAATAGCGGATGAAACAACATATAGATAAGAAGAGATTGGAAAGAGAATTTGAGGTGGGACAATGGGTTTTTGTAAAGCTCCAGTCATACAAACAACACTCCTTGCAAAAGAGAACCAATCAGAAGCTAGCTCCACTATATTATGGTCCATACTAGATCATTGCTAAGATCAATAAGGTTACGTATACTTTAGAATTTCCCAAGTAATCAATAATTCACCCAACCTTTCTTGTCTCATAGTTAAAGAAATCTATCTATAAGAAAATACCCACTTCTTCACAACTACCATTAACGTTAACCAACATCAAAAAGACACCTAAGGCTATATAGGGAAGAAGAATGATCAAATGTCAAAATTGAGTAGTAACACAAAAGTGCTTGTGTAATTACAAGGGGAGAGTAGAGAAACCGCCATATGGGAACAGTTTTTGAGTGATAGAAGAGATTTCTTGGAGTTAATATGATAAATAAGGTGGTTATTGAAGGGAAAAGGGATGTTTCAAATAATGATCAAAGTACATAGTAGGCAAGAGAGAAGAAAAAGAACGACATCGAAGTACATAGTAGACAAGAGAGAAGAACAACATCGAAGAACGCCTAGCTCTAGCCTAGATAAGTGATCCTGTAATCCCACTAGCCTAAATTCGAGATTTTCAATTCGTTCTTTGTTGGTCGACATTGTACAAGCTCTGGTACCAAATTGATAGGTCCCAGTCAAAGCTTGTTGAAAATAGAAGAAATAACGTTATGCTTTTGGGTGAGAACAACCACGAATTTTTTTAATTATAATAAGCTTGCTTATTATTTCCTTCAAAAGAGTTTAAATACAGATGAAATGATTAACAATTTCCCTAAAAATATGACCTATAACGACTAGTGCACTAAAGTAGCAACAACTAAAAATAACTACTACTAGACCAATTCTTAAGCAAGCATAATTGTAACAAAACAAATTCCAACACCTGTCTATTTCAGCACCTACCACCTAGCCCATAAATCTTACTTGTGAATATATCTTGGATTCATTCTTCACACCTTCGAGGATCTTTTAAGCTTATCACTCCATCAGAAAAGCCTATTGGCAATGGCATCTCTAGTTGAAAAGAAAGCATCTTCTCCTTGTAAGGCCTTCTTAGTTTCATTAAAGACTTTGCTCCCCCTATTTTCTTAATAAGAAACTTTAATGTTTTCGATATAAGAGATCACAAACGCTATTTTCATCATCAAAGACCAAACAGATGAGGTACTTTTTCATAAAAATTGCTAGGTCCAAAGTAGTTGAAGAGGATCAGTCCTCACAGCTCTAGGATAAACTTGGCTCTTGCACTGAGGGGAATCTAGTACGATTACTTATCCAACAAGAGTCTTTTGCTTACTTAAAATAATTCTTGTGTTTTTACACATTGGAATGCAAATTGTTGGATAAATTTATCTTAAGAGAAATGTGTTGCGTTCTATAGAGCTCTCAAAAACCCACGTGCAAAATGAAACTCTATTGTTGTTGTTTCTCCCTTCTTCTGTTGTTGAAGTAGATCACTCCATTTCTCCCATTACAAAAGTTATTTATGATGATTAGTTCTACGTTAACAAGATAAATTAGGTCCACAAACTTGAAGATATTAATAGAAATTCCAAAGGGAAACTTTATTTATTTCTTTTCCTAGTTCATTTAGAAAGGTGAAGAAAGTACTAATGATATTTGTATCATGTTTTAAGGCATAGTTTGAAATGTGTTTAGCTGTTAATTCAATCATTTAGTATATGCTTAGGTTAAAGTTGTGTTAGTTTGTTACTTATTTATATTTTAAGTATTGTATGGGTTAGTACAATTCTTTGAGCTTAAATAGTATGTATTTAAGGTATCTTGATATATTGGCCAGTGTTTCAGGGTTAACATAGAAGAGTGGAGGAGTTTCAGAGACATTCGTACTGAAACAACGACCCACGATCATAACATGTTAGGCCTCGATTGTGACATGTCAGGCCACGAAGAATGGAGGAGTTTCATAAACTTTCTTACTAAAACAACGATCCACGATTGTGGCATGTTAGGCCACGATTGTGACATATTAGGCCATAATCGTGGCCTACATGCCACGATCTTGACAGAAGGCTTATATGTGAGCTACAATCGTGGCCTATGGCCTACATCAGACAGACGCGTAGACAGTCACGAACATCAAGTTTGCGAGATTTTTGGACCTTTTGGATCTTGAAAAATCCCATAGTTACCTAAAACATAAGAGGATATAAAAAGAACAAAAAGAGGAAGAGAGAGCTTTTGCATCAATCACCTTGAAAAATCCCAGAGAGAAATCATCGAGAGATGAGGAGAAGAAGCTGACTCAAAGTATTTTTCGAATCAGGAGGTTTCCCGATATTGTTGCCTCATCGTCATCCATTTTAGATTGTATTTCTTGTTATTTTCAGTTTTATTATTATATAGAATTGGAATGAACAGTAATGATAGATCTAGAATGTCGAGGATGTTTTAAACTCACCTTCATAATTTTTTTCTTAAATTAATGAGAATCTAATTATTTATGTGTTTATTAGATTTTATTGTGGTTTCACTCTGCTATTGCATAATTCGATAATAAACTAAGAGGGTGAATCGCATGAAAAATGATTAAATTGGACTAACAAGAGTTAGGTGATTTAATAGAAACCATAATTAAATCATATCGATAACTTGTGCGAAGAGAGATCTTGCATAAGTTTCCGATAGTTTATTATATAATTTCAAAACTAATTAGAGTTTTGGATATGTTATGAATTAAGAGATTGCAACCTTCATAATTTGATTAGGATTTATAATTTAAGGTTAATGGTTATAATTTGAGAGAGAGTAATCAGTCCTAGGATAGTCTAGAACTAACAATATGATAATTCATAATCAGTTAGTTTAGCATTTAGGTAAAATTGCCTTTCTCTCAATTGGTAATTTCCTTCGGTTGATTCTTAGGAGTGTTGTAATTGCTTAGTAATTAGTATTTTCATGTTTGATTCTTAATTTGATTGATTAAATTAAATTCTCGTATTAGTTTCATTGCATCTTAAATTTCTATTATTTATTTTTGTTCTTAAATTTTAGGATTAGATTAGTTTCCTCCTTATATGAACGGCACCTTTAGTACTATGCTAACGAACCGTGCGCTCGTGGATTATCGAGTGTTAATAATTAAAACTTACACATAACCAAACTCCAATTAAATTTTTGGTGTCATTACGGAAGAGATGATTTGTTTAATTCTTGTAATTTGAGACTTTTTTTATCACTTTTTGTGAAAAAGGACCGGGCATAAAGTAGATCCCACATCAATTTAGATATCACGAAAAAACAACGGGAATTTGAAGAGTTGAACGCCGAAAGGAGAAAGAAAGGGGACTCTTCGGCCGTTTTACATTTTGCAAGTGGAATGGGATACTGGATAATTGAATATTTCACTTCAGATGATGTAATCAATGATGTCAAGTTCGAAAGGGTCTCTCCAAAACTTGTAAGACCAGTCAACTAACACCAAAGGCACATAATACAAGACAGAGAGCGGAGAAGGAACTGTTTCAAAGAAACTGCAGAATCCAAAAATGACTGAAGAGGTGAAGCTATTGGGCACTTCGACTAGTCCTTACAGCTTTAGAGTAAAGTTGGCCCTTGAACTGAAAGGGATCCAATACGAGTACATAGAAGAGAACCTATCTAATAAGAGTTCTTTGCTTCTCGAGTATAATCCAGTGCACAAGAAAATTCCTGTGCTTGTACACAATGGAAAGCCAATTGCGGAGTCACAAGTTATTCTTCAGTACATTGATGAGACCTGGAAAGCCAATCCCATCCAGCCTGAAGACCCTTACGATAGAGCCGTTGCTTGCTTCTGGGCTAAGTTCGTTGATGATACGGTAAATAATCTCAGTTAATTTTCATTCACTTTACGGTCTCTGAACCAGTTTCGTTGGTGATGCAGCTTAGGCAAACTGGACACAAGGCTGTGAGGGCCAAAGGAGAGGAGCTAGAGCAGATCATGGGACAAGTGTGTGACCAGTTGAAGTTTCTCGAGAATGAACTGAAGGGAAAGGAGTTCTTTGGAGGTGGGGCTATAGGACTTGTTGATATTTTAGCATTTTCGGTCACATATTGGTTTCAAGTGTGGCAGGAAGCTACAGGGGAAAGATTTTTAACCGAAGATAAGTTCCCAGTTCTCTGCAGCTGGATTGAAAAGCTGTCCCATATTGAAGTGGTCAAAGGATGTCTTCTTCCCAAAGAGAATCATGTCGCTCGTGCCAGAGCTCGCATTGAAGCTATAAAATCCGCATCCAAATGAGCAACCTTCTGATGCCATTACTGCTTTATAAACGGTAAATGCCCTCCATTTTAATGCTGTCTATTTCGTCCCAAGTATTATAATGTTGTGCGTCTATTTGTTCAAGTGGATTGTTGGAATGACATCTTTGAACAAAAAGACAAAAAGTTTAAAGTCTGTAAACTAAGGACTCCTTTATTGATTAAAGGAATCTCATTTTCTATGAACTTCATTTTCTCTCTCTTTGGGTTTTAGGAACTTCAACCGATATTGCTCAAAATCAATTTCCTGGGACTTCCAAGCCCTTTATTTGATAGCTACTTGTAGTTTTACCTTCTTGCTCTTTCTATTCTGCAATTTGGCGTTTTAACTAAGTTAAATTAAAGTACATAGCAGACAAGAGAGCAGAAGAAGAAGAATGACATCCTTTGACCACTTTGTAAGAATAATAATTATTACGAATAATAATTAAAGTACATGGCAAAAACAAAGAGAGGAGGAGAACGATGTATTTGTAACAGTTGTAACAACTCAAATTATAGATGAATTACGTGTCATCACCTTCAGGCTACTGGTACTGTTATTAACGGTTGTAATAACTATAGTATGAAATGAAAAATCTGATATGAATTAATTATTTTCTCGCTTTTTTGTTTCTTCGGCTTCACTTACTCTTGATCGCCTCCAAAAATATTCTATCAATTTTGTAATGAGCGAATCTATTGAATAAAAATATCATAATTGTTAGTATTAGAGCAGAAGACCCCTGGAAATAACTCAATAAAAGATGAGAGGAAAAGATGAGAAGAATGGAGGTAAGTCATTAAGAAGGAAAGAAGAAATCTACAAGAAGCACAAATGAGAAATGAAAAGGACAAAAAAAATATCAAGTCCATGTTTCAAAGATGATAGAAAAAGGACTTGAAGCCACTACGAGAAACTCCAAAGATGATAGAAAAATGGACTTGAAGCCACTACGAGAAACTCTAAAGATGATAGAAAAATGGACTCCCTACTAAATTTAGAAAAATAGACTTCCCTACATTTAATGGGGTAGGGGTGAAAAGTTGGATCTATCGATGCGAACAAATTTTCGCAATCAACCGCATACCATACTGATTAACGATCAGACACTACATCTTTAAGTCATGAGGAATGAAGACTATATGGTATTCTGCGAGATGAGAACGCAGAATCATATCCAATGAAGATTTCAAAGGATCGGTATACAATCTATCCGATTACGAGCAGAACATCGATAAAAATTGTGCCAGATATACAATCAAGATGTTCAACCCTTGTGAGAAACGAAGAAAAAGGAAAAAAGAAGATGTTTCCTGAAAGGAATGAAGATGATCTTACATCAGAGCAGATTCATGTAGCCGTGAACAACATAGATGATGCATGTAATGCAGCTCAACCTGGAGGTATCTATGTTTCACATCACGTTTCAAAAGCATCAAGAAGTCAATTTGGAGTTTCAACTACAGATGCAAACTTCAAGATAGTTGGCAAAGTGACAGAAGGACAGTACAGAAGTATCATGGTTGAAGGTATCAATTTCAACTTAGAAACCTTTGTGCACTTAATCATGCATTTCAGACATTTAGGTTTCATACCTTCAGTTAAAGATGTATTACACCTTCTTGGACAACTAATTCCAAAACTGCCTAGACCTGATGATCTTGATCTCCCATAAGGAAAACAACCTTTCAGTCTACCCTTAATCAAAATTATAGAGTTAGACATTTTATCTTCATAACCATCTGTTGTTGAAAACCTCAATCCACTTAGTGAAATGCAACAAGATCCTACTGCTAATTCAAAGTTCTTGAAGCATTTCATAAATTGGATAGAAGCAAGTCACAAACAGAAGGAAGTTTAGGAACCTCAGCAAAAGAAATTGAGGAAATTCATATTAAGGTTGATGAACTAGCTAACTCAGTGGGTGATCTTCATGAGGAAGTAGCACTTCTAAGGGTTACTATTGAACAAGACCTCAAGACGATCCACACTGACATGCAACATATGTTTTCTGAAATTTTGAGCGTCTATAATGAGCTATCTTTTTTATTAATAACAAATAGGGGGAGAAAAAGAAGAGAACAAGAAGAGAAAATAGAAAAGCATTGTATATATCTTGTATGCATTTCTTATGTTTTTGCTTTGTTTAGTATTCGTCTGAATACTATTTGTCTATTCATCTAATGAATATCATTTTATCTTCTAAAATTATGATTATTTGTTATCATAAAAAAGGGGAGATTGTTAAGTCAAGAGGACTTCACTTCTTTTAATTTTGATGACAATCAAATAATAATAATATTAGAAATGTATGAACTGTTTTGATGAGTTTGTTAAGTGTGCAAAAAAATGTAAGTAACACTTAGTCAACCCAGAAGATGCGCGGTTAACACCAGACGATATATCAACACCAGACGAAGCGCAACAACAGATGAAGTGCAACACCAGACGAAGCGTGATACCAGAAAAAGCGGAATAACAAACGAAACGTAATAACAAAAGAAGTATTATCCTAGATGATACAAAAGGAAGATGTTCTAGAATGTCAGTTAGTTAGTTAGTTGGAGTTAGTTACAGAACTCAACTAATAACGGTTTCCAGAAGATTCAAGAAGTAGTTTCTCAAGAAGACAGTTGGAGATTTAGGTTATAACTACTAGTTCTAGTCGAAGACTAAATAACGTTTTTATAAGAGAAAATTTTTTGATTGTATAATACTTAGCAAAATTATGTATTCAAAGTGTGAAATGTTGGGCACCGCTTTCGGAACCTAACTCTTGAAACCATAAGACATGAGCTTAATTTTCCTATAGGGTTATTTCTATAAACCCTTATTAGGCATCATCCCACAAGGGTGACGTGCTTATGACAATCGAATATCAAAACAAACTTATTACTTTAACTCAACCATATTACGAGGAAGTCAATATGAACATACATAACTGAACTACTTCTATCTATCATTTCATTTCTAAAGCAATAGATTTCTAAAAACTTTATTTACATATCAAAAGCCACACCATTGGCTTATTACAAAAATACAAAAATAGAAAATTTGCGGAAGTTCCCTTAGGCTCTTGATCACTTGATCTCTTAACTGTCACCTGAAGATAGGACAGAAAGGGGGTAAGCTTGACAGCTCGTAGGTAACAATTTATAACGGAAAAATAAGAAAAACCTTTGAAACCATTTTTCTTGTCATAGAAAATTTTTTCTTGAGTTCATAAAACACATGTTTCTTAAGCTGTCAGCAAAAATCCACAAGTTACAAAACATGAATGCATCAAGCTTGTTCACATAACATAAATACATAAGCACATCAGAATGGTTAGGGTGGATATAAAACAGAACGTACTACGCATTTTTACATAACGGTCCTACGTCGCCGTGAACTTATGGGAGTCCATGAAGGAGCTCCATGCTACTAGTGGGCAGGTGGGAGAAGCTTTTTGTCAAAGTGCACTTGACTTAACTTAGGGGACCGCCACAAACCCACATAACATGTATTTCATGACTTGTAAAACATATTGCCCAAAATGACACTTTTTCGAAACTTGATTTTTTATAAACATGAGATATGTCAAAACCATGATTTTATAAACACGTTATCTTTATAAAAAAAACACTTTCAAAGTCTTTTCATAAATCATCACACAACTCATATAACAACATATTGCACTTTCTCAAATCATTCAAAAGCAATAAATGCAACACTTATGATGCAATTGGAAATATTAAACTTTCTTGATTCAAAGTAAACATTAGCGGCTTATTCACTCTATTATAAACATGTACCCACCTTGATTTCCTTGCTTATAGACTTGCTAAAAATGCCTCTTCTCTTGTTCCTCTTGCCTCATTTGATCCTTTTATACAATAACAAAAATTCCACTTAATAGGGTTTTCAATTGAAAATCCCTCAAGCACAATCACTAAAATTGGTTCTAGAATACTTAAACCCAAGTATTTTCTAAACTCCATGAACTAAAATCCTTCCAAAAATCTAAAAGTTTTAAAATGATCTTACCTTCATTCTTCACCA
>JANKYF010000008.1:46582116-46597255 GCA_029829435.1 Erythroxylum hondense
TTAAATTTATTTCATAAATTAAAATCAAATTAAAAACACTTTATCATTATAATAGCTGAAGTTCTCCCAGAGAAAGACACGGCTCCTATCTGGCTTAGCTTAAAAAAATTAATGCACAGTGCAGTGAGATGGGACAGAGGAGAGGAACGAGTGTTTAAATTTTTTAACAGAGGCGGCGTCGTTTTGTTATTAGACAGAATAAGACAGGGTTGTCTTAGACAAAAGATCCAGACTCCGTTGAATTGTAGGTGTACTTATCTTTTGTTTAATCCTTGTCGTATTTTTTTACTTCTTTCTTTATCTTATTTAGTTTCGTGGGACGTATCCTGTTTTACCGGGGCTTTACTTTTACCTGCCATCTATTCACAACATGACCAGTAGCGTATGGTTCACATGGAAGTGAAAGAACCAACTGGAGGCAAGCCCTCCATGTAAAGATTCTTAAACATTACGCCTTTCACTTTAATCTTTTGTTTTGTCAAGTTATTGATCAAATGGGTAATTTTTTCATTACCCATTTGATAAAAGCTATTCATATGTAAAAAAATGTAAATTTTATTGTTCTTTATTTTTTGAAAATAAAAAATGGAAATTTCATTAATAAAGAATTAAAATACATCTACAAACATACATAGGGGTACCCTTTTTACAAAAATTGTAGCATTGCTATCTAGTCAACATATTAGAGTAGCGTATATGGTAAGTAAGGATACAACGATGATTGGAGCTTCACGCTACACCTCTCAGTATTAATATTTCATTGATGTTGTTCATGGTCTTAGATATGAGAAGGGGGACATATTTCTACTTAGCTTCAAACCGTCTAACATTATATTCTTTCCAAAACGATTTGTATGCATAAGCTAATTGCTACAAGATATTGCAACTTCGGGGAAGAACGTTGAGAAGACAACCATTGTATAACACTCGAGAATGTATGATCTTGTAATGACTAGTTACACCTCATTTTAACTACTTCCCAAATACGGTTGGTGATCTCACACGTGAAGAATAGGTGATCATATGTTTCTTCCTTTGTTAAACAAAAAGGACATAAAGAATCAATATTTAAATACTTGATCCTATTTGCTGTGTTAAGACGATTTTGAATAGCTAGCCAGAGGAGAAATGATGTTTTAAGAGGTATGATGTTTTGCCAAAAAATTCGAGACCACTCCACTGCTGGTTTTCTCAATCTTAAAAAATCTCTCATGAGTTTGTCTGACAGATGGTGAGTAGGTCAATTGTGCTAGAAGAATGTGTCTTGATGGAGCAGATTGGGAGAGTACTGAGGATGCAAATGAGTAATGCTTGTTGGGAACTGTCAGTTGCTTCCATTAATGAGTGAGTCCATTTTTGTTTGAAGTGGGAGATTGATAGAATTCCTTAATTCCTTCGAGAAGTGTATGAAAGCTCCTCTACTCGACCAATTATCAAACCATAAGGATACGAGTTTCCCATTACCAATGGAGCATCTTGGACTAGATGTTTCATTTGGATAAGTTGATTCAGAAAGAAAGAGTGTGATGCTTTTTTTTACTGACTTCCCATATACTTTTGCCTTTGTGAAAATGTGAATGGATCCATCTGATCCATAATGAATTCCTATATTCAAGGATCCACCAAAACTGTTTCAGTATGAGTGTTTGATTAGTGAGTTTAAATGAATAAACATTGCGTCCCCCTTCTTTTGGATAACAAATGTCTACCCATTTCACTTTAGTACTTCCTTTTGTGCCATTAGAGTGGTTCCATATAAGATCCTTGAAAATCCTCTCAATTGTCTTGGATACTTTCTTTGAAAGGAAAATTTGTGAGCTTTAGTATATGTGTAGAGAATTAAGAACATATTTTATGAGTGTAATTTCCTTGCAAAAGATAGAAAGTTGTTCACCTAAGAACCTATTCTCTTATGAACTTTCTCTATAAGAGGGCTGAATTCTAGGAAAGTTAATCTCTTTGCCGAGACTGACAGGCAAAAGTATAGTAGAGGTGAAGCTTTCTCCTCATTACGGATGCAATTCGTAAAGCCATCCAAGAAGCACCCTTTAAGATTATGAAATGACTCTTATAGAGGTTGATCTGTAGACTTAAGACAACCTTGAATTTGTGCAAAGCCTTCATATAATTGTTAATGGAATCCATTTTTGTGCTGCAAAAGAGAATAAAATCATTTGCAAAAGCAAGGTTAGTAAGTCCAATCTTTTTACATTTCTAGTGGTGTTTAAAGTTTGCATTTGATTCCACTTCAAACTTGATCATTGAATTAAGAACTTCCATGCATATAATGTAAAGGTAAGGGGAAAAAGGATCCCCCTACCTTAGTCCTTTCTTAGCTTTGAAATACTTTAAAGGGTCGCTATTAATTAAGATTGAATAGCTTGCCTTGGATATGCACCCCTAGATCTAGCTAATGTATGTTCTTGGGAATCTATAAGCATACTTCATCTTCCATAGAAAAGTCCAGCACACACTATCATAAGCTTTGTGGAAGTTGAATTTGATAGTGCAATTTGAGGTTGAATTGGCTCTTAAGTAACCTTTAAGAAGTTCTTGCACTATTAATATGTTGTCTCCAATCTTCCTATTGTTTATAAATGCTCCTTGGTTGTCACTGATGAGGGAATCTATTACTATCTTTGATCTTGATGCAATAATCTTGGAGATGACCTTGTAAAGAAAGTTTGTATAAGCAATAGATCTAAATTCATTGAATTTTGAGGGATTAACACCTTTTGGTTTTAAAAAGATAAAAGTTTTATTGATTTCTTTAAGAAACACACTTGTGGAAAAAAATTCTTTCATTTCATTTTTAACACATTAACTCGTAATGCTTTAAGATTTTTGAAAGGAAAAGCCATTCAGTCCATCTGGACTAGGGTTTCATTCCATCCATATTGAAAACTGCTTCTTTAATCTCCTGTCTTCCACAACTTTTGTTAATAACCCACTATCATCCTATTTAATTTGCTTCAGAATGAGTGCTGAGAGTTTAGCAGCTGAAACAGAAGCTATATTTAGAGATCCAAACGTCTTTGCAAAGAAGTTCACAGCTTCATTTTGAATATCTATTTGCTTCTGAAGTAACAGGCCCTTATTAGTGGTGATTAAACAGGTATGATTTTTATTTTTACAAGCTAAGATAGAATTGAAGAACTTTGAACATCTATCCCCATCTTCAACCAATTCACTCTAACTCTTTATTGTAGTAGGGATTTATGTTTTTTAGTTGTATTCAAATAAGCTGAGAGAGCTTGTTTCTCTCTTACTAGGAGTGAAGAATCAGAGGGTAAGAGTGCTAGTAATTTCTGAACTGTTGATAGATCATCCTTAACTTTCACTAATATTTCATTTGTTGATCCCTTTGAGGAATGTAACAGTTTGAGTTCTTATTTGATTTCCTTCATTTGTTATACACATGTAAACTATTTGGTTCCACTAAAGGAACAATCAGTACCTTTCCTACAAGCTTCAAGGAAATCTGGATCATAAGCTAGATAATTGTTAAATCTAAATAGGTGGAAGCTAGCAGTTTTTTGGAATAGGTTCTCGATTTTAATGGGGGGTGTGATTTGGTCTTGAAATATAGCAGAGATGTTGGGAAATGAATTATCCATTTAGCATTCACCAATGCTCAATCCAATTTCTTTTGGATGCACCATTGTGAGGATTGTTTGTTTAAACTGATGGCTTATATACTTCAGATTAGACAGTCCCAATTTGTCTACAAACTACTTAAAACCCTCTGAATACCTACGAAAATTGCAATTTCCTTAAGCCTCTAATTGTAAAGAGTGGAGTTAAATTCCCTACATATTAACCATGGCAAATGTAGTCCTCTATGGAGATTGATTAGATCATTCCATAATATAGATCTTTGGAACCCAAAGTTGCTATCATAAATAAAGGAAACTATGATGTCAATTTTATCATGCAAAAATGATACTTTCAGGTGCATAATATGATATGTGGAATGGAGAAGCTCTCCTCAAATTTCATCAGCCTTATAACATTTGATGACTCTCCCATATGCTTGGTGTGAATGGTTTGTGGCTTGCTTCCAATCCGATCCTAGTATGTTTAACTTGTCAATATTTTCTTGCTTTATTTTTATCTCAAATAGTCCTACTACTAGAAGCTTTTCAATCTTGAAAAAAAATCCCTTAAAGCATCTTACTTTGTAGGGCAGTTCAATCCTAAGACATTCCATACTACAATTGACATATTAAATTTTTTTATGAGTGGAGCTTTTTCTCTTGCTCCTCTATCATCTCCTCTTTTCTACAGTTTAAAATGACTTATTGTTTTTCTCATGATCAATTCCAACTTCCTTTCTAGTTGGTTGCATGGTGATTGAAAATCTATGGTAGGAGTTTCTGTTTTAGTATGAAGGCCTGATGACTCATCAGATCTGTTGTTGTCACTTAAAGGACCTATTTTAGTATTTTCACCCAAAGGAGAGAGCTCAAATGAAAGATCTGCAGGTGGGGAGAGTACATTATTAATAGGGGATACAATTTCAATATCAGAATTAGCAATAACTCATTTACTAAGAGGAATCTCAGCATCTATTTATGTTTCAACATTTGCATTGCTCATAGTGTTAGTGTCAACCAATTCTTCCTCAGTTAACTCATCCCTCATAAGCTCAAGGTAACTACATGTTTTGAATTTTTTCCCTGTGGATTTTCAGATTTTCCTTTGATGTTTTGGAAGTGGTTTCCATTGGTAAGAAACTGCAAAGCTATCCTCCTATAAGTGGCTTTCCTCACCTAGTCTTGTAACAAGTATCTTGGGTGGAAATTCCTTACTAAGATCCACAATGACACAGATATAAACATAACCCATTCTCTTCTTCTTAGCCATATTTTCATCAAAGTAGAGAGGTGTTCCAAATAAGCTATCACTAATCCAAAGAGAAATGCTCTGAAGTTTAATAGATTCAAGCTTGAGGCTTAACTTCTGACAGCGTGTGTCGAGTACACTGCAAAATTTACCTGACTTTGCATACTACAATTTGTAGTTATGGTGAGTCGGGATCGAATCCACAGGGGATGTTTGGTTAATTTCTATAACGAAATTAATTGATGTAAGGAAGATATATGGGAAGTTTTTAGATTTTAAGCAATTCAAAAATTAAAATAAAAGTAAACTATTGAAAAGAAATTAAAATAAGTAATTGAAAATGAGAAAAGTGTCGAATATAAGTAAGGTCCGATTCTAGGGTCAATCTCTGCCTAAACATGATCAAGCATATTCTATCATTCTAATGTTTTTGCAACTCTTTTCGAACTATTGATTTGAGACTAATAGAATGCTTTAAAAATCTCGGTTTTCCCTTAGGTTGTGTTTAATCAAGATACGATCATTAATTAAACCTAACTACCGAATAACCTAGGATACGATCTCTAGAATTAATTTGGTAGCCGCATTATGAACTGGAAAACGATCAATATAGGCAGTAGCCTCACACATTTGGGTTATCTAACATAAGTTATGTTGTTCCTAACAATTAACGATCATTAGATGCTACTCACAAACATCAAAAGTAATGATTACGGATTGCATTCAATGTTTTAGTAGTAGGTTCGAAATAAAACAATCAAAATAACATATTAAGATCATTCATCCTAAAACCAATCAAGTCAATACCAATAACACAACAATTCAAAAAAATTACAACTTTAAAATGATAAAAATAGTTTAACTGTGACTTAATGTCGATATTCCCATTGAGCTAGAGTCGAGAAGCTAACCTCCATCTCTATTTTCATGCTCCAAGTGTGAGTCATTTCCCCGTGTGCTTTGGTAGTGAAGAGAAAGAATAATATTTGTTATACTCCACGCTTGTTATCTTTCTCACTACTGGTCTCCTATTCATTGATTTGACAAATAAAAATGGTGGTCCAAGGCTTTACTCACTATCTATCTCCTAGTCTCTTCTGTCGTCTCCCCCCTCTCACTGTACCTTGGATGTGACGAATAAACCTTATGGACCACCCTCCTATTCACGTTTCTCTTCTCTCATGCCTAGCTGCCGTAGCTCTTCTCCAATTTCTTCAGCCACTAAGCCGTAGGCACCTCCCTTCACGCCACTCTCTGCCTTCCCTCACTGTTTTATTGATGGGATAAATTAACTCCAAGGTTTTCGGTCCACACAGTTGATTACTCCCCCCTCCTTTTACTGTACGTTTTGAATAAAACACACACCATGCACTTGGAGCATAGACGCGTTGTTCATTTAACGCACAACGTCTATGTTGTGCACAAGCATTCTTGCATTGTGCGCATGTGTTGCCTGTGTTTAACGCATAACGTAGCGCACAACGCCTACATTGAGTTTATTCATGTGTTTCTTATGACTGCATTGTTTGTCCAGGTCCACTTCTCTTGGCTGTCATTTTGAGCTCTCATATTGTTTGTGCTTTGCATTGCCGTATTGTCCTCTTAAGCATGATTGTTCATTAAATTTAAATACACATAATTGCATGGAAAATGCAATTTCTAGTATTTCGTTTTTTAGCCACTTTAATTCTTCTTTGTTCTTTCATTTTTCTTATCTTCTCCTTGACTTTTATTTTCTTCTTTTTTCTTTGTGAAGATAAGCAAAAATAAATCTTCGAAAAATGGCCCATATGTCGTGCTTTCGACTCACTTTAATTTCTTTGCTTCCAAATTGTACGTAAAATCACATAAGAGTTAAAGTGAGTATCTTAAGCATTTCTAAGACATTAATCACTAAGTGTAGCATACCACATGAATCAAAATTTAAACATATATCAAGTTCCCCTACAATTAGTCTTTAACCGTCCTCGGACAAATCGTTAAAATCAAAATCACAAACCAAAACTTTCACTCATTTTCCACATTTCTTAAGAATAGATAACCATAAGTAAAGGTGATTGCCTTTCAAAACCTAAGCAAAAGCTTAACATTCAAAACTTCTACTTATGATCAATAAATATTCACTATCCTTAGAAATTGAGTAATCTAGAGGTAGACTTAGACAAAAGGTGTTCAAATAAGATATTTCCATGGGTACACTCAAACTCCAGTCATGATCACAATAGTCCATAACTTTGTATATCATTTCATTTCTCCACCACTAAAAGTCACATGCATAATCATGAATCAAAGGACTTTTCAAGGTTGTAATGTGGGTAAAGGTAAGGTGAGATGTGTTTCGGTCAAGTAGCATGAAAGCCATCAAAGCTAGTGAAACAAAAGTAACACTCAATCAAGAACTGGGTACCGTCAGCTATGATGAATGCAACATTTATATTTCATAGCTCCATCCAACTCTCACACACCATCCATATGAAGCATATACCAATCCGAAGGAATCACTTATACAATTTATGCCAACAATACATTGAAAGCACAAGAGTGAACCTTCCAAGCCAATATCTACCTCATGTTCAACATACTCAAATAATACATTCATTACAACTCTAGGAAGATGCATTAATCATGAATGACTTTGCAAACTCATAAGCACTTCCTCTTTAATAAATTTATTTAAACAATTTTTTTTCATTTTTTCTTTTTCATTCATTCTTTTTTCTCATGCTTTTTCTCTTTTCTCTTTTCTTTCTTTTCCTTTCTTTTTTCTTTTTTTGTTAAAAGAAACTACGTTAACATAGGAATTTCAATAATAAGATATAAAATAACATCTCAACATCATAACCAACCTCACGTATGTACACCCCCTTACTTAGAATTTTGTACATCCATAAACTCAACAATCACAAATGTTCCACTAGCTTTATGGCTTGGGTCAGATATTTGGTTAAGTTTAAAAGCATAAAATGTGGTTTATACAAAAAGAAAGGTATAAAGCTTAAAGGGGGTTAACAAAGGAAAAATCATGTCAATAGAGTAGGTTATTTGGATAAAGTAGCTTATGAAACAAAGAATGCCTAATCATTTTCATATTAATGCATGTGATAAAAATGTGGTCTCAAATAGAAATTCAAAGCAAAATCAGGATGTACATTTCATGAAGGTCACACACTATGAAAAGACAACGAGACTGAAATGAAGGTGTCAGTCTAATAAGGCATAAAATCTCACCGGCTTTGTTTACCACTAGTCACTACTGTTTTAAAGATAATGCACATTAACAAATCACAAAAGGAAAAGTACATGTCAAATTTTGCTATGGATTTTTACTAATCAATTCACACTTTAATTATGACTAAATAATATTAAAAGCAATAGAAAACAAGATAGTTTTTGATTTTGATCGTTTAATTTTGAAAACAACCTAAGAAGTCACATAAGCTACGATTAAGCTCAAAACATGCATTAAAACTAATGTACCCCACCCCCACACTTAAAACTTGCATTGTCCTTAATGTAAAATCAAATGCAAGAAATGGAGTAGTTAACAAAAATAGTAAATGTGAAAATATAAAAGATAGAAATTAACTTCCCTTAGGTTGCCTCCCAAGCAGCGCCTTTGTTTAACATCGTTGGCTCAACCTCTAGTTGCGTGCTTTAGGTGACACTAGTCACATACTCCAGCATCAACACCTCCAAATCCTCCATTTGCAAGCCCTCATAATACGGCTTCAAGCGATGACCATTCACTCGGAATGTCATGTTAGTTTTGAGGCTCTGTATCTCCACTACATCAAAAGGAAAGACATGAGTGATAACAAATGGACCAACCTAATAGGAACGCAACTTACCAGGAAAGAGTATGAGTTTGGAATGATATAGTAACACTTTCTAGCCCACTGAGAAACTTTTCCTCGAAATCATCTTATTATGAAAAGCTTTCGTCCTCTCCTAATATATCACTGCATTTTGATATGACTCATTCCTTATCTCTTCCAACTCTTGAAGCTGCAACTTCCTATGCACTCCCACATCATCCAAGTGCATGTTGCATCTTTTTATAGCCCAATATGCCTTATGTTGTAATTCCACTGGAAGATGACATGGCTTTCCAAACGCTAGCCTATATGGTGACATTCCAATTAGTGTTTTGTAAGCCGTCCTGTAGGCCCACAATGTGTCTTCCAATCTTACACTCCAATCCTTCCTATTGGGTTGGACGGTTTTCTCCAGGATTAACTTGATTTCTCGATTTGAGACTTCAGCTTGCCTGTCGGTTTGGGGATGGTAAGCAATAGAAACTTTGTGCATGATGTGATATTTTTTGAACATTGCTTCCATCACCCTATTGCAGAAGTGGGTTCCTCTGTCGCTAATGATGACTTTTGGTATCCCGAACCTAGAAAAAATATTAGCCTTAACAAAATATTTAACAACCTTGGTATTGTTAGTCCTAGTGGCTTTGTCTTCCGTCCATTTAGAAACATAATCAACCGCAAGCAATATATAAGTAAAGCCAAAAGGCAGAGGGAAAGGTATC
The DNA here is from genome assembly GCA_029829435.1 of Erythroxylum hondense. Taxonomy (NCBI): domain Eukaryota; kingdom Viridiplantae; phylum Streptophyta; class Magnoliopsida; order Malpighiales; family Erythroxylaceae; genus Erythroxylum; species Erythroxylum hondense. Next base: position 46,591,499 of record JANKYF010000008.1, read on the forward strand.
ATAAAATTAATGCCCAAAACGTCAAAAATTTTGCAGAAAAGCAAAGGACTTTATGGTAATTGATCCTTACGGGACAGTTTACCTGACTGTTGGCATCTATCACAGGATTTGCAGAAGGTATATGCATCTTGAACAACGTTGGTCAGTAGAAGCTACTCTCCAGAACTTTATGAGCTGTCCTTTTAACTCCAAAATGTCCTCTATAAGCATACGAATGGAAGAAGGCTAAAATTGATGATGATTCATTTTTTGGTACACACCTTCTGATTGATCTGCATAGTGCCTCCAAAGATATAGTTCATCTCATACATAGTACTTCGCTTCACTTCGTAGCTTATCCCTCTGAGCCTTTGACAAACCAATAGGTAATTCGTTAGTTACTAAAAAATTGACAACGTCTGCATACCATGGTGGTGTTTCATCGGCAGAAAATAATTGCTCATCCAGAAAGCTTTCTCGTTGAGGGATATCATCTTCTTCCTCTATTAAACGGCTGAGATGGTTCGCCACCACGTTTTCTTCCCCTTCTTATCTCTGATCTCCAAGTCAAATTCCTAAACGAGGAGAATCCATCTGATCAGCCTCAGTTTTGCTTCTTTCTTTGTGAGCAAGTATCGTAAAGTCGCATGATCAAAATAAACAATTACTTTAGCACCAAGCAAATATGATCAAAATTTTTCTAAAGCAAAAACCATAGATAACAATTCTTTTTCAGTAGTGGAATAATTCAATTGAGCTGGGTTTAAAGTCTTTGAAGCATAGTAAATGACATTCAAAGCCTTTCCCATTCTTTGTCCTAGAACTGCCCCCATTGCATAATCGCTCACATCATACATGATCTCGAGGGTTAGGTTCCAATCTAGTGGTTGAATCACTAGTGAAGATGTCAGAAGCTCCTTAAGTTTGTTGAATGTTTCTTTGCACCTCTCATAGAACTCAAAGGAGACATCTTATTGAAAAAGCTTGCATAGTGGTGTGATTATCTTCAAAAAATTCTTAATGATCATTCGATAAAAACCTACATGCCTAATAAAAGAATGCACTTCCCTCACAGTAGAGGGGTAAGGTCAAGAAGAAATATGATCAACTTTGGACTTGTCTACTTCAATACCCTTAGTAGATATCACATGACCTGAAACTATACCTTGATCCACCATAAAATGACATTTTTCCTAGTTCAACACAAAGTTAGTTTCTACATATCGTTCCAAGATAACGACAAGATTCTCAAGACATTCATCAAAAGAAGATCCATACATACTAAAATCATCTATGAATACCTCTATAATCTTCTCGACATATTTGAAAAAAAATGCTTACCATACACCTTTGGAACGTGGCAGGTGTGTTACATAATCCGAATGACATCCTTCGGTAGGCAAACATACCTAATGGGCACGTCAATGTGGTCTTCTCTTGATCTTTCGGTGCAATCAGGATCAGAAGATAACTTGAAAAGCCATCTAAAAATTAATAATAGTCATAACCAGCCAATCTCTCAAGCATCTGATCAATAAAAGGAAGGAAAAAGTGGTCTTTACGAGTAGTAGAATTTAACTTTCTATAATCAATACATACTCGCCACCCGGTTTGCACTTGGGCAGGAATCATCTCACCTTCTTGGTTTGTCACAATGGTGATTCTAGACTTCTTTGGAACCACCTAGACAGGACTTACCCACTTACTATCAGAAATTGGGTAGATAACCCCAACATCTAGAAGCTTCAACACCTCCTTCTTCACAACTTCCATCATTGGAGGATTTACCCATACGCTAAGCTTGCCTTATAGATCTTGCATCCTCCTTCAACAAAATGTGGTGCATGCATATGGAAGGGCTTATACCTTGGATATCTGCGATAGTCCACCCGATGGCCTTCTTATGCTCTCTCAACATTTGAACTAACCTCTCCTTTTAATTTGAAGTCAACTTTGCAGAGATGATAACTGAGAGAGTCTGTTTATCTCCCAAATAAGCATACTTCAGATGTGTAGGGAGTGACTTCAATTCCAATTTTGGTGCTTGCACATCAGAAGCTAACGACTTCTGGTGAGCTTCAGGTAGTTGTATAGAAGCCAAATCATAACATTTTGGAAAGCTTTCCAATGAGTCCAAGGTGGTTGTCATTTCCACAATCTCTTTTCCCATCTCAACATTAGTGTTGGCTTCTACTTTCATATCCTTGGTTAAAACCATTTTCAAATGATCCCTGCAACTTAATTTAAACATTTCCTACACCAAAGCATCAATCACTTCAACAGAAAAAACACAATGGTCATTAGGAGGATGTTTTATGGCATCAAAAATATTGAAATGAATCACTTCCCAATCGAATTCCATTGTGAAGGTCTTAATTTTAAGAAACGGTCTCCCCAACAAGATAGATATCAGATTACATAAAGTGTCATCATTCATATCCACAACATAAAAATCTGTAGGAAACATTAACTTATTCACATGCATCAAAACATCCTTAACCACACCATCAACATAAGCATTAGTGCGGTCAGTCAGTTGTATGATTACACTCATTTTTTCAAAGGGTCCAAATTCAAAGAAGCATAAATCGAATGAGGCATCACATTAATAGAAGCACCTAAATCCATCATAGCTCTATTGATCATAGTATTACCAATTTTGCAAGGAATGGTGAATATACCTGAATCTCGGCATTTTGGAGGCATCTTCTTTCTGAATACTACCGACACATTCTCACCCATCATCACTTTCTCATCAGTGCTCAGTTTCCTCCTATATATACGTAGTTTTTTTAGGAATTTGGCATACCTTAGTACTTGCTTAATTGTTTCAAGCAAAGGTATATTGACTTCTACCTTTCAGAAAGTCTCCAATATCTCTTTGTCCTTGTCCTCCTTGTTTGGTCTTGTCAATTTGCTCAAAAAAGGTGGAGGGTTAGTTTTAGCAATCTTGGGACTTTCGAAATTTACCTTCGTACTTGATGACATATTTTCTTCCTTTTCCAATTCCTTCTCAATCTCTTCCTCGGTAGCAATCTTTGATGGGGTTCTTTTGGGACCCTCAATCTCCTTTCCACCCCTCAGGGTTATAGTGCTGACATTCTTCAGGTTCACCTCGGATTGTAATGGCAATTTTCCTCCACCTTGCGATTCTAGGAGATTGAGCCTTACTGCCATCTGACCCATTTGGTGTTCCATGCTCTGTTGGCTTGCTTTTGTCTCTTGTCGGAATTGTTACAATTGTTGCTGCATATCCTGTTGAAATTGCAAACTGTTAGCAACAAGGTTCTTAACAAGTTCTTCTAAAGATGCACCTGAATTGGAAGAAGAAGCTCCCTGTGCTACTTGCTGCCTTGGATGAAATCCTTATGCTCCTTGTGGTCAATTTTAGAAGTAATTTTGCTGTCGGTTCCCTCCGTAACTCAAGTTGGGGTGATCCCTCCAACTTGGGTTATACGTCTACGAGTATGGGTTATATTGGTTCGGGAAGTTCCCTCCTGCAGCATTCACGTACTCCATACTTCCCTCTTGCAACGTTGAGCATTCATTAGTTGGATGACTCATGTTTGAACATATCTAGCACACTTTCACTTGTGCCTGTCCAACTGCAATCTGTCTCCTAAAAGATGTTAGTTCATCTAAATGATGTTCAATGGATGAAGTGCTTACCTTATTTACTCGTCAAACATCATTGCGAGTGCTAAATTGTTGGGTGTTAGCAGCCATCCGTTTAAGTAATATCCTGGCATCAATGGGAGTCTTCTCGCAAAGTACCCCACCGCTTGCCGTAACAACCAAACTCCTCTCCATCGGCAGCAATCCTTTATAAAAATATTGGATGAGAAGTTGCTCTGGTATGATATGGTGTCGCCAACTGGCATATAACTTCTTGAATTGCTCCCAGTACTCGTAAAGAGATTCCTCATTGTGTTGCTTAATACCACATATCTCCTTCTGAATACTTACTGTCTTTGAGGTCGGAAAATATTTTTCCAAGAATAATCTCTTCATCTCCAACCAAGTATTCACGCTTCTAGCCGGTAAATCAAATAGCCAATCCTTTACTACATCTTTGAGTGAACGGGAAGACCCTTAACATGATCTACTCGTTGGTCACCCTGTGAGACTTCATGCTCAAATACACCACTTCGAGTTCCTTAATATGTTTATGTGCATTCTCACCTACAAGGCCATAGAAGTTAGGCAATAAATAAATTAATCCATATTTTAACTCAAAGGTAACATGTTCAACGAAATTCAGAAATGTTATGCATAATGGTCTATGAGTTAAATCGGGTGCGGCTAACTCCTTTAGATTCCTCGGATTTGCCACCGTGTCTTCGGATTCTGATTCCAATTCGTCTACCAAAGTTGACCTTGCTTCCCTACGTAACCTCCGTAATGTTCTCTCGATCTTTGGATCAAGTTTCTCAATTTCTCTACGAGGAGATCTGGTCACTACCATGCACCAACACTAAAGGACAATTAAAAATTAACAAGTAACAAAAAAAAAATGATTATAAATAGATCTATTCACAAAACACCAACTAAAATCAAATACAAAAATTAAATAACCACACTCCTCGACAACGGCATCAAAATTTGACAGCATGTGTCGAGTACACTGCAAAATTTACCTGACTCTGCACACTACAATTTGTAGTTATGATGAGTAGGGATCGAATCCACATGGAAAGTTCGGTTAATTTCTATAACAAAATTAATTGATGCAAGGAAGATATATAGGGGGATTTTGGTTTTTAAGCAATTTAGAAATTAAAGTAAACGTAAACTATTGAAAACAAATTAAAACAAGCAATTGAAAATGAGAAAAGTATCGAATATAAGTAAGGTCCGATTCTACGATCCATGTCAGCCTAAACACGATCAAGTATATTCCATCATTATAATATTTTTACAACTCTTTTCGGACTATTGATCTGAGACTAATAGAATGCTCTACAAATCTTGGTTTTTCCTTAAGTTATATTTAATCAAGATACGATCATTAATTAAAACCTAACTACCGAATAACCTAGGATACGATCTCTAGAATTAATTTAGTAACCACATTATGAATTGGAAAACGATCAATACAGGCAGTAACCTCATACGTTTGGGTTATCAAACCTAAGTTATGTTGTTCCTAACAATTAACGATCATTAGATGCTACTCACAAACATCAAAAGTAATGATTACAGATTACATTCAATGTTTTAGTAGTAGGTTCGAAATAAAACAATCAAAATACCATATTAAGATCATTCATCCTAAAACCAATCAAGTTAATACCAACAACATAACAATACAAAACAAATTAGAACTTTAAAATGATAAAAATAGCTTAACCTTGACTTGGCATCGATATTCCCATTGAACCGGAGTCAGGAAGCTAGCCTTCCATCTCTATTTTCATGCTCCAAGCATGAGTCATATTCCCCGTGTGCTTCGATAGTGAAGAGAAAGAATAAAATTCGTTATACTCCACGCCTATTTTCTTTCACACCATTGGTCTGCTATTCATCAATTTGACAAATAAAAATGGTGGTCCAAGGCTTTACTCACTATCTATCTCCCACTCTCTTCTGCCGCCTCCCTCTCTCACTGTAACTTGGATGTGACGAATAAACCTTATGGACCACCCTCCTGTTCCTGCTTCTCTTCTCTCACGCCTAGCCGCTGCAGCTCTTGTTAGCCCCCAAATTTTTTCTTGATGAATAAGTATGATTTACATTAATTATGAGGTCTTTATGAAAGTTTGTGGAGTTAATTATTAT
>JANKYF010000008.1:46734819-46745319 GCA_029829435.1 Erythroxylum hondense
CCAAAGAAGAAAATTTATCTGTCAAAAAGTTACTAATGCATTTGGTTAATCCGTTGGTAATTACCTACGAAAAAAAATTTCTATCAGTAAATCCAATATATTTTATCGACGACCTCTTTTTCGTCAGTAAATTTGCTAAAAATTGTTTTTAAAATTTACTTGCAAAGTGTTCAGTTTATCTGGAAAAGACCATGGAGAGAACTTTTCTAGATCTCTTCGTACCAATCGCAACACTTATTATATTCTGGTTATTGTGGAAAGTTAAGAAAATAAAGAAGGATGTGGCTCCATTGCTACTAGGTCCTCGGGGATTGCCAATAGTTGGATACCTTCTATTTCTTGGCCAAGACATTCCTCGAGATTTCACAGAATTGGCTAGTGTCTATGGACCTATCTACAAGCTTTGCCTCGGTAATAAACTGTGCCTTGTGGTTAGCTCCTCGAACTTGGTCAGATAAGTTGTTCAAGACCAAGACAAAATCTTTGCGAACTGCAACCTACCTCTCACTGCTAGAATCATCTCTTTGGGTGCAAATGACATAGCTTGGAGCCCCTATGGTTCTAAATGGAGAAAGATGCACAAGGTCTTTGTTCGCGAAATTTAAAGTAACAAAAACATTGTTGTTATGATTTGAGAAAACAAGAAATTAAGAAGACTATAAGGCATGTGTATGGTAAGATTAGACAGCCTACAGATATATTCCCATCCTTGCAAGGGTAGACTTACAAGGCTTGGAGAGGAAGGCAAAGAAAATCTCTATTGGAGTTGAAATTTTCTTTAATTCTATAATATACACGTCTTGTACTTTGCTTTTAGTGTTAACCCACTTCCTTTGCTCTTGTCCTTCGGCTTCATTCCTGGGCTAGTCGAAGGTCTTCTCCTTACACAACTTTGAAGCTTTTTGGCCTCATAGTCAAGCTGTTTTTTATCTCTAAGCAGACTTTCATACTAAACTACTGTAGATGTCTCATAAATAATTATCCATTTTATACTATAATCATATTATAATATAATCTAAGCATACCATATTATACTATAATCTAAGCATAATGCATTACAAAAATATCAATGTAAGTTATATCATATTTCAAGTAAAAGAATTGAAATTATAAAATTCATACTAAAAAAACTGAAAATAAAGAACTGAAATCATTTTTTCAAAGAATAGACATTTTATCAAACACCTTATATGCATTAGAAATTTATCCCAGCATCACAACTAAAATAATGTCTTGTCCCTTCTATCACTAACATTTATACCTTAAATTTGTTTTCCAATCACAAAATATACAAATAAACGAAAGTAATCAAATACCCAAATTAACTTTCATCCAATATACGAAAAAATACATGACAGTAATTGCAAAAATACCTCCACCGAAGGACACGATGACAATAGTCAAAGAGGACAACGCCGATGAGCAAAAAAAGAGTCCACAACCGAGAAACCAGAGAGAAGAAAGCCAAAGAGGAAACGCAGGAAGAAGGAAGAAGAAGAAGCCACAGGTGGGGAGAGATGTTGGGTGAGTTTAAATTTAAAAAGAATTTACCGACGGACATTTCTGTAGGTAAACCCAAAATATTTTTATTCCACCAATAATTTCCACCTTTTTACTGACGGATATCTTATACCGTCATTAAATCCTTTACCGACGGGAATCTTATGCCATCACTAAAGTCTATCGTAAAATTTTCCGAGATGATTTCCCTCGATATTTAGCGACGAATATTAGTGTCGTCGCTAAACGAAAATTTTTTCATCAATTTTACCAACAGAAATGAATTTTTCGTCGGTAATTTGCAACAATATATTTTCTGTCACTAATTCTTGCTTTCTTTATAGTATTATCTGCTAAGATTCTCTGTTTCGTCTTTCTTAAAATTTCCTCCAAAACCTTTTTAATCTTTTCCTTTTGAAATTTTCCTTATGAGTTCTAGAAAATATCAATTTTTGCAACCTTAGAAAATATTTAACTAGTGTGATTATTTATGTCTTTTTTCGTTTCTTTTTTTATTAGTTTCTTTTTTTTTGTTTACAAAGGAAAACAACAACTACAAACTAATGTGCAAAATTCCGCAGAGATCTGCTGTACATAACGCCTTGTTGGTCCCTTAGGAGGAGCTCAAGTACTGGCATAGGAGGCTCCGAAAGGAAATGTATGCCTGGACTCGTCTTGACTGCTATGGCTGCTAACTTATCAGCGCACTGGTTACCCTCCCGGTGGATGTGTTGGATTAGTACCTCCCACTCGCGTTGAAGCAAACCTCGGGTACCTATCAGTAAAAATTGATCAGTATCAAGCTCAATAGTGGGGTAAGAGAGCAAATTAATGACTTCGAGTGCGTCCACTTCCAGAATGACCCTGCGATACCTAAGGACCCATGCTAGGGTGAGGCCTGAGTGGACACTCCAAAGTTCAGCTGTGAAAGCATAGCTGCACCCGATGTTGCTGGATGAAGCCTCCACCCCATTGGCCTTGATGGTTTCGAATAAGGCCACCTGCGGTAGCGAGTTGCAAACCCGGATTAAAAGTGCCATCAGTGTTGAGTTTGATCCAGTTCTCAATGGTTTCGTCCATCCCACCTAATTGCCTTCCCTAAGTCCCTGGTGCAGAAACACACATCGTTCCACTTTGCAGGGTCGAACTACCCATTCTACCTACCAATTAGTTCCTTTTCTTCATTGTTTATATTCTCATTCCCTCTCTCTCTCTCCAAATGGTTTCTACACAATTTCTTAATTAAAAACCGTAATTAGAAATTAAAACTTAATTGGATTTAATAAAGGCTAATTAATTACAATTGATAATTAATTTAATCTAACTTGAGCATTTTGATAAAATAATTATTCTTAAATAAACAAAAAAAATCCAATTAACTACAAATTAAGATAAGTTGTATGAATTAAAAATGACTACAATAATTAAATATAATATGAAGCAATTTGATGTGAATTAGATATAGTAGAATGTAACTAGAGGAGAATCAATTTTTAGACTCAAAGCTCTCTCCCTGTTTATAAGAACTTTTCTAGTTTGTATGAACTTGGCCTTTTGGTCTCTACATTTGTAGAGCATACTGAAGACTTAATAGGGGATCAAATTCTAACCTGCTTGAAAATAATTCAAATCCCAGATGATCATGCCACTAGGAGCATTAAACGAGGACGGTCACCTCGAGAAGTATGCCAGCTGCTTTGCTGAATCTTCTTCTTCTATAGAATTAAGGAAGCATTAAAAGATCTGTGGTATGTTCAAAGTGCCCTGCAAGATATATCAGCAAACTAGAATAAAATTATTGAATGGGGTAACAAGAAGGATGAAAAGTCATTCAGCTTTAACTCAACTTGGGAAATATGTATGTTCCTATGTTCAAAGATCGACATTCACCTATTATGCACCTCAATAAAGATGGAGAATTCTGCATTCTAGTAATCACAATATCGAAAAACAATTGAAGGAATGCGCTGGATTTTGTTGTAATCCTCTCCTCCAATCTCAAGCCTCGTTCTGAATGCTTTAAGCATTGATCGGATTTCCAAATCCTGGAGAGCAGTGACGAACCTCAATCCATCTGGGATCATCTTCAAAGAGGTGCAGTTTGAAATCTCTATACGGCAAAGATTAGGCATGGCTTCTTCCTCCACTCTCCAGTCTTCTAAGTTGGGTAAGTCATACAAGAACAGCGACTTGAGTTGAGGAAAACCATTATCAGAGCAAACCATCTGCTTTCCGAGGTAAGAATCCATTTGTAAACGAAGAATCCTCAAGTTGGGCAGCTTCTCGAGTGTTGCCATTGGATCTACTGTCAGTTTTGAACCCTGCAGGTCCAACTTTGCAAGGTTGGAAGAAAATTGATTGTGCTCTGGCAGCTTCTCTATTTGCCCTTCTATGTGGAGCTTATACAGATGAGGACATCCTGCGATGACTAGATTTACAGTTGAATCTTCATTGCTGACAAAAGACAGGGACTGCAACGCATTCATTTTCATATCACGAAATTTGAAGATAGTGCCAAACGACGGATCATCTATTACAAGTTTCTTGAGATTTGTCAATTTGATGAGATCTCTTATACTGCACTTCTCTGAAGGAAAGTTCACCACGGTCTGCAGATTGATCAAATCGGCCAATGCCCAATTTTCTGATTCATAACCACAGGACTCCGGAAGATACAGATGTCTCAAGCGTTGCAACTTGCATATTGAGTTTGGTATCAGTACGGTTGAATTCCAAGTCAACAGATCTAGGGTTTGCAAGTATATCAAGTTACCTATTGTAGATGGCAACTCCTCTATATCAGTATCTCTCAGGCTCAAGAATCTCAAGTGAATCAATTTCCCAATTTCTTTGGGCAACTTCCCTCCATCACCCTGGATGCCTTCAAGATCTAAGACTCTGAGTAATTGGAAGTTTTTAAACACTGATTTTACGAAGCCCCATTTGTCTATCTTGCATGGATGCTCATGGAAATATACGAGAGACCTCAAGTGAGAATTTCTCTTGTAACCCGAAGGGATGAATTTGCAAAGATAGCCATCTGAAATTACAGCTAGCCTGCGGAGTCTACCAATGGACGTAGCCGCACAAGGGTATGGAGTCAGAGTATTAACTGGATGGCCCTTTGATTTCATATGATTGATAACATCAAGAAAATTCTCCTGTCTTGCCTTGGTGAAGCAAAGATCTCGCATCAGATCATGCATACGACAAGCTCTAATCCTTCCAGTTGACCCCCTTTCTACCACCTGAACCATACACCGCTCGACCAATTCGTTTAAACAACGCTGAGCAACATCCTCCAAAGTCTCTTCCTCTACTGTGTGGTTGTGCTCATATGATATAAATCCTTCAGCAACCCACATTCTGATCAACTTTTTTGTTGGTATTTCATAATCCTCTGGGAAATGTCCCAAATGCAGGAAGCAAGGCTTCAAATGGTATGGCAATTCCCGGTAGCTTAAAGCTAGCACCTCTGATACTCCTAATTGCTGCTCCCCACTTTTGCCTCTCATCAAGTGTGAATTTATGGTTCCGTGAACCATGTTCCACTCATAGACAGACTTCTTGGTTGCAAGAAGACCCCCAAGCACGATGATGGCCAATGGTAGTCCTTGACACTTCCCCACCATTTCCTTCCCCAACTTCTCCATCTTTCCTCTAATTCTCAAATCTGCAAAAGCATACTAAGTATGGTTATGATCAAAGAACAACCACGCCAATGGAAATGGTGATCTTAGTGGAAGTAAATTGAGAATTAAGGTTAGAGGAACTATAGAAACAATCACGCAAGTATTCTGGTAAGGGCGTGTGTTATGCCTCCAAGGTCGGCTAGAATGGTGAAAGAAGAAATTAAGAACCATGCCTAAAGAAGGAACAGGTGTATGAATATTCTATTCTGTCAAAAATTATGTGTTCTGCTAGATGTACTTTTCTACTCTGCATGAATTGATGGCATTTAAGCATACCTGTCATAATAAATAAAAATCTGCTTGCGTACGTATGGTTTAAGTATTGCAAACTAGCATATCTGTGGTACATTACTTCATATTTAATCTTTTTCCTTTTTTTTTGGCCTTCTGCGTAAACCATTATCTGATCTCAGAAAAACTGAAACACTTTGTTACTTCCAAAAATAAAACTAGAGCACTCTGTTCCTTTACTGTGTTTCCTATACTAAATCAGATGGTCTAAGTTCAAAATTTCAATTTCACTATCTCTCAGATCTTAAGTCACTAATTAATGGATCAATCAGAGGACACCATAAGCTCAGTTGGACCGACAGGTACCTGGATAATTGTTATTAAGAAAAGCTTTCTTTCGGAACAATTCCCAGCTTTCTTCATCATTCAGATGGCGTGGCTCATGGAGATAACATGTTGGATCTGGATGTACTGCTACGTCCCGATGGCGAGTGGTGAGCAATAATTTGCTTTCAGACTTTCCATAGGGAAAAGCAGGACGGAGACTGTTCCAAGTGCCAATGGTCCAAATATCATCAAGAATCACCAAGCACTTCTTCTCTTGCTGAACCTGATAAAGCATCTTCGCAAGCTCATCATCTCTAAGCTTTAGAATATCCTCTCTTTGCTCCTTAGAAGGACTGATAAGTTTGAACAATATACCTTCCCATACATCTCTTATATGACACTGCTGTGAGACATAAGCCCAGGCAAAAGCATCGAAATGATGCCTAACGACTTTGTTGTGGTATATCTTGAGGGCAAGAGTGGTCTTTCCCAACCCGCCCATTCCACATATTGAAACCACACTACTCTCACTATTTACCAATTGTTCCACCAAGATGCTCACATCTTCTTGTAGCCCAACAATGCCGTCAGCCACCATGTGGGAATAAGAACGCCTTAATTGTAGCTGCCTCTTAGACGTAGAATCACTGACCATATCTTCAAATCCTCCACTTCCACTGTTACCTGTTTTTGACACTATCCCAAAAGTTTCCAAGCTCTTTGTCAGGTTACAGAGCCTGGTTTTGAGTGCCAGAATCTCCCGTCCAACCCTGTAATGCTCTACCATTTCTTTGGGAATCGTGGCATATCTCTTGGTTACGTTGACCACTCCTGATCGTTTCCTCAAAGCTATCTTGAGGGCAAAGTCTTCGATGATATCCTCGGCGTCGTAAGCAGCTTCTCTGATCTCTGATACCCAGTTTCGGACCCTTTCTTCTTCTTCTTGCTTCCTGTCTGCGTCTTTCAAGAACGATTGCATACCTTGAAGCTCAATTCGCATCGCATCGGCTTCGTCTTGCACCCCAGCTAAGAAATTTGATTCCTGGCTCAGCAAATCCATCAACCGTTGCAACACCGTCGCCACCGCAGTCTCCGCCATGTTGGAAACTTTTACTTTTAATAATAATAATTATTATTATTATGTATAATTTAATGGCCGCCGCCGCGTTCTGCTGGTTAATAGAAGAAGGGAAATGAAGCTAATTCTAATTATATTCCCAAGTTCAGAGAAGACTTGGATGGAGAAAAGGAGGAAACTTCGTAGCGCCAAGTCTGATGACAAAGTCAACTAGAAAAACTGCACAAGAGGGTTGGCATGTGAGTACACCTCACGACTTTGTCGGTAGCCAATGACTTTCGTATTCCTATCAATTAACCAGATTTTAGAAAGATATGATAATTGATATTGGTGAACCTAAAGACGATCAATATTTATTTTAGTTATTTAATTGGAATACAAAGTTCTTTGTAAAAGTCTTCTTCTCCCTTCGTCGCTTTCCACACCACGAATTTCAACTCAGTAAGCTGCCTGGATGGTTGAGCTTCAGGAATTTCATCAGTGACATGTTTCAGGAATTTTAACTTAGTATATTACAAGCAGCTATGAGTATGGTTGGGCCAATGAAGTGTTGCTTCAGGAATTTCCAATTCAATTCATATACCAACAAGCCATGAGAATGGCTAGCTGGGAAAGATTTTATTTTGGTAGTTTCCTATATTTTAGAAATCGAACCACCGGATCTGGCATCTTGTAAGTTTTTAAAAGAATTTTATTACAAATTTTGTTAAAAGTTGTCTCCTGTCGTTCTCTTCCATCTCTTGTAAATATCAATTGCTTGTCAAAGGATTGTTTCTTGTGGCCCATTATTGCCGCCTTATAATGCGTTACTCATAGATATGTAAACTTGCTTCATATAATATAGATTCAATTATATTGCCGATTTTTTTTCTTTGAAAATGAAATGATTCATTAAGTCTCAAAATGAGCATCAAATACATGAGAATACAATGCAAATGTAAATAGATAAAAATTTTGAGAGAAGGCAAGAACAATGTTGAGAGAGTCTCCTACTTCTCACTAGAAGCACTAGCCATGTTCCTTTTTCCCCCTTCCTTTGAACAATCTTGCCCTCAAGCTACTTCATTAATCCACTACATCACTCCTACCTTAGCCTTTAGTTTCTGCATTCTCGACATCCGTGATAGTTCCTGAACAACCTTGTTCAGCATTCTACTTGGTATTCATTCTACTAGGTTTTTCATAAACTTCAACGAAAAATAACCAACACCAATTATCCTAAGGCCATAATAGACTTTTCACAAATACTACACTCTCTTGCCACGCAAACTTTCCTTGTTGAGCATTTCTTGGTTATGACAACCTACAACCAAAAGCTGAACCTTTCTTAACTAATGACTAATACATCAATCCCGTCTCCACCTGATTTTCCACCTCTACCCTCCTCTATCCTCAAACCTTCTTCCACTACCATAGAATACCTTCTCATCTAATGCTCCTCCCAGATCTTGGAAGCAAGTAGTTGGGAAAGAAACTCCCTTGATCTTGTCCTCTTGTCCTACTCACCACCTAAGGACATAGATGGTAGTGTTGAGATGTCAAATGTGAGTAGGAATCCTATATTGGAAAGAGATGGAGCTAGTGAAGGACATATAAGCAGAAAGGACCCATAAACCTAATGCCTTAAGGTTTTGGGTTGAAGTGTGGTGTCAAAGCCTACGAGTATGTTTCATCACTAAGCCCATGATGTATATCTCCCATGAAAGTAGGCTCCCTAGTTCCAACAAGTGGTATTAGAGCCAGGTTCAGCAATGGACAACTAAGACATGACTTAAATATATCAAAACAATACAAAGCATTGCCAGAAATTCAAACAACCAATCATTAGTTTTCCATATATATTCATCTTTAAACAGGATTTAACCAGCAAACTGAATTTATTCGAATACATGCTTCAATTACAACACCATCTTGAGTTAAAGTTATTACAAATCCTTAAACAAAACAATACATATCTTAAGTTCAAAAACACTCTGAATGATAACATTTACAAACTTTTAACAAAATGCATCATATCTCATATTATTACATACAACTCAAACGTATATTCCCAAAACAACACACATTCTTTATTAGCCACTGTGGTTGTTATTGTCCCAGTCTTCAAACCCTCCTATCTGGACCTACACGGGGCAAACCACCGTGCTAAGTATAAAGCTTAGTGGAGAAAAAACTAAACAGGATATAAGCTAACAACTGTTTCAAACAGTCATCCAAACATTCACATATTCAAAATCACATAAGATTATAATCATTGTTTACTTATCCATTTTCAAACCGAACCAAAATATCATGAATCTCAGAATAAAATATAATATATTAGAACATGTTACACATATTCTTCAGAGAAAAACTCACCAATTTCAAAGCTGAATATTATAACATCAGAACAAAACTTGTCTGTAATAAAACATAATTTGCTTATTTTAGAACATAGCATAGATGTTTCAGAACAAATACATTCCCATGTAATGGTCCTGCGTAGTCTGAGATTTAGAGATAAAAAGAGTGCATGTGTTAGAAAGAACATTTCTTTCACTTGTGTCTTACAAAAGATGCATGAAAATCATCTCTATTTTTTACGTCATTTGGCCTTCCATAACCCTGTCACTAATAAAGAGTTGTGGGAAGTTAATGGTCATAAATAGCATGCATTAATAGAAGTTATGGGAAGTTAAGGACTGTGAATAACATGCATTAATAGAAGTTTTGGAAAGTTAATGACCATGAATAGCATGCATTAATGGATGTTTTGGGAAGTTAATGACCAAATTGTCAGCCAACAACACTTGTTTCTAATCCATTCAATGCAACGTTTTCTACTACGATCACATCGCGATATAATCTCGAAACAATCTCTCATATCTTGAATCACTATTTAAGACCATTTTACTCGTCCTTCGGATCTCCTATATGCGTGACCCATTAAGTTCCCAGTTATGTTAGCCACTTGAATTAACACTTAATTCAAGTAAGTCAAGAGTAGTATCTAGCAATACGTCGTGACCTTCAATTGATTGGAAAGTTAGTGGTTTGACTATGAACCCTTCTATATGCAATTCGTCTTTTCACAAAATGTCAACTCCCACTAGACTAACTATGTCCATCTAGTCCAATTGGTATTAGATCTTGTCCTGAGGATCTCATTACTCTATGTGTCTTTGAAGACTCTCTTTATGACATATTTGCTCTGGCCAGAGACTCCTGAGTAATGGCCCCGATAAGAGGTCGTGGGTATCATCTTCTTCTATCAAGAGTGTTGAATCCTTTATTGGCTACTCAGTTACCTCTGAATACCCTAAGTTGTATCCAATCACCACCCTATGAGTAACCCATGAAAGGCATCGATGAATGGAGTTAAAGAATAGGATCAGTATCTGAGATATCCTTAAGCACCTTAAGTCAAAGGATACATGTGTCATTTTTATGATGATACTATCATTGACATTGGAATGGAATAGCCATATTGTAACATCCCACCCCCTACTGAAAGGGGTAAAATAGTAAATTTGACATAGGATGAGATGGATCGGAATGATTTAGGACCGTTCATGCTTAATAGGAATGGTACTCAGTACCATTTGAGCACATGAAATTATTGTACATGCATACATGACATTCCAGGTTTTTGTGCCTAAGGCAATTTTATTGTGATTAACGTGGTTATTGGGT
>JANKYF010000008.1:46846938-46868016 GCA_029829435.1 Erythroxylum hondense
TGACCAGATATATAATGCTCATACAGATAAAACCAAACTCTTTTGTTTTATTAATAATAAATATTTTCATTACAAAACGGTAACTGAAGAAGATAAAGTTACATGTAAATACACTTGCTTTCCAGGGCACTATATTTACATAACTCCAACACACTCCCTCTCGAGACAACACAGGTCAAAGGAAAAATACTCTCTCCTTCCAAATCTCACACTTACTTAACTTCGTATACAACTGTATCACCTTCAGAATCTATGAAACAATCCTCAAATAATGCTCATACTCTTCTTTACTCCTCGAATACACCATTGTATCATCAATCAACACTATCACAAACTGATCCAGATACTCCTGAAAAGTCATGTTCATCAATGCCATGAATGAAGCTAGTGCATAAGTCAACCCAAAAGGCATCACTGGGAACTCACAATGGCCATATCAAGTATGAAAAGTTGTCTTAGGAATGTTTAACTCAACTATCCTTAACTATCAATATCTTGATCTCAAGTCAATCTTAGAAAATATGACAGCTCCCTTAATTGATCTAAAAGATCATCTATCCTCGGCAATGGGCACTTGTTCTTCATTGTTACTTAGTTTAGCTATTGGTAATCTATGCATAGCCACGTACTACCATCTTTTTTCTTCACAAACAACACTGAAACCCCCAGGGTGATGTGCTCGGTTTAATAAAGTCCTTTTCTAATAACTCATCTAACTTCCTTTTTAACTCATTTAACTCACCAGTGGCCATCCCATAAGATGCAATAGCAATCGATGCTAGTCCAGACATAGTCTTAATGGTGAAATCTATCTCTCATTGAGGCAGTAAACTTGGTAAATCATCTAAGAATACCTCCGAAAATTCCCTTACCATATGAATATCCTCCAATCCAATACTTACCTCCCTCGTATTTATAATATGAGCCATATATGGCTCACACCCATCCAATATTAACCGTCTAGTAGTCACGATCAATATCATACATGCTAGAATCTTTATGTGATCCCCCACAAATATCACTTTTGAGTTACCTGAAGACATTATCATCACCTCCTTCGCATAACAATCTATTATAGCTCAATGTGGTGTCAATCAATCCATCCTGAGAGTCACATCAAAATCCCTTAAATCCATCACTATTAGGTCAGCTGGTAGTTCCACTTCACTAATCCTCACTGGCATACCCCTCCTTACACTAATTACTACCACATAGTCTCCTACTGGTAAGGATACTCTTAGGTCATATCCTAATAGACTAACCTCTCCTAGTCTCCTACTGGTAACGATACTATTAGGTCCTACCCTAATAGACTAGCCTCTCCTAGAACTCTAGAGGTAAGCTCTATAGAAATGTAAGAGTGTATAGATCCTGGGTCTACTAACATATAAGCTTTAACATCAAATAATAAAAATTGTACCAAAAATGACAGTTGGTTGCAGGTGCCTCCTACCTCATCATGTGGTATATCCTTGCTTGACTTTGACTCTAAATTGAGGATGTCCCACTAGTATACGTACCCACTACTAGTCCACATCTAACTCCCCTACCACCATCTCTGCTACCAGTTCTACCTAAACCTCTTCCAGAACTAAAGGCACCACTCTTACCCTGTACTGTCTCCTCTGCCTCACTCCTGAACTCCTCCCTACTGTCAAACAACTCCTCTATAAGTTCCCTTACTCTATACAATTATAACATTTCTTATTGATCGTAATAGGTCCCCATTATGGTCCTCTATGAAATCTCTTACATGTAGCACAACTTTGAAATCCTCCATCTCCTTTATTAAAAGATCCTCTCAACCTCTGATTAGCCCCTCTATCGAATCCAACTAATGGTGCACTGGTAGGGTTATACTATCCTAAATGCCTACCAGCTCCTCCACCAGACCAGTAGAAAATACCATGCCTACTCAATGTGGCATTGACTCTCCTAGATCATTCAGTACTAGTAGACCATAAATGAGTAGCTCCCCTCTTAACAGACCGACTCCGCTCTCCAGGATGACTCTTTGATCGTCTCTTTAGCTCTCCTCTCGTTCTGCCTTACTTTATTACATCCTCTATTATGAGTACAATCTCTAGTAACTTTTTCAAATCAGAAGTAGAAACCCCCAAACCTAAATAAATATCCATCCTCAGACCCTACTCAAATCGGTAACATCTGTCTTCGAGATTTGCCATAGCCTCCAATCCATACTTAAACAAGGCTACAAAGCGAGCCTCATAATTAACTACTGACATCTCTTCTGTCTGAACCAAACTCATAAACTCCATCTTTTTGTTGATCTTGATATATCCACGAATTGTATTTTTCTCTGAACTCTCTCTGGAACTCCTACCAAGTCATCTCTTGGGTCACATAAGATCTCTTCACTGACTTACACCAAGTAAGTACATTGCCCTAGAACAAGGAAACAATGTACTGCAACCTTCTTTCCAATGTACACTCTACGTGGCCTAAAATTATCTCTGTCTGCTCCTGCCATATCTGAGCCTCCTTAGGATTAGTAGTACCTTGAAACTTTATTGCACCCATCTTATGGATTCACTCATAGTTATAATCCACCACAGAATCACCTTCGGCTAAAGTCGCACCTCTCTTCCTACTTAATTCATTCGTTCATTCCCCTGATCTGACATATCTAGAGCTCGAATTAAACTCCCCGATTCCTCGAGTGACTCAGTGATAACATTATCTTCTCCTGAAGCCATCCTAGATAAGACAAGAACACATCAATTGTTTTTTTTCACACAATATGTCCCTAGAAACGTAAACCTGCTCTAATACCACCTAAAGTGACGTTGCCAAACATGTTAAACCACAATTAACCAAATGGTTTCTGAAGCATACCATTAATTATCAAATTCCTCATTAGTTCCAAAAAGAGAGGATTGTTTGTCAAATACAAAAATATTATATACAACACAACTACCTAAACTGTCATGTTAAAAAATATACACATTCCAATAACTTTACACAAATAATCTATTGGCCCCACCTATTCTTCACTCTGTCTATCAAATGCATTGGGCTTATTGACAATCACTCAATCTCTTAAAAAATGGTGGCAAGGGTTGAGTTGCCTACTCAGTAAGGGTAACCGACCATATCCTTAAAATCAAGTAACTCAAACAAAATATTTATAAGACTTGGCCAACTGATTAAATCATACATATAATAATGTATATATGCAACAACACTCAGTCTAATCCAAACAGTTAACAAACATCTCAAAAGCTTTACCAAATTAAGATTTACACAAATATTAATTATAACTGTCATTTATGCTTTATCCCAATATTTAGCTTAATTGCCTAGGCCCTACTTAACCTAGTAGGTTTGCATCCAATGGTCTGCCAGCTCATCTCCACTCATCAATAATCTCCCACAAGTGGAATCATAATTAAATGTATAAATATTAGCACAGGGTATCTCAATTTCTCAATCTCTCTTAGCACACTGGTACTACTCCAGTACCTAGCCATCAACATAAGATATCCCCAAAACTCAAGATATCTCGGTACCACTCAGGTACCTCGTTATTGACACAGGAAATTTCTGGGACTTAGGAAGCCCTGGTATTTGCTCCACGGATATATACCTAGACACCCTTGCTCATCTCTAAACATCTTATCAGCTAATGACCATCGAATGTTGCCGAGGAACATCTTGCAATTCATGTATGAAACCATTAATCATTAATTTAATTAGTGACTAATTCAAAATATAATTAATAACAAATTGTACTTTATTCTAAGAGCAAAGTCCAAGGTTATCCTTACCTAGGTTTTGGACTCAACTAATTTATAGTCCAATTTACTCCTTATTCGAACCATCAAACCTAAAATTTACAAGATTTTACAAAACATTTCTAACACAAATACACTTAATAATCTAACACTATTATCTCTTCTAATTTATTATTACTTATAAAAAATAATATCCTTACTAACCTAACTACCATAATTACTAAAATGCCCTTAAATAATTAAAAGTCTCATTTTACCCTCATCCATTTCAATTAATATCAAAATTGCCCTTATTGCAACTAAATTCCATATTTACCCTTCACTTTCTGCATTTCCAATTCTGCCTCTACATGTAACTTAAATTTTCAAAACATTGTCATCATCTTCACCCTCTCCACTTCTCCCATCTCCTCTTTTTTTTTTATCATTTTTCAACCACATTTTCTTCATTTTTATCCCTTCATGCAACTTCAATTTTTGTCTCAATCAACCACAACATGCAAACCAATTATAAACTAGTGTAGGATTACCAAAAATCACAAAAAAAGACATAATATAGCTACTGGAATTTTTACCTAAGTGTAAGGCACTTTGGAGTTGTCAACCTCCACAACTCCCCCCCAGTTTGCTACAAAACAAATCCAATAAGAGAACCTATGAGGAAAGTGTTACATGCAGACAAAGTGGTGCATTTAGACACACTTACTAGCTGGAAAATGAAGAGAAAATTAAGAAAATGATGGTATTTTCGTTGGTATGCTTCTATGTTTACAAGTGCTAGTTTTTATATGTATTTAAAGGTATGGGCTAATAAACATGGTCATGTAGGATGTTACACGCTCTTATTCTTAATCTACATGGTTGTGAATATTAACCATGCAAGCACTGTTAAGTCAAGAGGACTTCACTACTATTAATTTTGATGACAATTAAATAATAATAATCTTAGAAATGTATGAACTCTTTTGATGAGTTTGTTAGGTGTACAGAAATATGTAAGTAAAATTTAGTCAACTCAAAAAGTGTGCAGTCAATACCAAACGAAGTGCGACATCAAACGAAGCATAACACTAGACGAAGCGAAATAACAGACGAAGCGCAACAACAGATGAAGCTCAAAAACAGACGAAGTGCGACAACAGACGAAGCGATATAACAGATGAAGCGAAACAATAAACGAAGCAGAATAACAGACAAAACATAATAGTAGAAGAAGTATTATTCCAGATGATACAAAAGGAAGATATTCTAGAATGTCAGTTAGTTAGTTAGTTGGAGTTAATTACAGGACTCAGCTAATAATCGTTTCTAGAAGATTCAAGAAGCAGTTTTTCAAGAAGACAGTTGGAGACTTAGGCTATAAATACTAGTTCAAGTTGAAGATTAAACATTGAACATTTTTACAAAAGCAAAATTCTGTATTCAAAGTGCGAAAGAAGTGAGCGAATACATCTGTAACGTGAAGCTCAAAAATATTTTTTCCAAAGAGAGAAAAAAAAGGCTATTGCTTGGAGAGGCTAATATAGCAGATAAAGAATACTTTGTAAGAGAGACCTGAAGAGGCTTTGCAAGTGTAGAAAGAATACTTGTAAAGTTAAAGAGTATAGTGAAATCTCAGACAAACTCTGAGGACTAGATGTAGCCCAAAGTTAAGGGTGAATCGGTATAAAATTGTGGTGTCTATTTTCTAACCCTTATCTGTTAATTTTCTTGTTGTTAGAAGAGTAGATAATAATTTTTGCGAGTGCATTACTGCAACACCCCACTTCCATAAGACACATGCCTAACATCCTAAGGGATATCCGAGTCCGTACTAAGGATTTGAATTAAATTAAAATAAATAATAGAAATTAAAATAATAATAAAATGAAAAATAAACAATTGATAAGTGAGTTGCCAATGAAATTGAGATTTATCAACATTGAAGACTTAGGAACTATTCTATCATATTTTGTTTCCTTTAATCTTGTTGATTCAGTTTATGTTTGATAAGATATCCTAAAGTTTTAATTACTCTATCTCAAGATCCAATCAGGTACCACCCTAATTGAAATCTATATTTAAAGATTTGTAATTTCTCGATTTACAAAGCAACTCCTAACTTATTCAATTAAATCCAAAGCAATCCTATAGATAATTAATTTCACAACTAAGATCTCTCTTCAATTAATCGTTAATTTTATAATTCTAATTTTATTAAGTTGCCAACTACTGTGTGCACCTTAACACTAATAACTTGACTCACTCTCTTGATTTATTATTAAGTATATGCATGACAAGCATAACAAACATTCAAAGATGTATTGAATTCAATAATAATTAAAGTTAACAAAATAATTCAAGAACAATCCCTAATAAGATCTAGAAACCCATAATCATGTTAAAAATATTAGAAATTGAATAAATATCTAAGAAAATGAAAGAAATAAAAGAAAAAGACATAAAAACTAGTTTGTGTCTTAAAATGAAATGTTGGAATTTCTTTGAAGTTCTTCTTGATGTCTCCTTTTAATCTTCTTTAATTTAGTGGCTTCTGCTTCTTTTTTTGGTTTTCATGTTCTTAAATAATGCATTAAGGTTCTAGGGTTGTGTATAGAGTTTCCTCACTTCATTTGGTTCCAAAAATAGCCCCAAACCTTCAAAACATGATAAAACTTGTGCTTAGAAAAGCATCTGTCATGATTGTGACTTGAAGTCATGACTATGCTCCTACTGTTTTCTTCTCTGTCACGATTGTGACCAATTATGCATGATTATGACACCTTCAAGCTTCCTCCATCTTCTTCATTATTCAATTTCCTTATTCCTAAAACTAACAAACACATCAAACACAATTTGAAACATAATATTAAGATCCAATTCTTGCTTTAAACCAAACAAACACTTAGAATACATACAAACATTAACAATAACAAAATTCTAAACTATACATGTGATAATCATCTAAGAAATACTTAAAAAAAACACGTAAAATCTTAGCAAAACATAATATAATCTACACCTATCAAATTTCAAATTTGGCATGCTCGTTCAAAAAATTAAAATTTATTTTAGTCTAGTGGCGTATAATTATAGGGATATTATACTAGAATTCTAGGGAAATACTCTAACATCGAAATTAAAAGGGCATAAAAATAAACTCATATTTTAATAACCTTTTCTTTTACTGCATTCATCCTCCTGAAAGAAGAAAAAAAGTATTGAAAGAGCACATTCTTAAACACGACTTCCTTATAGGAATAAGGGTTGTGCTTTACTTATACTAAAATTGTTAGTGACTTTGTTACTTACTTCAATAATTTATTTTGTAATAGTTTATTTGATTTACACCATAATAATTTATTTATAAAAATTAACTAAATAGATATATTGATAATAAATTTATTGTAAGAATGGATATACATATATGTACAACTTATTATGACCAGGGTTTGCAAAAGAGTAGGATAAAATTTTGATGGAATGATGATTGGAAAATAAAAGTGGGATTCCATTATGCACATGGATATAGATACCGTTCCATATCGGCCAAAAAATGAAACGGTATTCGTTCTATCAGTATCAGTCTCAAATATCGATTGATGCTGGTGTTTTTCATTCTGTATTGGCCGGTACTGACAATAATGGGACATACTAGCTAGTATTGTGAATTTTGGAAAGGTGGAGGACCAATTTGCAAATATTATCTCATCCTCTCACTCTCACCTCTCATTGCCATCGCTGCCTTTCCCCCTGTCTCTATCTTTTCCCCTCCCCGATCTCTGTCTTTCCTCCTTCCCTCATCCTCCTAGGCTTCTCCCCTGGCATCCCCCGAAGACGCCACCATCTTCAACCTTCCTCTACAAGGACCCGAAGTTGCCACTGCTACATCGCATCACATCATCGCCAGTCGCCCCTAAATGTCTGAAGGAGGAGAGAAGGCTGCAACTCGGGCTCATTGACACGGGAAACCACCGGACGCCTCTGATCCCTCGCCCAACTCGAAGACCTGAAGCAAGTGATTTAGTTTTGGGTGTGTTTTTTTTTCTTTCTATTTTTGAATTTTTCTTGCTTAATTGCAAATTTTATTATATTGGATTGGAATTGTTTATTGGATTTGTGAATGATGGATGATGGATTTGGGAATTGGTTAGATGTTGGAAGTTGGTTTTGTGATGTGCAATTTGAGTGTATCTGAATTGATTGGATATTGGAATTGAATTGTTGAATGCCCAGTTTCTCACAATATTGTTTTTTGTTTTATCATTTGTGATCTAAATATTGGAAATGGAATTATATCAGTCATGATGATTACTAATGAATGAGTTGTTTCACTTGTTTGGTTATAAAGAATAAAGATTGGTTGTTCTGTTTAGTTATAAAGAATCATAAATTTATGGTTTGTTTTTAGCCTAATGAAACATACATGACCTTGTTGGATCGAAAAACAATATCATACCAGACTGAATATGTTACGTCTAGTCCAAGTGATCTTAATTTTTATCCTGGGATCTCATTACTCTATGTGACAATGAAGACTCTCTTCATAACACATAACTACTCTGGTTAAAGACTGCTAAGTAATGACGCCAACAAGAGGCCGCGGGTATCATCTCTCTCTATCAGAAGTGGTGAATCCTTTATTAGCTACCCAATTACCTTTGAATACCAATAATTGTACCCAATCACTACCCTATAAGCGACCTCATCTTGAGGTAATAAGGAATGATGTCAAAGCATATAGTCAACATCTAAGATATACTTGAGTGCCTCAAGTCTAAGTATATTTGCACCATTGCTATGATCATCCATATGATAATCTCATAGCGGGTTGTTCGATGTTTACTACTCTTAGGAAGTATCCACATGTTAACTCTAAACATCTCATGCTTACAATTTGTGAGATCCACTGCTAGACCAAATCAGAGTATAACATATGCTAATCTATCTGGATTAATAATGTCCTATCTTATTAATCTTATGACTAGGGATAATTTAGATACTAACATAATTGCATATGATAGGAATCTCTTTATCATGATCTCATTATGATTACCTTCATGCTATGTTTTACATCATGGACTTCATTAATTCAATTTAAGATCGACATCAATTCATAAATAAATGAACATAAAATTAATGAAAAATCACCTTTCACTTTATTAATCAAAATAAAGTTTGTACAAAAATGTTAAACGTGATTGCCTTTAGAGCACTACTCTAACTTATACACCTCAACATTGACACCTTATCATATTACGTCCTCAAACTTGGCACATCAATTAGAAAATTGTCAACTTAATCTTTAATGCTTATGACTATTTGCCTATTTTAATAATGATCAAACTTATAATGAATCATCTTGATCAATCTTTTTTCAAAGTTAAAGAATTCTCCAAAATTATTTCTTATTGAGCTAATTATATCAAAATTGATAAGCATAACAGTTAAATCCCTCCTCCATATTTAAATTGTATATTGTCCTTAATATACACAACGTGCAAGAACAATTAAATCATTGAAAACAATGTAAAGGAGGTAGGATAACTAGTACTCCCCTGATAATAAAAGTGATCGTATATGATGCTATTAATATTTGTCCCAGGCTAGTGGAATATAATCACTAATCTAGTGCAGGGTGATATATAACCTACAAAATTCTATTAATTCTTATCCCAAATAAAATAATCATGATCTATCATTAATGAATTACTATTTTAAACTAAAACATATGTAATAAACATCAACATCATGCAAAAACATATTAAAACTATTTTTAAAGATCCTAAAAACTACTAAATTAAAACAAGATCATCTAAATCATTGGGTTACCTCCTAATAAGCACTTTTTTTAACAAGACATGATACTCAAACTCTTCACTCATTTAGGATATTTAATTAAATGAACTTAATTATCTTCATATATGTTCGTGATGATTTGTAAGTTTATAATTTATAGCCTTCAAATATCGCAAGTGCACAGGGTGTGATTTGTATTAAGTAAAGGTTCAATCCTACAACAAGGGAACTAATATAATTCTATGTTATCTAAGGCTTGAAAAAATTAATAAAAATGAAAAATTGCTATAGAAAGTAAATACGAGAATTTGATTTCAGGAAATTAATTTATAAATTTAACACAAAAAGAAATTAAAATTAAGCAAGATAAAAAGTCACAATGGAAATCAAACAAGAGAAATTACCAACTTACGAGAGAAAGGGGATTTTCCCTATCATTAATGTTAACCTAGCTATTTATGTGTTAATGGGGTGTCATTTCTAGACTATCATAAAGTTGATAACTCTTTCTTGAGTTATAATCATTAAACCTTAAATCATAAGCCCTAATTGAATTATGGAAATAGCAATCTCTCAATTAACAAAGAGCTACAACCCTAATTAGATCTTAATCCCTCTAATAAACTACCAGGTCCCGTATAGGATATTGGAAAGACTATATAAAGGAAAGAGATGTAACCCTAAAGAGAGCTTCACTTCTGCCACTTTTGGTGTAGCGCTCCCTTACCCCAGGATACACACCTGAACGCTCGAAGGTCATTCCGGCACATACCCTGGGATAAGGGCACACTACGTTCACTCACTATGTTCACTTCACATGGCATGGTATCATAATTCAATTATAAAGCATCATAATAAATCACAATATTTTTGAAACCAACTTTTCCTCATTTATTTTCTCAAAAATCGAAAGTCTACATTGTGTCTTTCAACAATTTCCATATGTACATTATCAAAACCTAATACAATAGTACTACATGAATGAGGAAAATATATACAATCAAACTAATCTGTCAAAAAATCCTAACTGACCGACCTTTGAGCCATGACTTCTTTTGCCAGTCACAATTTACACTGCTGGTAGAGCCTCTCAGTAGCTAGAGTCGTCTCTTGGTCCTGAAAGACAACGTTGCAATTTTGGTGAGTTTTGCAAACTCAATGAGGTAACCATCATCGACGGTCCACTCAATTCATATAACACAACAATTCACAAAACAATTATTGCATTTCACATGAGTAACACAATTTCACTTAAGCATAAGCAATTTACATTTCACTCTATCAAACATACTTAACAAGATGCATATGAAATGCTCATGAGACACTTTCCAATTGTTACGTTGTTGTGATTGAGTGTATGAACTGTCCCGTATTCAATTTGGATACCGAGCTCATTAATAGCTGTCCCTTATCCGATGAGGATACAAGGCTCATTACAAATTGAGCCTGAGGCTCTAAAACACTTGTGAGCTCGAGGCTCGTTTTTTTTATTCGTTGAGCTTTAAGCTCTGATCATTGGCTACCCTAGACACAACTACCATTATTTGATTATGCATTCATGAATTGAACGCATGTAACACAATCAATCACAATATAAAGCACATAGGTCTCACATTCACATTAATTCCTTATTCAAGACATAATTATAAGTAGACAATAATTGAGAGAAACCGTCTAGGTTACTCACAAGTTACTCCCGAAGCTAATGTCTGAAAGTGTCGGTAATGTCTGGAGGCTGACGTTCCAATTGCTCCTCTATAATAATTAACATACACATATATCACAATTTGCACAATTATGCGTGTTCATTAATGCACATGTATGAAATGAGGTATATACAAAGCATGTTCATGACAATCCCGGGTATCACTTCATAAATTCTTTACAAAACTATCCCCATACCCAAAACTCATCTAAGTATAACTTATACTTAGATTTATGCCTCACTAAACCTATTGAACTCGCAATTCATTTCTCTTTGAATCACTTAAAATTTTTCCAAGACATCCCTTTCGGGTCTACTGTTCATATACAATAAGAAGGTGAAAATGAAGTAATTTGGTCAAACTCTCTTCTAGAAAAGTATTCCTCTACTCTTATCTTTCCAAAGATATCAAAATCATTCAATTTGGTTCAGTAGTGTGAAAATTATACTCCAAATATTTTCGGACTGCTTTTATTATAGGACAGTACCCTATACTCAACTTCCTTCCATCAATTTAAACTCTTAGAGTCCGATTCAGAATTTTATTTCTTCACTTAATTTGTAGCCCTATGTTTCTAGTTTACTCCAAATAAAAAAATCATCTCATTTGAAACTCTGCAGATCAAGATATCATCAAAATACTAAAGTATGTTCAGTAGAATAACACCAGTTCATATTATTTAAGGGTACACTCAGTGTACCCGTTCCCCTTTTTCAATCAATCTTTCTCACTTCATTTTGGATGACTACAATTTTTGGTGGAAATGTAGAGCAATGTCTTACAAATCCAACGATTTAAGAATTAGGTCATTTGGATGTCTAGAGGAGAAGTTATGACTAAAAGAATCTAGTTTGTTCTTGCTTTTGTCTTAGTTTTTCCATCGTCTTAGTTCCTATCGTTTTAGTTTCTTGCATCTTACTTTCTTGTGTCTTACTTTTCCTGCATCTTACTTTCTTGCGTCTTACTTTTTGCATCTTACTTTTTGCGTCTTACTTTTTGCGTCTCAGTTTTTGCGTCTCATTTTTTGCGTCTTACTTCTTGCATCTCACTTTTTGCGTCTCACTTCTTGCGTCTCACTTTTGCGTCTTACTATTTGCGTCTTACTTTTTGTGTCTTACTTTTTGCATCTTTCTTCTTGCGTCTCACTTTTTGCGTCTCTACATATAACGATCATAACTTTCGACTCAAATGTCCAAAAATTCCATACTATATACCGTTGGAAAGATAAAAGAAAGATCTACAACTCTAAAAAGGCAACTTTGTCAACATCTATCTAGATTAATCCAGATTTTCTCCCGAAATCAAAACACGAAATTTACATTCAGCTCCCAATGTACTGGACCCCAGTTCTCACTTCATGACAAATTTTGAGACTCTTAGAGATAGAATTGAAATTCAATGTCTTCATACTAAATATAGCCATATATCTCTAAGTTAATCCAAATTAAGAATCATCTTGTTTAGACAACTAGAGAAAACGTTATGGCTAAAAGACTGAAGCATATGCAGTGAACCTTTTCCAGATTTTTAAACTTTCAATATTCTACATCCAACTCATCTTCTACCTAAATTATCTTTTCCATTACATTTCCTCATCATCATCTACCTAATTAACTCAATATATCCATCATAAAAACTCATGGTCCATAATTAATCCTTAACCCAAAAATAAGGTATCAAACATGTATCCATTCATCTTAATTTTCTACACTCACCATCACTCCATAATGCACTTCTAACTTCCAAAACATCTCTATAACACATTATACATCATTAATGATCATTCACAATGATACAACATGACATTTACAAAGATATTTCATCATCCATGATACACACACCCACACACAAAATCAATTCCTCAATCCTACATTTCTCATCATTCGAGTTTCATTTTAACGATACCTATAACATTTAAAGCATAACTTACTTGGTTTCACTTCAAATTCTTCAAAAACAACGCTAGCTCTAACTTCCAAGCATCATTTGTTCATCAAATTGAAAGAGGTGATGATGAAGAATGAACTTAGACATATTACTTAACTTATCAACTCTCAGAGAACAGTAGCCTACTTCTAGCAAAAGTTCACAACATAAGAGATATTTGTCACTTCCCTCACATCAAGCTCTAACTTAGTTTCTTTTGAAGATAACTCCCTTAACTTTCATCTTTACAATTCAACTATCTCTAAATCTTCTTTTGATTTCTTTTTCTTATTTTCCATAATTTTCCAAAAATTTTCCTAAATTCACTAAAATTCCCAAAATTCTCTAAAAATTCCACTTCAACAATTACACTCTCCAAATCATTTTTTTTCAACATAAGCAACCACAATTTCAATAGAACCCACATTTATAAACAATTTTATCGGAAAATGTCAATGAATGCATGTACAATTATGTTCATGTGCAAAATTTTCACTATCCTCATGTATGTGTATGACACATTATGCATGAGCATGCAATTACATTTCTAAGCTCTCATTAATCACTCACATTTACCATTCTAACCTTCCCACAGGTAATGGGATGTTACAACTCCCCCCTCCTTAAATAAATTTCATCCTCGAAATTCTTACCTGTTTGCTTAAATAGGTGGGGATATTGTCTCCTCATATGCTCCTTTGTCTCTCATGTTGCTTCTTCAGTTAAGTGGTTCCTCCAAAGGACTTTTACCCTTGTTCCTCAACTGCTTGATCTGTGATCCCACAATCTTGATCGACTCCT
The DNA here is from genome assembly GCA_029829435.1 of Erythroxylum hondense. Classification (NCBI taxonomy): domain Eukaryota; kingdom Viridiplantae; phylum Streptophyta; class Magnoliopsida; order Malpighiales; family Erythroxylaceae; genus Erythroxylum; species Erythroxylum hondense. The sequence continues at coordinate 46,860,905 of JANKYF010000008.1, forward strand.
CAACATATCTTAAGTTACTAGCAACCTCAATCTCCAGAGCCGGTATCACATGTGTCGGATCCAATCGGTACCTTCAGAACATACTCACATGAAATACGTTATGCAATTAAGACATCTCATTCGGTAAAGCCAACTTATAGGCTAAAGGTCCAATCCTCTCAATAATCTCATAAGGACCAATGTACCTAAGGCCCAACTTGCCCTTTTTACCGAATCTCAAAACTCCTTTCTAAGGTGACACTCTTAAAAACACTTTGTCTCCCACACTGTATTCCATTTCACGTCGATGTTGATCCACATAACTCTTCTGTCTATCCTGAGTCGCTTTAATTAAGCTTCGGATCAACTTTACCTTGTCCACTGTGTCCTGTATTAACTCTGGGCCTTCCACCATTTTCAAACCCTCTTCATCCAATACAATAGCGATCGACATTTTCTACCATACAGTGCCTCATACGATGCCATTCCGATACTACTGTGATAATGATTATTATAGGCAAATTCTATCAATGCCATATATTAATCCCAAGCTCCTCTAAACTCCAATACATAAGCCCTGAGCATATCCTCAAAAGTCTTAATTGTCCTCTCACTCTGTCCATTTGTCTGAGGATGAAACGTTGTACTAAAGTTTAACTTAGTCTCTATAGTAGACTGCAAGCTCCTCCAAAATCTCAAAGTAAATTTGGGATCCCTGTCCCATATTATGGACACTGAAATCCCATGTAGTCACACCACCTCATTCACATACTTCTGGGCCAACTGATCAAATGAGCTATTGTCTCCCACTGGTAAGAAGTGGGCCAATTTGGTCAACTGGTCTACTATGACCCAGATCGCATCATGCTGCCTCAAAGTCTTATAGAATCCCATAATGAAGTCCATAGTGATCCATTCCTATTTTCACTCCGGAATGGGCAACGAAAGTAACTTTCCTACTGGAGCCTGGTGCTTAGCTTTCACCTGCTGGCACGTCATGCACTTAGACACATACTCTGTCACTTGCTTCTTCATTCCAAGCCACCAGAAATGCTGCTTCAATGTGTTATACATCTTGGTAGTACCAGGATGCATAGCATAGGCAGCTATATGAGCTTCCTCAAGAATCTCCTTCCTCAAATCATCCACATTAGGCACACATAGCCTCTATCTCAACCATAATGTCTCATCCCTCAATTCAAACTCAGAATCTGGATTCACTTTCACTTTCTCCATAAGCTTCATTATATTAGGATCTTTGCCTTAGACTTTTCTGATTCTGTCATGTAGCATTGGTCTTAGCTTTAAAGTAGCAATCAGTGCCTCATCTTGCTCCAGATTCAGCTCCACATTTAGAACTCTCAAATGTATCAAATTAGGTAGCCTCGATAACTGAATCTGAGCTGTACTGATATTAAACTTCCTGCTCAAAGCATCTGCCACTACATTAGCTTTCCCCGAGTGGTATTCAATAGTGCAATCATAGTCTTTCAGTAGCTCAATCCATCTCCTCTGCCTCAAGTTTAACTTCTTCTGAGTCAGTAAATACCTCAGACTCTTATGATCAGTGAATATCTAGAAAGTCTCTCCATACAAATAATGTTTCCAAATCTTTAGAGCAAAGACAATTGCAGCTAGCTCTAAATCATGTATTGGATAATTAATCTCGTGAGACTTTAATTGTCTCGATGCATAGGCAATCACCTTGTCATGTTGCATCAGTACACATCCCAATCCTTGATGTGACGCATCATTGTACACCACATATCCTTCAGTCCCCGATGGAATGGTCAACACTAGTGCAGTAGTAAACTGATGTTTCAGCTCCTCATAGCTCTTCTGACACTTCTCATTCCATATGAACACTACATTCTTCCTTAGAAATTTAGTCAGAGGGGCCGAGATTAGAGAAAATTCCTCGACAAATCTTCGGTAATATCCGGCCAATCCTAGGAAGCTTCGAATCTTTGACATGTTTCTTGGAGTTTTCTAATTCAACACTACCTCTATCTTCTTTGGATATACCTGTATGCCATCTCCAGTCACTATATGTCCCAGAAACACCACCTGATTCAGCCAAAATTCGCACTTACTGAATTTGGCATACAGCTGCTTCTCCCTCATCATTTGCAAAATGACTTTCAGATGCTCAACATGCTCCTTCCTACTCTTCGAATACACCAAGATGTCATCAATAAACACAATTACAAATCGATCTAAGTAGGGCTAGAATACTTTATTTATCAAGGCCATAAAAGATGTCGGGGTATTAGTTAACCCAAACGGTATCACTAAAAACTCAAATTGCCCATACCTGCTTCGGAATGCACTCTTAGGTAGATTAGCCTTAGCTATCTTCAACTGATAGTACCCTGATCTCAAGTCCAACTTAGTAAACACCCGAGCTCCCAGCAACTGATCAAGTAAATCATCGATTCTAGGCAGTGGGTATTTATTCTTCATTGTCACCCGATTCAGCTGCCTATAATCGATACACAACCTCAAAGTCCCATCTTTCTTCTTCACAAATTGCACTGGAGCTCCCCAAGGTGAAACACTAGGTTTAATAAAACCCTTTCCTAGTAACTCCTGAAGCTGAGTCTTCAACTCCTTCAATTTCACAGGTGCCATCTTATGTGGAGGATAGATATAGGAGTAGCTCCTGGAACTAGATCAATCGTAAACTCCGTTTCTCTATCTGGTGGTAAACCAGGTAACTCTTCAGAAAATACATCCCGGAATTCCCTAACTATTGGAATGTCCTGTACACTCTGCTCAACTCTAGTATCAATGATGTGGGCCAGAAAAGGCTCACATCCACCCTGCATCAACCTCAATGCACTCATGAATGATATCATCCTAGCTAGCACTGCCTGACTAACTCCTCTGAATATTGCCCTCGGCTGACCAGGAGATTCTAATACTACCTCCTTGGTATAGCAGTTCATTATGGCCCTATGGGCAGTGAGCCAATCTATGCCTAAGATCACATCTATCTCCCTCAACTGTAATATAATACGGTTTGCCTCCAAAATTGCTTGATCAATCCTAATCAAGCATCCTTTACAAACCTCTCCTATAACTGTAGTACTGCCTATTGGCGTACTCACCTCCAATCCATACTGTAGTAACTCCCTATCACAATGTAACCTACATGCCAAATGCGGTGCAATAAAGGAGTGTGTGGATCCTGGATCTAGTAGTATAAAAGCCTCAAAGTCATAAACAAGAAGCGCACCTGCTACTACATCTGGTGAGTCTTGGGCCTCCTACCTAGTCATGGCATAGACCCTAGCTTAGGACTGCGGTTGGTTGCCTCGCCCCTGTGTCCTCATGGAAGAACTCCCAACTCTCCCTCTGACTCTACCTCTGCCTCTCTGTCCAAATCCACCACTTCTGCTCTGTTGGACTGTAGCATTACTCCCAGATGGCCCACTAACATCAGACTGAGCCCCCAAAGTAGCATGACAATCCTAATATGGTAGTCTATGGAGTCGCATTTAAGGCAAGCTCCAACCAATCTCCAACACTCACCGCTATGCCTCTTTTCACAGTGCTCACAAACTGGAAACTGATTCAGAGCCGTACCCCTTCCATTGCCAGTTTGTGAAAATCTACCCCTCTGCCCAGTTCCTGACTGACTGGATCCACCTGATGATCTGAATACTCTATTCTGGCGCTTACTATAGCTCCTGTTAGAACTACCTTGACTCTCACTAGGCCTCTTTCCTCTAGACCCTTGCCCAGTCTCAACTTGTTTCTCCCTCATCAGTTGTTTAATTCTAATTGAAGCAGCTCTCAACTCAATGAGTGTACCCATATCTGACCACGCCAACCTTGTTCTAATCTCCATATTAAGTCCATTTTCAAACCTCCTACACTTGTCTTCTTCTGTAGGAATCATAGCAGTAGCATAACCCATCAATTCATTGAATCTGACCTCATACTTAGCCACTGACATCCTGCCTTGCTTCAATTCCAAGAACTCCTGCATTTTCATGTCCAGATAGATCTTAGGCATGTAGTTGTCTCTGAAGACCCTCAGAAAATCTTCCCACTTCAACTGATAAGGCCTGGTGGTACTGCTTAGGACAATCTTCCACCATTGATATGTTAGGCCCTGCAATAAAGACGCTGCATAATCAAACCTCTTGTTAGGCTTGTAGTCCATCTGATCAAATACCCTTTCCATCCTCTCTAACCATCCCTCGGCCTCAGCAGGGTCTATGCTGCCATAGAAGTCCACAGCTCCCTCTCCCTTCTTTCGGGAACTCTAGGAGGCATCTTCTCAGATCGAGGCACCGAGGACTCCCTACTGAATCCTACCGATCCTTGGCCAACTGGTTGATCAATTTGATCACCTAAAGCGGATGACCTATAACAAACAATAATTTCAATCATTTTCTGCATTTCTCAATATCTTTCATGCCTACCATTCCTATATGTCCCAATAAATGTCAATCATGCTCTGATACCACCTAAATGTAGCCCCCCTTACCGCATGGTACACACCAGGATGCCCGAAGGTCATTCCGGTACATATCCTACGATAAGGGCGAGCTACGTTCGATCACTATATTCTATTCACATGGCATCATATCAATCTTCACTTAAAAACATCATAAGGAATCACAATATTTTTTAAACCAACTTTTTCTCATTTCCCTTTTTTTTCAAAAATCGAAAGTCTACATTGTGTCTTTCAACTTTTACTGCATATACTTCAACAAACCTAGTACAAAAGTTCTACATGAAAGAGAAGAATATATCATATCTATCTAAGTCATCCCAAAAACCCAGCCGACTGGCCTTTGAGTCATGACTTCTCTAGTCAAATCACAATCTACACTGTAATAGAGCCTCTCAATAGCTAGAGTCGTCCCTCGGTCTTGAAAAGACAACATTGTAATTTTGGTGAGTTTTGCGAACTCAATGAGATAACCATCATTGATGGTTCACTCAATTCATGCATCACATCAATCCATATCACAATTATTTCACAATTTTGCATTTCACATGAGTAACACAATTTCACTTAAACATAAGCAATTTTGCATTTCACTCTATCAAACATACTTAACAAGATGCATATGAAATGCTCATGAGACACTTTTCAATTGTTACGTTGTTGTGACTGGGCGCCTGAACTGTCCCGTATCTATTTTAGATACTGGGCTCGTTTATACTGTCCCTTATCCGATGAGGATACAGGGCTTATTACACGTTGAGCCTGAGGCTGTGAAACACTTTTGAGCTCAAGGCTCATTTTCACACATTGAGCTTTAAGCTCTAATCGTTGGCTGCCCTAGTCCCAAATTTCATTATCTGATTATGCATTCATGAATGAAATGCATGTAACACAATCAATCACTTGATAAAACACATAGGTCATCACATTCACATTCATTCATTATTCAAACATAATTATAAGCAAACAATAATTAAGAGAAACCGTCTAGGTTTCTCACTGGTTGCTTCCGAAACTATTGCCTGGAAGTTTCAGCAACGTCTGCTGGTTGATGTTCTAATTGCTCCTCTATAACAAATAACATACACATATATCACAATTTGCACAATCATAGGTGTTTAATAATGCACATGAATGCAATGAAATATGTACAAGTCATGTTCATGACAATCCCAGGTATCACTTCATAAATTCTTCACAAAACTATCCCCATACCAAACTCATCTAAGTATAACTTATACTTAGGTTTATGCCTTACTAAACCCATTGAACTCGCAATTCATTTCTCATTGAATCACTTCAGTTTTTCTAAGATACCCCTTTCGGGTCTACTGTTCATATACAATCAGAAGGTGAAAATGAAGTAATTTGGTCAAACACTCTTATAGAAAAATATTCCTCTATGTCTTATCTTTCCATTGACACCAAAATCACTTAATTTGGTTCAGCAATGTGAAAGTTATATTTCAAATATTTTCATATTGCTTTTATTCTGAGACAGTACCCCCATACTCAACTTCCATCTGAAACTTAAGCATCTTAGAGACTGAATTAGATTCTAAGTTCTTCATACCATTTGTAGCTATCTCTAGTTTACCACAAATTAAAAATCATCTCATTTGGAGCTCTACAGATCAAGATATCATCAAAATACTGAAGCATGTTCAATAAAATAACATCAGTTCATAAAATTTAAGAGTACACATACTGTACCCGTCCCATATTTTTCCCTCAATCTTTCTCACTTCATTTTGGATGGCTATGATTTTTGGCGGAAATGTAGAGCGATGTCTTACAAATCCAATGGTTTAAGAATTAGGTCATTTGGATGTCTAACGGAGAAGTTATGATCAAAAGAATCTAGTCTATGTTTGCTTCCGTCTTAGTTTTTCCATCGTCTTAGTTCCTATCGTCTTAGTTTCCCATCGTCTTAGTTTCTATCATCTTAGTTTTCATCGTCTCAGTTTCCATCGTCTTAGTTCCTATCGTCTTACTTTCTATCATCTTAGTTTCCCATCATCTTAGTTTCCATCGTCTTAGTTTCCATCGTCTTACTTTCTATCGTCTTAGTTTCTATCGTCTTTGTTTCCATCATCTTAGTTCCTATGGTTTTAGTTTCTATCGTCTTAGTTTCCTATCGTCGTACTTTCTATCGTCTTAGATTCCATCGTCTTACTTTTGCATCTCCACATAAAAAGATCATAACTTTCGACTCAGATGCCCAAAAATTCCATACTATATACCGTTGGAAAGATAAAAGAAAGATCAACAACTTTCAAGAGGTAACTTTGTCAAAATCTATCTAGATTACTCCAGATTTTCTCTCGAAGTCAGAACATGAATTTTTACATTCAACTCCCAATGTAATGCACCCAGTTCTCAACTTCATGAAATTTTGAGACTCTTAGAGATAGAATTGAAATTTGATGTCTTCATACGAAATGTAACCATATATCTCTAAGTTAATCCAAATTAAGAATCATCTTGTTTGGACAACTAGAGAAAACGTTATGGCTAAAAGACTGAAGCATATTCAGTGAGCATTTTCTAGATTTTCCAATTTTCAATATTTTACATCACCAAAACACTAAAAATCTTTCAAAAACTAATTTTACACTATAACCAAATTTATTTCCTCCCAACCACCCAGTATTTATGAATATAC
>JANKYF010000008.1:46969041-46980376 GCA_029829435.1 Erythroxylum hondense
ATATAGTAATTAGTAATATAAACTATAAATAATTTAATTTAATGTTATATATTTAATTATCTAAAATTACTAAATACTATATAAAAATTAAAAATATAAATATTAACAACTAAATAAATTTTTGTTTTATTAAAAAAAACATAAAGTAAAAACTAAAAGTGAAAATATAGATAATTGTGAGACAGAGCACAAGAAGAATTGAGATCATGTACAATAAGCCCAGACAGAACAGAAGACGTTTTTCATTAGTTATATAGACAGGCTGGTTGCAACGGCTATCAAATAGATCCTCCCCCTCTGTGTTAAACTGATGGTACTTGCCCTCACTGCCCTGCTCTCGAGACCACTTTACATGTTCTTCGGGACTGCTTCCTGGCCCGAGCTGTCTGGAGCCAATTTCCACAGCACCTTCTTCCCCTCGCTTTCCTTCATCCTATCGCTCTAGACTGGCTCGCCACTAATCTTCATCATCCCACGTATTTTACCGGCCTGGCCTGGCCTTTCATCTTCGGACTCACTTGCTGGTACCTATGGACCTAGCGTAATAAATCCATCTTTGAGCCCGACTTCATTCGGTCGACGTCCCCCATTCATGTTATCCTGGCTTCTGGCCTTCAGATCGAGCAGGCTTCGCATTGGCATCACAGTGCTTGTTTGGGGCGCCCACCCCGCAGAGAACGCCTCGTAGACTGGATCAAACCGCCTAACGATTGGATCAAACTGAATACGAACGACGCTAGTCACAGCCAGTCGTCCGATGCCTCGGCCGGCGGCCTTCTACGTGACTGTACCGGTGCCTGGGTCGGTGGTTTTGTTCAGAACATCGGTCGGTGTTCACCTCTTATCGCAGAACTTTGGGGTATTCTCTCTGGTCTTCAGCTTACTTGAGACCCAGGCGACCGGCGGGTGGAACTCGAGATCGACTCCCTTGCGGCGGCAACCGCCATATCGTCCCACCAAGCTCGGTCTCGGTCCCCAGGCCCTCTAGTCAAAAAGATTAATGAGCTGTTAGCATGGAATTGGGTGGTACGGCCTCAACACATTTTCCGGAAGGGTAACCGCTGCGTAGATTGGCTAGCTCATTCAGTATCTTCCTATAGCCTTGGTGTGACCATTCTCCTTTCTACACCTACAGAGTGCCTCCCATTCCTCTTCGAGGATATGACCGAGATTTGTTCCCGAGATTTATGTTGTAATCGTTTGTTTCTTTCTCTTGTCAAAAAAAAATAAAATTAACCGGTTATATTAATGAAACGGTGACAATATAATTTAAGTATAACGACATCATTTTATTTAATTCGGGCTGAAGTCAACGTTGAGGAGAGTTCTCACCTATCCTCCATCCAAGTCAAAGCTTGAATCTTCCTTCCTCAGTCGTCATTCTCTACCGATAAGATATGCTGCACATGAAATCCTGCCTTTTCCAAGAGTCAGACAGGGTAGAGGTTTGACTGATGGGGAATTGCTGCTGTCGTTGTTCTAGTAACCAAAACCCAGACCATGATCCAACCCCAAGAGCCATACCCAGGGCAGGTTCAGGACCTGCAGGTACACCACTAACCCATCATTTTATAATATTGCTTTTGCATTTCTTTCGACCCATGTCTCCTGTTGCCCTGTTTTTGTGCCTAGGATGGAACCAAAGGGATTTGTGGTTGCAGTAAACCTTTGTCAATACTTAAAATAAGGATTCCTGTTGTCACTTCCAATAGAAAAATCAAGTTAAAGGCCAGATATCATGTAAAAGGAATTTTACTGGAAGGAATTGATATGGCAATCTGCTGGAAGGTTGAAGTTTTGAAATTGATGAGTTTTTGTTTAATTATGAGTGAACGCTATTGTCTATAGCCGCCTAGCTGGTTGTTTTTGAGAGAAAGAAGAAGATGATGAATACGAAGGTATGCTTTTGAGAGAGAATTGATGCACAACCCAGGGAGATAATCAATTAGGTTTAAGTAGAGTCAAGATAGAGGGATGAAAGAATCAACAAATGAACATTGATTCTTTTGGAATGTTAACAGGAAATATCCATAATTTCAAAGAAAATTCTGAACTACTTTCAGAATCCTAACTTGTAATGTTTACCGCTTTAAAGCACTATTTAATATGGAATCTCTTCTTTTAAAATAAGACAATAGTGAAATATTCGTCAAACGTGTTACATATGATAGAAGCACATTTATAATGGCAAAATAAAAGCCAGAAACCTATCTATCCAAAGTTATCATAAAAATCTATCAAAAATAAAAAAAATATTAACCTATCTAAGGATAATGTTATTAAACAATATTATAACTAGAAATTATGTTATTTCTCCTACATCAGTCCCCCCTATGGTGGAAAAACTCAGCTCCAATGAAAAAAGAAATTCACATATTCATCATAAATTTCAGAATCAATCAGCCTCCATTCTTCCTTAGTAATCCATGTAATTTCAGTAGGCAGTTTCCTAGCCATTTGACTAAAAATTCACTGATGCTTCCAATGCCTCAATCACATCTCTAGGCTTCTTGGGTTTCTGTTTAAATATGTCTTTGATTGATTGGCAGCTCTTTTATCATCAAAGTGTATAAATTCAAACCAATCAGCCACATTAAAGAGTGGACTGATATGAAGATTAGATTGAGGTTCTAATGCATAAGCATTAGAGATCATAATTTGGTTATGAAATCTCTCAGTTCTTAAACACACTAAAACTTAGTCATTGTCATCAAATTGTTTAAATCTTTAATCATGGTCAGCTCCAGTTTTATGAAGTTCTTTGTTAGGTGTATTGCGACACTCATATCACCATGAACTCTTTACTCTGTTCATTAAATGACTCATTACCGCCACTCATCTTATAAATCATTTTCCCTCTCGAACCTTAGGTTTTAAGAGTCCTATGGACATTCTTTCAACTTTTTACCCAAACCTAAACACTACAAATAACCTTGTCCCTAAAGTCTTTAGGTGCACATCCTTTGTCCATGTCCAAAGTCAAAACAGGGGGAAATTAGATCCAAGGGCTCTAAAGTGTGTCTTTGTGGGTTATTCGTCAACTCAGGAAGGGTACAAGTGTTACCATCCTCCATCAAAGAAATTTTATGTCTCGGTAGATGTCACATTCAATGAACAACAACCTTATTTCACCAATCATTATCTTCATGGGAAGGATTTAACTAAAGAAGATAAGGAAGATTTTTTGCTTGATCTGTCATTGTCTAAAACTCCATCTGATCCTCTTACATTTGCTTCCGCACCTCCTTGTTCATCTGATTCTTCTGCACCTCTTTGTTCATCCAAAACATCCAATAAACCACAAGAAAAACTTGATGTAAGATTTGGCAAAGGTAAAGTATACACAAGAAGGAATACGGCTATCCTGAAACCTATGCAAGTTTAGAAGTCCATCTCTGATCCGTTGAATGAGGTAACAATTTCACACTCTCCATTACAAGATGAATTTCTTGAGAATAACAATGACTAGGACCTTCCAATTGCCATTAGGAAAGGAACTAGAGAGTGTACAAAACAACCATTATACCCTCTTGCACATTTTCTGTCGTTTAAGAATTTTTCATCAACTCATAGAGCTTTCCTTGTAAGCCTGAATAACATCACCATTCCTACCACCCTATTTGAGGCTTTGTCTAATGGAAAATGAAAAATGGAAACAAGCTATAAATATAGAGATGGAAGCATTAGAGAGGAACAAAACTTGGAAGTTGGTTAAGTTACCGGCAAGAAAGAAACCAGTGGGATGTAAGTGGGTGAATATGGTGAAGTATAGAGAAGATGGGTCGATTGAGAGATACAAGGCACGGTTGGTGGCCAAGGGGTATACACAAACTTACGGAATTGATTATCTAGAGACCTTTGCCCCTGTTGCAAAGATGAACACAACATACTATGTGTAAATTGAAAAAGGCATTGTATGGCGTCAAGCAATCACTACGGGCATGGTTTGGTAGATTTGCAAGAGTTATGTTGGCCATGGGGTACAATCAAAGTCAAGGAGACCACACACTATTCATTAAACACTCTCCCTCAGGGGAGTTACAGTTCTTTTGGTGTATGTCCATGATGGTAATGGAAAAAAAGGTTTTGAGTCAATGTTTGGCTAAGGAATTTGAGATCAAGGCAGTGGGAAGGCTGAAGTATTTTCTCGGGATTGAAGTTACTCATTCTACGATGGTAATTTTTATCTCTCAATAGAAGTATGTTACAGATCTTCTCAAAGAAATAAGCAATACAGCATGCAAATCAATAAGTACTTCCATGGATCCTAATCTTAAGCTTGGAAAGGCAGAGAAGGATGCAGTAGTAGAAAGAGAAATGTATCAACGCGTGGTAGGGAACTCATTTACTTATCACACACACGACCAGATATAGCATATGTTGTAAGTGTGATTAGTCAGTTCATGCATAACCCAAGGAAAGTTCATCTGCAAGCAGCTCACAAAGCATTACATTATCTCAAAGGAACACCAAGGAAAGATATTTTGTTTAAGAGGAGTGGGGGATTGATACTTGAAGCATACACTGATTCTTATTATGCTGGTTCAATTGTCGATAAAAGATTGACTTCAGGATATTGCACCTTCCTTGGTGGAAACCTTGTGAGATGGAGAAGTAAAAAACAAGGAGTGGTAGCTTGGTCAAGTGCAGAAGCTGAATTTCGGGCAATGGCTCAAGGTGTATGCTAACTACTTTGGTTGAAGATCATTCTTGAAGACTTGAAGATTAAATGGGACGGTCCTATGAGACTCCATTGCGATAACAAGTCTGCGATAAGTACAGCTCACAATCCGGTACAACATGACCAAACCAAGCACATCGAAATCGACAGCCACTTTATCGAGGAGAAGCTGGAGAGTGGTCTGATTTGTACTCTTTATGTGTCTACGCATGGTCAACTGGCCGATATTCTTACCAAAGGGTTAAGCAGTTCAGTTTTTCAGACTATTGTATCCAAGTTGGGAATAGAGAATACCTATTCATTAGCTTGAGGGGGAGTGTGGAAAAACTTTTATAGTTAGGAGACTATTTTAGGAAAATATATTGTAACAGATTGTATCCTTAAGTTAAGATATTATTGGTCAAGATTCTGATAGGATTGGCTAAGATTCTGATAAGATACTCCATGATTTATGGGTATCTACCAGATTTGGGTACTAGGTTTTTGTATATATATTTAGCTAGTGGTGCTGTAACAAAAATCACATGAGGAAATACACTTTCTGCTTAATTTCTGGCAAGAATGACAATCAAATCAAATAATAATTCCTATGTAATCCCTAAATATACTGAGATCGTATCACCTAAGATACTAAATCTCAATCATATCAAATCTTATTCTCTAACATGTACAATGAGATAAAAAGAGAAAACAAAGGAACTTACTACAACCACAAATTGACTGGTGCTCTCATAGAGATCCCAGCGAGTCTGCCTGCAAATTGCTCACATTCATTTGTTCTTAAGATTATGTAGTCCTATTGCTAATATGTGCAATCTGATTTTTCACATCCTTTTGAGTCACAATTTGGTAATGATTTCTGATATGTCATGTGCATATGTTGAAATGGTCTTAGCATGTTGTTATGATCCCTGCTATAGGATCTGGTTATGGGTCTTTGTAAGACAAAATCTGGGGCTAATTCCTAAGAAGAATGCTTGCTGCCCTTTCGTTCCTTCTTTTTTGGATTACTCATGAATTGTGAAAGCTCATTTGTTAAGAGAGAACTCTCCAATCTCTTACTCTTTGATTTTTTTAGTGGAAAAGACTACTTGTCTTTGCGAGTTTCTGTTTATTGAATATATAAGGATACTGTCCACCAGTCACAGACTACAATTGCTTCAAGCCGATAACTGCTTATGCTAAATTATAGGAGAGGAACATATGAAAATAAATTCATAAAAGTAGGCTGAGTGAATTAGACAAATTCTCTTGCAGAGTTGTTGCTAAATCTTTTTGCCTAAACTTCCCATGGGTATGGCGCTTGTAAACTTTTGGAGATGTCACAGCATGGTTTCCTCATTACTTGTAACTTTAATATGTAAATGACCAGTTTTTTGTTTTAGTTTGGTTTCTTTTTTCATTGATTTACTTACATCAGGTAATACCACTTTTGGAGATGAGAACTTTTCTGGCAACAGCTGGTACTCTTTGGTGAACATCAACGTGACAACATGGACATTTCAACTAAGTAGCAGCTTTACTACTATTTGGGGCAAGAATGCTGTTGAATCTTCAAGCGTTGATGAAGATTTTGGGAATGGGATAATTAATACCAATTCAAACTTAAGAGCTTTTACTCTTGCTCAATTAAAAGCTGCAACATATAATTTTAGACTTGATATGGTACTTGGAAGAGGAGGATTTGGTAAAGTATACAGGGGTTGGATGAAGGAGAAGGTTCCATCAAAAGGGATAAGGAAGACGGCCATTGCTATTAAGAAATTAAGTCTCACAAGCATGCAAGGATATCAAGAATGGATGGTACTATTTCTTCTTCCATTACACTTTCTCTGCTTTACATATTTTGCTAGAGCTCTTCCACTTCAAGATTAGAATTATATTTTCTTTGGCTCAAAAGCTCATATCTCATTTAGATTTGGTCACATGCCTCCTTGGAATTTTTTATTACAGCAGAAATATAATCATACTAAAAGAAAGAACTGTTCATATGCATTTTCTTGTTGGTTAACTTGAAAATGTTGCTATGTGAAATACCAGTTTGTTCTTCATTGTTAGAATACATATAATCCACTTTTGACCTTATACTTGAGTTGAACGGTTTCTTGACTTGATAACGAAGCCTTACCTGACCAAGAGGTCTCGAGTTCAAATTGTACCACCTTCAATTCTGGTGGATTTATAATACAGATTTGTCCACATTGATGTGAGACAGTTAGTGAAATATGGTCAGACGAGAAAGAAGAGAGAGAATTATAAAGGCCAAAGACAAAAAGTTTAACATCTAACACCGGTCCACCTTCTTATAGTAGTTGAGAATTAACCTAAAACTATAAATGCCTGAAATGATAACAGAAGTATGTCTAATGCTATATTAGTCTATAAAAAATGGCTAATAGATGAATCCGTTAACAAAACATGGAGTAAAGAAAATATTGGGGGGAAAATGAAAAACCAAATTTACTTGCTAGGTATGATATTATTAGGTGTATAATATTTTTGACAACTTAATGAGTTGCAGCAATTGGGTAGAACTTCAACATTTGGACTTTTAAGAAAGCCATTTATTTCTGGTAAGAGAGTAATTATAACTCGACATTATGTTATGAAGCAACAATTTTACAAGTCGTTGGTACTAAAAGGGAAGAGTTGGCAATAACAAGGTTTGCTGATTTATTAAAGATCTTTATGTTGGTGGCTGTGATAAAAGAGATTGCTCCATCGGATTAATTAGGGCACTATATCCTCCATATTGCAAAAGGAGGTCTGTCTCTCTGTTTTCCCTTTAATCTCTTTTCTAATTGAAGTAACAATTCTTTGAAATGTTCAAAAATATTATCTTTCTCAAAAAGAGAACAACACATTTTCCAATATTAAAATTAGCATGACTATGGTTTTATGTTTGGATTAAGAATTAACCTGGTTAACAATATTTGAATTGATACAGTTTTGATTCTTCTATGATGAATAATCAAACTGCAACATGGTAGGTTTTGACCCCTTAATTCTAAGATGAAGAAGACTAATAGCAGCAGACAAAGAATGACCTAGTGTTGAATGCTCCTTCATTGTGTTCAGTGTGAGAGAAGAAGAGACATCATAAATAATTTGAGTTCGCCAATGATATTGAAATTTTCTCATGCTAACAATTTCCTATTTGTTTGATTTCACCGTCCCTTTCTGTTGTCCTACATCTCTACTTCAACCCCAACTTTTTTTTTTTTTTACATTTTTGTTCTGAGAAATACCACAGAAGGCAGGGGATGTAATTTCTCATCATACTACTCACATTAAAAGCTATCTATGGACTTTAACTATTCTAGTGCAGTATGGGCAACATGTTGAGGGGTTTTCAGGTGTTTGGAAGCACTTAAGTTTTTCCAAACCATTTCAAATGGAAAATAAGAACCACTTGCAGCACCTTATTTCTTTTCAGAGGACTTTTAAAACTTCCCTGTGGCCTGAGCTGGAACTTGGTAACCAAAGGCACTCTTTGAACGGAGGGTGTTTGTAGGCCTTAGGTGGAAAACTGGCTGGTTCATGTTTATGGTATTGCAATCTGCTCTTGGTGGAAGCTATCTTTTGCTTGTGGACATGCGACCAAGGTTATACACAAGGTTTTATATTTTTTATCGTATGTATACTGATCTCAGAAAACTGGCATTCTAAATACATCCTAATTTCTAATCAAATATCTGGAAATCTTTGATGTTAGACCATTACAAGAAGGAAATTTGATTTGTCAAAAGATTATCGTCATCTTGGTCTATCAAGAGCAGTGATCTGTTGAAAGAATGCATAGTGTTTCCTCTGTTATTTCTTTTAACTTCTTTAAAACAGTAGTCCATCTGTTGTATTCTGTTATGTATGACATTAATTCAAGAGCTGTGAAGACTGTAATAATTATGAAGCACAGGACGTGAATTTGAATATTGTACCTTCTCCATTGATGAGAAGTGGTGGGAAGAGCAATACCATCTAGAAATTTGAATTCTATTAAGTTCCCTGACATAACTGTAATTAGTATTTTGAAGACCTGGGGTTCTTAGTACCGATAACATAGGTGTGTTGATATAGTGTTTAAAGAGTAAACTTTTAGTTTGGTCCCAAGGACCGTTAGCCTCATACAATTGTATTAGCAACCACTTGCAAATGTAGTTACACAGTGGATCCCATAGCTATGACATGCTTTCATTGTTTCAAGCAATATCAAGTTGGCTGCTTTATGCTGTCCTCTTGTTAGTGCAGGCGGAGATCACTTACTTAGGAAGGTTGTCTCATCCAAACCTTGTAAAGCTATTAGGATACTGCAAAGAAGATGATCAATTCCTCCTTGTCTATGAGTTTATGAAGAATGGAAGCTTAAACTATCGTCTATTTGGAAGTATGCTATTTAACATAATGAGTGTCTTCTTTTCAAATACACTTGAATTTTCCAGACACTTTTTTTTTTATATTGCCATAACCTTTATGTTTCATTTGCTTTTTTATTAGAGGGTTCAGTTCGGCCACTTGCTTGGGAGATAAGGTTAAAGGTTGCTATGGAAACTGCTCGAGCTCTGGCTTACTTGCATACTTTGGAGACACCTGTGATTTATAGAGATTTCAAATCCTCTAATATACTTCTTGACGAGGTACAATAAAAAAGCCTGGAAACTATGTTGAAACAGTTAGTCTGTCTTCAATGATTGAGCATACTTTTTCTATCTTCATAAAATCTTTTTGCTTTTGGTCTTCTGTTACTGCCAATCTATTAGGCCATTATTGTAATATGGAAGACTCATATGTGAATACAATCGAAAGAATTTGACTTTTATATAATAATGGAATTTGATTGAGTATGTTGTAATGGTTTGCACGATTTCTTTTCTCCTAGTCCTTTACTGCAAAGATATCAGACTTTGGCTTGGCATTTGGAGAAGCTGCAGCTGATGGATCACACTTCACAAGTAGGGTCTCGGGATCACTGGGTTATTCTGATCCCTTATACATCGCTACAGGTACTTTCATTTTGATTATCAGCTTGAACATCTTAAAACTTTTGTTTTCGAACATGCTTTAAGCTTTTGTAATTATAACCAACTTTAAACCAATGATGATATTAAAATGTAAATGATTGACCAGGACATTTAACTGTCAAAAGTGACGTGTACAGTTTTGGTGTTGTCCTGCTTGAACTGTTGACGGGCCTGCAATCAGTAGACAATAAACGTCCAAGGGATGAGCGTATGCTGGTTGACTGGGTTAAACCATATCTGTCAAGTAGAAAAAAGTTGAAAAGTATAATGGATCACCGACTGGAGGGAAGGTATCCATTCAAGCAGGCTTCATCCATTGCTCATCTTGCTATAAGATGTATTCAACCGGGTTCCAAGCTCCGACCATCAATGACTGAAGTTGTTGAGACACTAGAACAGATCGACTCCAGCAGTGTACGACCAGCAGAACCAAAAACCCTTTCCAACGATCAGTATGAGAGTTAAGAGCTTATTGGTGCTGGTGTCAAGTAGATTTTCACGAGTGAAAGCCTTCCTAAGATCCCAATCTAAACGTTGAACTAGCTTAATAGTTCAGGTGATCAGTTCTGATGATTAATGTGGACTACCATTGTTGGTGAATTACTTGGCAATGCAAACATGATTATGTGTGGCTAGAGGAAAGAAGAAGATACTACAAACGTGCAGTTGTCCCCATGTGTGGGAAAAGAGACTTTGGAGGATAAGTGGCTTCTTTCAAAGAGCAGCAATCTGTTGTAGATATATTATGGTCAACGTAAAGTTGCAGTGATTGATTGTATTAAGCTCAGCATTTATACATCTATGATTCTAAATTGATTATGAACATACATAGGTATGACAAAATAATGGAAATTGAAAGGTGAGACAATGATAACAGTAGATGAAAATGTTGTCAAGGTTAAGTTGATTTTCCTGTATGAGTGCACATCTGATAGTGGGATCACTATGACAAGTGAAAATATTAAGCATACGTGTATTATATGTGTAGAGATGATATAGGAAGTAATCGGTGACTTATTGAATAATTGCTAGTTATAGTTCCTATAGTTTAAAGTCTAAGATGAGTTAGAGTAAGATGTGAAAGTGCTTATAGTGATCAATTGGAAATGAATTGAGATTTTTAATGATGTTATCATATATATCAATTAGAGAAAAAAAGAAAAAAGAAAGACATGATCATGGCATAATCCCCACAATCAAAAACAGGTGCAAAAGAGGAAGTATTATCTAGAATCAAATGAGATCAAGGTATCCTTAGCATAAGCTACTAATTGGTGAGTTGTCCTAAATACATCTCTAAGCAAGAAGTAATGATTTTGATGGTGTATACCAAGATACTAGAGTAAATAATTTTCTCCATGCTTCAATGAGCCTTAATAGAAAAAGGGATGTTCTAATAATATAAATTATGGCGTAAATTGATCTTCTTAAGGTACTAAGAATGGTTAACAAATAATGGTGAAGACAGTTGATTGATAAGAATTTCATGAGTGGTATCAATGAAATAGCAAGAAATCTTCTTTCAAAGAATAATTTCCCTAAATTAGTTATCCTTTATACGTCGCTACAGGTACTTTCATTTTGATTGTCAGCATGAACATCTGAAAACTTTTGTTTGCTGATGCTTTAAGCTTTT
>JANKYF010000008.1:47127891-47145172 GCA_029829435.1 Erythroxylum hondense
ATCTCAGAAGGATATCTGAGGACTGGACGTAGCCCACGGTTTGGGGTGAACCAGGATAAAATTCTGTGTTTCTCTCTCTAACTCTTACTTTACTTAAATCGTAGTTTCGTTATTAACAAGTTTTTCAAACTAGTTGCGAATTGATTTACGATAAGTTTTCTGAAAAGTACAAGTAATTGTCCTTTGAAGGGATTAACGAAAAGACTACCACAATTCAACCCCCCCTTCTTGTGTATCTTGATCGTATTATTGTTCAATATATTAACGTGTGATTCACTTCACACTTCAACCGAGTAAAAAATAAACATTTTACCTGACATTAATCAAAAGCAAAATAGTTGAATGACTTACCTCCACGAACACGCAGATGCACTCCGACTGTAGACGACAGAGGGATGTCAACTAGTGAAGCAACGACAACGTGGCTCCATAGATTCCAAGCATTCCGGCGGAACGTGGCTTGAGAGAGAGGGAAGGAGACAGATCGAGCTGCGTACACGCGGGACACTTCAGTTTTTCATTTACACAGAATATGAGACGACGTCGTTTTGGGGGGCGGGGAAACGACGTCATCTCATCTAGTTGGAGGGCAGGAGTTTAAGTTTCAAGAATACCAAAACGATGTCATGTTGGGACGACGACACGACGTCGTTATGGTGGGGGCGAGGGGAATGGGGGTCTTGGCCTTTCGCGATGTTTAATTCGCCAGAACGTCGCGCTCACTATTTTGGGACGTTTTCCTAAAAAAACGACGCCAAACACTTTGTTATCCCGACGTCTGCGTACAATGTCACGGAATATTGGCTCTTTTCGTGATGTTTGAAAAAACATCACGAAAGCCTCCAACAATTCGTGACGTTTTCTGAAAAAGCGTCACGAAATGTATGTTTTTGTTGTAGTGATTGCTAGGTCTAATATTGAGGCTGAATACAAGATTACCCTTTGGCTTACCTTTGTTCTTGATGAAATAAGTTTATATTACACCAAACCCATATTATGGTGCAAATTGGTGCCACCGTTCTTGCTATAGATCTGTTTTCTCATGCTCATGTGAAGCATATCAAAATTGACATTTTATTTTGTTCAAAACTTGATTAAAAAAATCAAAAAATCTTTTTTTCTACACAAATTACTAATATCATGACTAAAGCTTTAGTTTAATATGATTTTCAACAACTTTGAGACAAGTTGATCATTTCCAGCACTTGTGACTCTGAACTTAGTTTTTTTTTTGTTAGCCAGCTACAAGATATCCTAAGAGGGTCCAACTGTGAACCTTGAAATGAGTTGATCGATAACACATGATAGTTTCATATAATCCTACCAGCACTTTCACATATGTAACTGATAAAAATACTAACAAATTATAAGATATTGATCTCGTCTTATACATTCGGAAATCTCTTTTACCTTATCCTGACTACATCAACATACGTATATAAAGATTGCAAGCCCGTCATATTTTCAATAATAAAAGGATTATATTTTGTCTATCGCATATATTGTAACGTATATATGTTTTATTGATCATTTTTAGCATTTTTATTTTTTATATTTTATGGGGTAACGCTTTGATGTTTTCATTTTAAATTTCCGTGTTTTTATATTTGTATATTTACATTTCCATGCATCCTATAACGAAACAGTAAATTGTGGATCCATAACGAAATTTATTCACCTCTTCCACCGTAGGTGAAATAAGGTAACGATTTTTGGTAGGTAGTAAACAGTAATTGTTGAGATAAAGAAAACAATACGGATTATCTTGTTGTGATTGTTGAATTTGCTATGTTGAGCAGGAAGGAAGGTTGAAAATCTGCATATAACTAGGGCTTGTGGAGATATCTGCCTGCAAGCAAAGCGGCTTCCATGACAATGGAGATGACATCGACAACCACATCGACTTTGCATGTGTTTCCTTTGAATGAATTCCCTCCTGAGTTCTTGAACTTGGTCATGCAATTTATCAGATTTTGGCTGCACTCTTGGCTTAGATAGTCATCTGCATATCACCCATCTCAAAAGTTTCATCACGCACACATTACATATACAATCCAAAATTTCTACTTTAATTAGTGCGTTGTTTCATAATCTTGTCAAAATACATGCCATGCTGTAGAAAAAACCAAAAGTTTTGGATGTCCATGTCCTATCGTGGACGAAATTTATAGTAGTCTATTTGAGAATATTTAGTTTTACATATATATGTAGAAGTTAACCAAGGTAGGATATAGCTGAACTGCTATATTAATTGCAACATCTTACTTCCAAGGTTAAGGTTTTAGCGATGGAATATGAAGAGTTTGAAAATAGCTAAAAGAGTTTCTTATAATGTTTATTTATTACGTAGTTAAAGAGTGTATATATAGGCCTAATGCAATGAAAACTACAGCGTAGCTGGAGTGATAATAAGATAGAATGGTTAATCATATAGGTCACCTCCTGGTACAAGTCATCTTCTTGCATATTGATTTGTTTTATAGGAAGTCAACGGTTGCAATTGTGACTCCTGTTTATGGGACTAGATCCTCTGTTCAATATTACTCTTTCTTATTCCGTCTCATGAAATCTCAGCTATTTATTTTGCGGGACCTATGCGAAATTCACGCGGGACCTACATGGAACTCACGTAAATAAATAACTGAGATTTATTGGACACAATCAGACACCATATATAATATTGAATAGGAGATCTTAACTCCCTGTTTATTTATTGGTTGGGTGCGATGCAATTGTCCTTTCTTAGAAGCAAGAAAAGTATAAAAATGACGGAATCCTTGGAAAAGTTGGACTATAGTAAAACATGTGACGTGAAAAAAACAAACATGCAATATATTATAAATCAGAATTCAGAGATTCTTGTTAGATAGCATATATGTGGTAATTGCAATAGAATAAAAAAGGATCTAGGTAAGTGGTGATGAAAATGAATGAACTTACTGTTCTTAGCTTGTACACAAGCATCGTGCTTCATACAACAGGCGTCGAGGCCATCGCAGGGTTTCTCTCCAGGACATCCACTGTAGAGCAGACCACAATACTTTCCATATCTCAGAAACGGTGGCACTGCTCGTCATGACCCATTCATTCACGTATATGCTCACATTTTGACCATATTTAACCATACAATTAATATAGATATATATAAAAACAAAAAAGTAAACTTGGACCTGAAGAAGGATATATACCTGAACAAAACTCTGACTCACACTTGCTACTGCATTCTTTACCCTGGGAAATCAGACCAAAAGTAAATGATTCCAAAGTCATTAGTTAATAATTACTTGGTTGAGAAACAGGAATAAAAAGTTTTTAAGTAGAAACGACACGAACAATAGAAATAGTGGAATTTGCAGCTTGAACACCGATTTTGAGGGCAGAGACAGAAATGGAAGATAAGTGAACGGTAAGAGCATAAATGAGGACATAAGAAACGAGAAGAGTCAGCTTCACTGGTGAATGGTTGAACATAGTTGCGTTGGTAGGACTAATGAGAGGTTGATAACTTGCTTAAAAGTAAGAGCACTGATTTCTATGGGGAAAATGGCCAAAACGGAAAGCAGTTTCTAAGTGTGAGTGTCTGCTACTTGAGTTTTGTGAATTATGAGAGTGAGGAAGAAGAGAGCGGCAACTGAAATGAGAGGGTAAAGTTTCTGCATCGATGAAGAAGAGTAGTTTGTCTGGTAGTGACACTCGTGACCTGATTTTGGAGTTACGTTCACACTTCTCACCAAACTGTTTATAATTTAATATTATTTTCGCATGTTCTGTTTGGTTTTTGCCATGAATCCGTGAAAGACGATGTAGAGCGTTAGGTACCGTCTTCCTACTGAAAAAAATGTAAAGTTTGACGGGGAGGCGTTGGGTGGAGGATCTGACGTCTACTTGAACATGCTGTTCCAACAAACGACATTGCGAAGCGATATGAGCCCTACAGTCCTAAGGTTTCAATCTATTATTCACAGCTAACTGTAGGTGATAGGGAACGAACTGTTCAATTACGCCAACGACCATGTATGAAATTGTTGCAGAAATATAATTTTATCCTCAAATTATATCTTTAAAAAGATCAATGTAATGGTTAATGTCTTATGCTGCATATCTGACGCCAATTTGGCTTACATTTATGTTTATAGGCGAAGGGTCACTACAACAAAGTGATGAATTGACTAAGTTATCTTTAGAGACAAATATGCAGACGTCACCAAAAGCTACCATTTTGCGATGAATTTACGCTTCGTCGCGCAAAGTAAATGATTTGACGACGTTAAACAAAAGACATCGGCAAAGAGAAAACATTTTACGACCATTGGTCGATTACGTCATAATAGCAACAGCTTTTACCGA
The DNA here is from genome assembly GCA_029829435.1 of Erythroxylum hondense. Classification (NCBI taxonomy): domain Eukaryota; kingdom Viridiplantae; phylum Streptophyta; class Magnoliopsida; order Malpighiales; family Erythroxylaceae; genus Erythroxylum; species Erythroxylum hondense. The sequence goes on from JANKYF010000008.1 coordinate 47,132,239, forward strand.
CGTTTGTTCTTTTTTATCGTCTAAACGTAAGTATTGTGAGACGACTTGAGGTAACGCCGGGAAATGTCGGGCAACCCAACGTAATTAGCGTCTATGTAGGCGTAGCGTCGGGAATAGTTGGAACAATTAGCGGCTCAATACTTACATCGTCGGAGAAGAGCTTTATAATCGTAACATTGAGTGAAGTTAAAAATAAACTGTTGCAAAATAGTACCTATTAGCGACGACGTGAGTCTTTCCACTCCCTTGAGCGTTTCCGATTGTTAGACTTATGTCAACTATTTATTTTATTCATCGCTATATTATAGGATATGGGGACGGTTCTATATTTCATCGCAAAAATAAATATTAAATATACATGTTTGGAAGATTGTTTGTAATGACATTTTTATAATTCATCGTAGTTAACATATTTTTTTGTTAAGTTTTTTCCAATGTTTAAAGCATACTGTTGAAAAACACATAGTAGATTATTTAAAATATAAAAAGTAAATATACTTTGCACATTAAAATATTTGTGAACCAAAAATTTTAAATTTAATAGGATAAAAATATCATAAATTTAAGTTAACAAGTACTGTTAATCATTAATATTTAGTAATAGTAAAATACTTATTTATAAAAATTATGGAAATTGTATCAATACAATATAATCATATATGGTCAATACTACAAGGTTTTAATCAGAAGTTTAACAATTCTTACAGACACAGAATAACAACAATAACGACAATAATAGTACGCAACCTTACCTCTAACTAGTATAGAGGTTGTTATAAAAATTGTTACAAACAAAACAATAAATAAAGTTTGAAGATGATTGTAGTTGATACCATCAATAAGTGACAATGATATAATCATTTATTTGGATTTCAAGCAACATGAGAGTCGGTAAATGTAAATAAGTTCCCTATGTCTAGATTCCCAAAAAAAGTCCTTGCACGTTTGAAGACACCAATTCAAATATTGAAAGATCTTTCCTCAGGTTCCGGGTTGTTGAAACCCTCTTCCAATAACTTCTTTGCTATAGCTAAACTTCTAGAGGATACAGTGAATGAGTCCCAAGATTTAGTATGGAAGACAACTTGATCAGATGAACTACTAGTATGATGTGTTTCATTTAAAACACAATCAGTATAGAACTTAGATAGATTGTTTAGTGAAACCGTATAATGAACCCAAATTGAAAAACATGCATACTTGATTGACCAGACATAGTCATTGAAATCGACGAATTTTCCAAAACAATCGATTTCCTTAATCCTTTACGGATCATCTTGATATCGCCCTTGCCTACATTTCCATCTATGTTCTCTTGAAGATTAAAGGAAGCTTAACGCAACATATAGTATATATAATCAAATGTTCATATATATATGATATCTTCATAAAAAGAAATGAGATATAGATAATAAAAAAAGTGACTTAGTTTGGATGATTCTAAAAGCCTTGAAGAAGAAGATCGACTATGGAAGAGAAACAATTATTAGTCTATGAAGAGAGGATTTGTTCTTCATTAGTTTTTTGTTCAATAGGGACAATTTTTTCACATTTCGCCCAATGAAATGAATTTTAAACATCGAAAATAGTTGCCACGTTGACATTCCTCGTTGAATTATGTTAAGAGTTATATTTTGCAGAAGCGAGTTTACAATAAAATTCATTATGTTCAGTGAAATTTTCGATGATAAGTAAAAGTACTATCGTTTAGTAGTTATACATTAAGGTGGCAATTGAGATGAAAGTTAGCCTTATTAAAATAAAATACCCTACCCTTTATATCATATCTAAAATCTAAAATTTAGAGTAGATTATTACATATGACAATGTTCTTGATATACAGAAATATAGTATTATTTATATAGGTTTATATTACTATTATTACAAAAAGAGTTAAATGCTCTTTCAGACATTTAATCAAATATTTTGCAGACCATGCTAAAAGAAGCATTAAAGGATGTAAAATGAAGTCAACAGTCATACAACCAAGAAAGGAAGATAATAAATCATCTTCGAATCACAATTATAAACACAACTCATATAACAAATGTAGAAAAAAAAGAGAGGAAAGGGAGAAGAGGGGTAGTTGTGGAAGAGGAATCAAGCCAACCAACTAGTGAGAGTGAGTCTAGAGAGAGAGTGATCATGGCTGAGAACCCCGCTTTCCTACAAAATCCCAACTTTCATGTAAACCAACCTAGAAATGGAGATAATGGAGGAAATGGTGAGCATGAGAGGGTAGGAGAGAACAATGGGAATCAAAGACGTAGAACCATTAGGGAAGTGACACCTTCTGATGTGAACTATGATCCATTTACTACTGCTTGCCCTAATTTTGATGTCAATTTTGAAGTGAAAGGATTACGTATTAACACTCTTCCTAAATTTCATGGTTTGGCAGTAAATTTCACGGTTTGGTAGGAGAAGATCCTTGCATGCACCTACAAGCTTTGTCTATGATTTGTCAGAGTATGAAGCCAGTGGGAGCGTCATTAGATCAAGTTCTATGGAAAGTTTTTCATTTGTCCTTGGAACGAAAGGCACGGGAGTGGTACATAAGCCTCCTAAGGCACGTGGCGAATGCCTATCATAGCTGGGCCAATTTGAGGAAAGCTTTCTTGGAGAAATATTTTCTAGCCTTAAGAACATCATCAATGAGGAAGGAGATTTATTCAGCTCTCCAGGATTATGATGAATCTCTTTATGATTATTGGAATCGCTTCCAAGATCTTCTATCAAGATGCCCCCATCACCAGATTCCTTATGAGCAATTAGTGCAATATTTCTATGATGGGTTGAAGAGTCAAGATAAGGGTATGCTGGATACGGCTTCTGGAGGATCTTTGATTGATCTTACAACTTTCGAAGCATGGGATTTGATAAAAAAGATGGCTCTGAATCATCAACAGTACAGTGTGAGAGATTCTAGAGGAGTGCATGAACTAGGAGCTTCAACAGCTCAAGTTAAGAGGATGGAAAGTTTGGAGTCGAAGGTGGACTCCTTGGAAATCAGGATCACATCACAACTATCTTTCATCACTGCCGAATTGAAGAATTTGAATGTGCATCGTCCATCATCTTCAATGGATCTTACCGCACCCAGTTGTGATACTTGTGGGTAGGTTATGCACATATCTAATGTATGCCTAGGTCGGTATGAAGAGGTGTCCGCAGTATATCCAGGGAGGACCAGCTAGAAATGGGAACCTTACTCCAACACTTACAATGAGGGATGGAAGGCTAATCCAGATTCAGTTGGAGAAATGAAGAGGGCAGAGTTCAGAATAGATTTCAGCAAGGAGGGGGAGCTGGTACCTCCACTAACCAGTTCCCCAACCAACAACAAGACGATCCCACCTAAAGAGGACACCAATCAATTACTTCACAGTATGATGACTTTGACGAAGGAGGAGAGGACTTCAAACAACAATCAATTCAATGCCATAGCTTCTTTGATTCAGCAGGATTCCTTCAAAACTGCTGCTCGATTCAATGCTTTGGAGAATAGAATGGAACAATGGGAGACTAAAGCAGAGAATATCAATTCCTATGTCACTCAGTTGTCCAACAACATGAGTGAGGCCCAAGCAAGAAGTAGTGGCACAATTCCTTCTAATACTGTGATCAATCCCAAAAGTCTTAATGCCATTGCCTTGCGAAGTGGGAAACAAGTGAGGTTTGATCATCAAGAAAAGGAAGCATGTGATGAGGAGATTGAGAATGAAGAAGCATCTCTATAAAAGGAAAGCATCAAGAAATCTGAGAGTGTCAAGGAAGAATCATTATTGAAAGAAAGGAAGTTTGCATCCAAGGACAAAGCTGAGCATGGAAAATCAAGCAAGCTTGAAGCCAAAGGTAAGGAGGTAAATCTTCAAGACCTTCCTTTTCCAAATTTATATTTAATGAGAAAGCGTATGACTGAGGTTAAGCATGAAAAAGATATCATTGAGTTGTTTGGAAAAGTTGAGGTGAATGTTCCCTTGCTTGATTTAGTGAAAAGAGTTCCGGCCTATGCTAAGTACCTTAAGGACTTATGCACAAACAAGAGAAAGTTTAGGCCCAATGAGAGAGTCCAAGTGAGCTCGAATGTGTCAGCCTTGTTCAAACCTCAAATACCTGTGAAATGTCAAGACCTTAGATCTTTCACCATTTCATGCACTATAGGGAACGTAATTGTAGGAAAAGCTTTGTTAGATCTAGGGGCCGCTATTAATGTGATGCCAAAGTCTGTTTATCAATCCTTAGGAGTCAAAAGTTTGAAACCCACATCTGTTGTGTTACAATTGGCTGACAGATCATTTAGGCATCCAGTGGGCATTATTGAAGACATCCTAGTCCAGGTAAAAGGTTTGGTATTTCCTGCTAATTTTTATGTGCTTGATACGTTTTCTGAAGTTGTGCAGGACACATCTTTGATTCTTAGTTGACCCTTCTTAAGGACTGCTAGTACCATGATTAGCATGAAAGAAGGCACGATCATCATGGAGGTGGGAGACCAGCAAGTAAGCTTTAACATGTATGATGCCATGAAACACCACCATGAGGACTATTCACTTTTAGGGGTGAACATGATTAATTTTGCTGTAAACGATGCCCAACATAAATGTGAATTGCAAAAGGATTCTCCCGCCTCTAGCTTACCTTCACTTGATCTTGGGGAAAAGTTTTTTGTCTATGTTTCAGGGAAGCAGGATGGCTTGGACAATACGCAGGGAGTGGACTCTTCTGAACTAACTTACGATTTTTTTTCATGATTCGGTCCTATGTGCTTCAATCCTTAAAGAAACTTGGTATGCACATATTGTCAATTATCTTATGACTAGATTTACTCTTCCTTTTATGTCTCAAGCACAGGCTCAAAAATTGAAAAGCGAAGCTCGACATTACATCTGGGATGCCCCTCATCTTTGGAAATTGTGTAGTGACCAGTTAATTCGAAAATGCGTGCCTTATGAGGAATTTGAAACTATAATTTCAACTTGTCATTCAATGGTTTGTGGTGGGCATTTCAGTGCAAGGAGAACATCTAGGAAAATTCTAGATTCTGGGTTTTATTGGCCTACCCTTTTTAAAGATTCATTCAACTTTTGTCGGTCATGTGACAAATGCCAATGCTTTGGGGTTAGGAAAATGGCATGAAATGCCACAGCAACCTCTATTATTTTGCGAAATCTTTGATGTTTGGGGAATTGATTTTATGGGACCCTTTCTCCCATCTTTTGGCTTTGTGTATATCCTTTTATCCGTTGACTATGTTTCCAAATGGATAGAGGTTGTTCCTACTAGAAAAGATGATGCCCAAGCCGTGTCCAAATTCCTTAAGTCCAATATTTTTTTGCCGATTTGGGATTCCTAAAGCTGTGGTTAGTGATCAAGGGACACATTTTTGTAACAGAGTCATTGGTAACTTGTTTTCCAAATTTGGAGACACTAAAAAAACTTCCACTGCATACCATCCACAAATCAAAGGTCAAGCTGAAATTTCAAATAGAGAGGTAAAGCACATCTTGGAGAAAATAGTCAAGCCATCCAAAAAGGATTGGAGTCTTCACCTAGAGGAAGCACTATGGGCCTATCGCACCGCTTATAAGTCCCCAATAGGCATGTCCCCTTACCGCTTGATCTACAGAAAAGCGTGCCATTTGCTTGTGGAGTTGGAGCATAAGGCTTATTGGGCGGTTAAACAATGCAACTTGGACTTGGAATCTTCTGGTATGGAAAGGAAACTCCAACTGCAAGAACTCGAGGAGTTAAGGCTAGAGGCATATGAACATTCTCGCCTCTACAAAGAGAAGACAAAGCTGATGCATGACAAGATTCTTCAAAGGAAGAATTTCAAGGAAAGGGATAAGGTCCTATTATACAAGGCTCGGTTCAACTTTAAACATGGAAAATTCAATACTCGTTGGGATGGACCATATTTGGTCACTAAAGCGCACAACTTTGGCATGGTAGAGCTTAGACATGAAGCCACTGGCGCACAACCCAAAGTAAATGGTCATCTATTAAAGCTCTATCATGAGAACCAAAAACCACCATAAATATCAAGTTCCTTCTCTCCTTCACTTATTTATTTCCTTTTGATCTCTTCCTAGTTAGCTTTAGATTTTGTTTTGGTGTACTGCTTGTCTTTCCAAGTGTGGGAGAGAACCATCTCATTAGGTAGCTAGCTATATTTTTACTTTCTAGTGCATTTCCTTTTCACTTCCTTGCTTTCTCTCTGTTATTTGTTCTTTTTCATTGAGGACAATGTATTGTTTAAGTGTGAGGGAGCTTTTCCATTTTGTTACTCTTGTTGTGCTCCATCTTGACAATTTCTATGTGGTGTTAGTCAATGTTTAAACTTGGTGATTGTGAAAATTCAATTCTGCTGTTTTTTGCCGTGACGTCAAATCTTTCGTCGTGGCACTGAACTTGTTTTTTGCCGTGATGCAACTTGGAGTTCGCTTCGGCAAAGTTGGTTAACCATGCAGTTCGCCGCGGCACACATTGTTGTCATCGCGGCGTAACAACCCTTGTAGAAATGAATTTTTTGTTGAAAATTTTTTCTCAATGCTAACTCCTTTCACATTCGACTCTTGTACCTCTTGCTTCTCAAAAAAATTATAATTTTCAAATTGATACTTGAGTTTTTGAAAATACTTCCCATCCTTTTAATGATAGTCGGTATTGGCTAATTTTACTTTAGATGTTTTCAACATAAAGTAAATGAAGGTATGCTAATAAAGTAGCACTTTAAGTTTTTGAGACTTAAGATTGTTCATTGAGATACTACCCTCTTTGGAAGGATATTTGGGCAACATTTTTCTTCAATTTTTGAGTGTATCTGCTTATTTCATATCTCTCTAGAACTTGTTTCAATTCTTAATCAAAGCTTTATGAACTAGAATTTTGTTAATATGATAGAGGCATTCTTTCTTAACCGTTTTGACCCAAACACTATCCACAAATACTTATCTCTTGCTAGCCCCTTGAGCCATCATTTATGAGCACATGCACACATCCTTATATGGTGTCAATAGTTTATTTTACAATTTCTTTTGATTAAAAAAAAGTGTGTTCTAAAAAGGAACAGAAAAAAAGAAAAGAAGAATCAGTACAAGCAGCTTCAATCATACATATATATATATATGTCTATATGTATGTGTTTTGTCAAAAAAAAAAAAACAAAAGGGGGTATCAATAATGTTTCACTGTTGACATCCATTTCATAATTGTAGTGCATGTATTCATACTCTTTCTCTCTTCGTTCATCCTATCTATTTCATCTAGCCTTTCGCACATTACAACCTTCAAAAGTCCTCTTGATTTTCAAAATTATAGTTCTTGTAGTAGAGAAATAGGACTGTCACAAGCTTATGGTAGAGAATGGATTAAGCAAGTTTAGAGTGACAATATCCCTAACAAAAGTGAGATGAGAGCAAACACTTTACCTTGAGTGACATCTCTTTTGTTCAATCTTTGGGATTAAATTCTTTTAGTGTTTATTTTCTTAGCACTCTTTCAATCTGCTTTGGTTGATTTCTAATAAAGTGATTTTTTGCCAATTTCCTATTATTGTTTTAAGCATGGTCAAAATTTTTCTTTTATACTTGTATTTCTTTGACTCTTATAAACTTTGTCCAGGAGTACAAAGGTCTAAGTATGGGAGAATTTGATTGAGCCCAAGTTTATTATCTAAATTGACAACACTTTTATGACCTTTACTACACTTTTTGACTCCTAATTCTTGATTTTATGGTTAAATTATTCTTTGAGTGTGCATTTTTATTTTATGCAATTTGATTGTAAAAATTGTTACAAGTTGACATTATAAATTTTTCCAAAAACAATTGATAATGTAAAATTGTTATTTCTGATTGTAGGAGCCTCAAGGGAAAGGAGTCAATGGGCTTAAATGGAGTTAGCACGAGTACATGAGCTTCGGGATGTTGCGCCGCAGCAAACCAAGTCTGCCGCTGCAGTGCAACATGAAGGAAAATCTCGCCGCGGTGTAAATTAATTATTTCGTCGCGGCGAAGGATCCAGCAAGCGCACGCTGCAGCACAACTTGCCTATCGCTGCGGCAAACTATCAGAAACCCGGACCAAAATTGAAAAACTCTCTCACTGTTCCGACCAGACTGGCGACCTAACATATAAAATCATTCCAAATTAGGTCATAAAAAAAAGAACACGCACTTGGGCAGTATCACACAACATCGTCTGACACTTCACTCTCAACTTTCATCCATCGACTACCTCCACTATCAACTTAACCATTTGCTACTGCTGCTACCATCGGTAACATTGGAGCTCTTGCGATTGTGAGGATTCTCGACGCTATGCTTGGCTAGAACACCTATTCTTTTTAAGGATGTAGCAATGGCTTGAGTTTGATGGGCTTCAAAAGGAAGTTGTTTTACATTGTCAAGTTTAACTACATAGTTGTAAACTTCTGAGTTAGGGTTTATGGCCGTGTGGTTAGATTAGCTTGATTAGAGTTTAATCAAGTGTTGAACAATGCTTATGTTGTGGATTTGCTTATGTAGAACTTTGATGCTTAATATATGAGGTCTCATATATGTCTTTGTGGTGATTGTGTTAACTCTCTTTTATCTGCCTAGTTGTGTTTGATATTGAGATTAAGCTTGTTCCATATTGACTACTTGCATTAGCTCATCCATTAACACACACTAAGAAGCATTTAACAAGGCTTTAAGAAATGGAGTTCATTAATTAAAACCTTGGACTTAAAGAGTTCTTTAAGGTTTATCATTCGAAAACTTAATGAATTTCTCTCTCGAAAGATTTGTTTTGTTTCAATAGGATTCTATCATATTTGATCATTGTTTGAGTTTTTCACTTTTCACTTCCCCAAAAATCCAAAAATACCTTTGTATACATTTTTCTTTCACTTAGTTTAATCTTCTAAATTTCTTTTACAAATGATCCAAACCCCCTTTTCTTTTTTATCAATTTAGTTAGTGCTTTCGACAATTAAGCTAGCTTAGACCACTTGCATTAGGTTCCGATTAAGTGAGACGACCCGAGGTTGCATCCTATATTGCAATCCTTGGAATTAAATTTTTTCTTCGGTTTCCAAGGGTTTAATCTTTAAATCACACGAGAACCGATCAGCCAGCCCCACTTTTTCTGTGTAGCAATACCGTTGGACGCATTTATGGAAAATTGCTAAGGAAACTTCATACCCTTGGCTCATCAGAGGTGATTTCAATGCCAAGCTTGAACGCACTAACCGCCACAGAAGTGCGAGTAACCATGCGATCATAAATCCTCACTTTTGTGACTATGTCCAATGTTGCCACCTTCAGGATATGGGTTTCACCGGGTCTCGGTTCACATGATGATGCAGACAGACCCTTGCTCGATTAGACCGAGCCTTTGGCTTGCCTTCTTGGACAACTTCTTTCCCTCACACTACAGTCACTCACCTGCCCTTTCTCAAGTCGGATCATCGACCACTGCTGGTCACTGTCCACCCCATTCCCCATCAACCTACCTCTCCTCGACCGTTCCATTTCCAATCCACCTGGTTGACCAATGAAACTTTTGCCCAAATGGTTAAAGATCACTAACACCCTCAAATGTCGTCCTTCAGTGGGGTGGAACTGCTCTACCTTCAAAACTATATTTTTCCGCAAAAAGCATCTCCTATCATGACTCACGAATATTCAAAAATATCTGGAAGAGACAAATTCAGAATCCCTCAAAGAACTGGAATCATACCTTTGGAACTAGTTGGAATAGGTCCTTCTTCAAGAAGAGCTCTACTGGCCTCAACACTCCAGATGCCAGTGGCTCAACCAGGGCTACCGTAATACCAGATACTACCACACTATCACTACTGCTAAACGACGGAAGCTCCATATCACCTCTCTGACAGACGAATCTGGCATTCCCAAACCGATCCCATCTTATTGCCCTCCGACATATAGCCCAGCATTTCCTCACACAGATTTATATAGCCGAATCTTCTAATTCTGCTCTTCTTCTATTTAGGGGTTATCTCCCCACCCTCCTGCAAAGAACTTCTCGAGATTTGGTTCAGCCTCTCCTTCCTAAAGAGGTCAAAACTGCCTTTTTTGCCATGGTCCTTAATAAAGCACGCGGACTTGACAGCTTTACTGCCTTATTCTTCCAACCCAATGGGACACCTTAAGGCCTTCTCTGATCCACCTCCTCCAGCAAACTTTCTGTCACAAAGTTTGGGACACTGAACTTAACCGCACCATCATGATCCTGATACCTAAACTTCCCTCCCCCTCATCTATCACGCAATTCTGACCAATCACTCTGTGCTCGGTGATCTACAAAGCCCACACTAAGGTCATTGTTAACCGACTTAAACCCTTTCTTGCTGAGCTTGTTGCTCCTACTTAATGCAGTTTCATCCCGAGGCGTCTGATTGTTGACAATATCATCATCGCTCAAGAAATTATTCACATTATGCACTGGAAATTTGGGAAGAAAGGTCTTCTCACAGTCATGGTGGACCTTGAAAAAGCTTACGATCGCCTCTCTTGGATCTTCATCCACGATACCCTCATTGACATTGGGCTCCCTGGATTGCTAATCTCCTTTATCATGAAGTGTGTCTACTCGGTTTTCATAGAAGTCAACTGGGGAGGGAAACTCAGTGCTACTTTCACCCCTTCCCAGGGCGTTCGACAGGGGGACCCCTTATCACCTTATCTCTTCGTGCTTTGCATGGAACGGATAGGCCACTTAATTATTCAAACTGTTTCCCAAGGCTGATGGAAACCCATCCGTCTCAGTCGACAAGGTCCACCTTTATCTCATCTGTTCTTCGCTAATCATCTCATATTATTTTCTGAAGCTTCCTCAGAACAAACTCAGATCATCTGAGAGATGTTAAACCTCTTTTGCATTTCATCAAGCTAGAAGATCAGTCATACGAAATCACGATGTTTTTATTCTAAAAATGTTCCCCCATCCATGGCAAGACAACTGAGCCGGGATCTTGGCTTTCAACAGACTAAAGACTTAGGTCGCTATCTCGGAGTCGCCTTATTACATGAACGGGTCAACAAACGTACGTATCAATTCATCCTCGATAAGGTCCAAAATCGTCTCTTAGGTTGGGCTGAAACTCTTTTATCATTTACAGGGCATACCATCCTCATCCAATCTATCATCTCCCCTCTCCCTACTTATACTATGCAAATGACTCGTCTCCCTAGACGCCTATGCAATGACCTGGAAAACTTATGTACAACTTCTTATGGATTCTTCTCCAGGCTAGCGTAAACTTCACCTCGTCAACTGGGACACAGTATGTCAACTAAAAGATAAGGGTGGCCTTGGCATCCATAAAATTCGCAAGACCAATGACGCACTTCTCACTAAATTAGGTTGGGCCCTCATATCAAAGCCGACTGCACTTTAGGTGAGAATTCTGACTGCAAAATACAACCTCAACCTCAATACCCTGCCCCCCAATCTCACAGAAGGAGGCGGTTCAATGATCTAGAAGAGTATCACAACCATTTGTCCCTACGTATTGGACGGACTAAAATGGGTTATCGGTGATGGAATTACAGCCCGGTTCTAGTTAGACCCTTAGGTCGAAGATTTGGGACCTCTCATTGAGCATACGCTTGTCGACCTACCCAACTCCGTGCTTTAGCACTACGTCGCACACTATGTGGACACTTCAGGTAACTAGCTTTGGCATGACTTTCAATTCTTACTCCCTCACTCTGTCAATCTTTGCATTGCAGGTATGCTCCCACCCTAGCCCCACCAAGGATCGAATCCGATGATACGGGGGAGATCGGGAACTGGCTAGTTCACCACTGCGTCTGCTTATTCGATGATTATAGACCACAACCCCCACTACATCGAGGGATCTTGGAAGACCATATGGCACTGGGCAAGCCCTCAACTTATTCGATCATTTCTCTGGTTCCTAGCCCAAGACCGACTATTGACTAATCAAAAGCGGATGCACCGACATCTGACCACAACAGCGGAATGCCACCACTACCGAGTGAATGAAACCTCCCTACACATCATGAGAAACTGCCCCAGAGCGCGTAGTCTCTGGCACACCTTCCCTTTGCACGACATCTCCCCGGAGTTTTTCTTTCTGCACGCTCATGACTTGCAACACATGAATATCCACCAACACCACCAGTTCAACGAACTGCCCTGGATCATCATCTTTGGCATTGCTTGTTGGTTTCTATGGACATGGAGGAATCAAGCGCTCTTTAACATCCACACTTCCTGGCCAACTTCCCCCACTGCTAGCATATTAGCCTTTGTAGGTCAGTTACAACAAACCACATTTAGTTTCAATCGAACCATTCCTGGACGCCGACGAGAGCAACTTATTGGATGGTCCAAACCATCCCCTGGATGGGTAAAACTCAATACGAACGGAGCCTGCAAATGCTCGCCCCCTTCAACCTCAACGGGCAGACTCGTCCGAGACAGCGTCGGGGAATGGAAGGGTGGATTTGTCCAGAATTTAGGCTAGTGCTCCCCACTTGTGGCATCTTATCTGGGCTAAACCTATCCTGGGAACTCGGTCATCGCCAGGTGGACTTAGAACTGGATTCTCAAGCCGCAGTTAGCCTCCTATCAGACTCCGCCCAATGCACTTCATCCTTGAACCCTCTCATCACTAACATCAATAAGCTCCTCAATTGCAACTGGGTCATCCACCCCCGACACATCCCCGTTACATCTACCGGGAGGGCAATCGATGTGTCGATTGACTAGCCAATTTCACTGTAGGTTGTGACTTAGGGATTACCACTTTTGTTACTGCCCCTCTCAGGTGTCTCCCCATCCTCCTCGAGGATAGTTCTAGGATTAGCTTTCCTAGACTAATTATGTAATTGTACTGTGATTTTTCGATTAGTAAACAAAACAAAGTGCTCACTTTAATTGTGTTTTATATAAAT
>JANKYF010000008.1:47172060-47199880 GCA_029829435.1 Erythroxylum hondense
ACACATAAGTGAGATGCTATGGAACAAAGGTAGTTGAAGGCAATAAGGCAAGGGAGTTGAGATTTGAGAGTTTAATGAAGTTATTTTGGTAGCTAAATGCTTATGCTCAGGACATTCTAAGTCTGCACAGTGTAAATTTCAAGTCTTTCATAATGATAAAATTTGTGTTTTGACTTCAAGAAAAAAAAACTGTATTAATCTAGGCTGAATTAGAGAAAGTTGTCTTCTAGAAAAGTTGTAGCTTATCTTTCTAGCTTTCGAACAGTATATAGTATGAAATTTTTAGACATCGGAGTTGAAAGTTATAATCTTTATAAGTGGAGATGCTCAGGAGTGTATTCTGCTTCGTCTTAAGTTGACTCTGCTTCGTTTTAGGTTGATCTCCTACTTCGTCCTAGGTTGATCTCCTACTTCGTCCTAGGTTGACCTTCTGTTTCGTCTTAAGTTGACTTCTGTTTTGTCTTAAGTTAACTTCTGTTTCATCTGAGGTTGACTTTTTGCTTTGTCTTAAGTTGACTATGATTTGTCTTAGGTTGACTTTCTACTTCTCCGTAAGTTTACCATGTGCTTCTTCTTAGGTTGACCTTCTGTTTCGTCTTATGTTGACCAGAACATCTTCTGGCCCAAATTGGACCCTCTAGACGATAGAATCTATCTTTAAGGTCTCCAAGAAAGCTGTAGATCTTAAAGTCCTCTTTCAAATAATTTAAAGAACACCAAAATTTGAGTTTTCTAGGAAAAGTTATGACAATTTTCCCAATTCGTCTCACCCTTGGTCCGAGTTCATCTAATCCTATTGTCTTATCCCACTTTTGATCTTGTAAATTACATAATTAGTCCTCAAGGTCTTCATAAAAGTTGTAGATCTTGAAATTATCTTTCGAATTATCTAAAGAACACCTAAATCTGAGTTCTCTAGGGAAAGTTATGACAATTTTCCCAATTTATCTCACCCTTGGTTCAGGTTCATTTAATCCTATTGTCTTATCCCACTTTTGATCCTATAGGTAACCGAATTAGTCCTAATTGTCTTCATAAAAGTTGTCGGTCTTGAAATTATCTTTCGAACCATCTAAAGAACACCTAAATCTGAGTTCTTTAGGGAAAGTTATGACAATTTTTCTAATTCGTCTCACCCTTGGTCCGGGCTCATCTAATGATATCGTCTTATCCCACTTTTGATCCTATAGATAACCGAATTAGTCCTCAAGGTTTGCATAAAAGTTGTAGATCTTGAAATTATCTTTCAAACTATCTAAAGAACACCTAAATATGAGTTCTCTAGAGAAAGTTATGACAAATTTCCCAATTCATTTGAGCCTTCGTCTGGGTTCATCTGATTCTATCATCTTATCCCACTTTTGATCCTATAGATAACCGAATTAGTCCTCAAGGTCTGCATAAAAGTTGCAGATCCTGAAATCTTCTTTTGAACTATCTAAAGAACACTGTGATCTGATTTCTATAGAAAAATTTATGTCATTTGTCTCGAAACAGGTTCAGTATGATTGAGGACAAAATCTAGTTTGATTCCTTCGGCCCAATCGTTTTTATCCGACTTCTTAACGAAATGATCCTTGAGACAATAGATTCCTGACACATTGAGCCATCTCTCCAGAACAATTGACAGCATTCCAAATTGATTGAAGAAAAAAAGAAAAGAAAAGGTTTCATTGAAGGAAAGTGAGAGAATCTATTAGAATAGTATAAACTTGTGTTATTTTACTGAACATGCTTTGGCATTTGAATATATTTGGATCTGTAGGGTTCCAATTGAGATGGTTTTCAAAGTGGAGTAAAATAGAGGCATAGGTTTACAAATTATATGAAGATGAATCGAGGATAACTAAGGAGGATGATAGTAGTATGATCATTAGAATGATTAAAAAGCATGTAAAGAGCATCTAAAGTAGAATTTGAAAAGTTGAGGTTAAATGCATGATTCTGTAGACGATAAATCATCTGGTGTTGTGCCCGTGAAAAGAAAGGCTTTGAAGCCTCGGCTACTATCATACTTGGAACTTACCGATAGTCACAAGATTCCCATGTTATTTCACAATAGTCTACTAGACACCGTAGTAGTCTACAATCTGACTTTAGTTAATCGACAATCTTCTCAAAGGTGTTGTTTTGGCTAGTTGATTATCGTAGTTTTCCTGTGTGCCCTTCGGTGTATCCTAATGAGTAATATAACTAACAGCTAGAGTCAACCCGTAAACCAAGGGCTTGAGCTAGGGTACATGAAAGTCGTAGTAAGCCTCCCAACTTTAAATATTTTTCTCAAAGTTGAAGATATGCCAAAGCCAGCGTACATGAAGTGATAAAAGTCTCCCTAACTTGAAATCTTTTACTCAAGCTGAAGATATGACCAACAAGTACTCGTTATGTTTTTATCCAAACGAAACGATAATGTGTGTATATAAATATGTGTAGAATTTAATCATTAACAAAATGATACACCAAGTGTAATGCAAGTGGCAACCATTAACATACAATATACAGAGAAGAATAGAAAGCTTTGAAACAATGTACTGTTTGAGGACAACATTAAAAATAATTCCTGAAGCTCTCTTTTTTTTATGTGAAAACCTGTGATGCTGCCAATAATTGGATTAAAACATACGATGAATATCCAATTCTAAATGGAAATTAAGGAGAGCATGATACTTTGAATTGCATACCACTGCTGTTATCTGCTATAACCAGTTTGCAGTCAATAACTTCTCTTAAGATGGGATTAAATCAATTTGCTCACATTTGTAACGGAATAAGAGATGGATGACCAATCAGTGTACTCTGTCAGATTACACGTGCGCAGTCACCTGCTTCCAATACTAATACTGACGAATCTGGATTAATTTGACTTGCCAATTCAGGCTGGGCCTTTTGATACTCTTCCTTGACAAAAGAAGCAGCTTCTGCTGCCAGATCAGCATCAACAAATGCAACACAACATCCTCTAAATCCTGCACCACTGAATCTTGCTCCATATACACCAGGAGCCCTCAGAAGAATCTTGTAAAGTTGTATCAGTGGATCACAACCTTAAAAACAATAGAGATTTAGGGTAATTAGAGAGGACTGTAATTATGTAGTATAACTACAAAATAAGCTATCAAGACTAAGTAAACAACAAAATCAAATCCATTTTCAGAAGCAACTTGTCATTGATCATATCCAGTCCATATATGAAACACTGCAATTTATTGAAATTACAATTCGGCAGAGCAATTACGCAAAAGCTTCCGAGGAAAAAAAAACAACATTTTTAAGGGAAAACACCACAATGTATTGGCCAAGAGAAAAACAAATTGTTATAACCTTCAGATGTGGAACTAGAGTACCCAGAACTTTTGGAGGCATGTTGTTCGTTGAAAATGAAAATGTTAATTCACAAAGAAGGTTATCAGGAAAATGAAATGTTGAATTGAAGATGTGCAATATCTTGCTTATGTTGAATTGAAGATGTGCAAAATCTTGCTTAGAAGCAACCAACTGATGAAGAAACTCATTTTTACATATCCCTAATTGGTCATAAAAATACTAATTAACATACATTTTATCCCAAAAATATGTTGGTAAGGTTCTCGTTAGTTGTTCAAATTGGGTCTTCAATTTTAAGGGCAAAACCATAATTGTCTTATTACTAAGGTACTAGTAATCAACCAACCAAGGAAAGAATTTATTTCTTGTGAAGCCAGCCTATAGCTGTTCATACTGCATGTCATGATGCATATAGAATAACAAGTATATGAATTTCAGTATTTAAATAGCCTTAATCTTCTCCCTTGAAAAAGAAAAAAGAGAAAAAGAGATCATTTCTTCGGAGACACCAATCAGTGCTTAAAGTTATCATGCTATACCGCACTCATAGTTCTCAATGGAACTTTGTCCAGAGGCTGAAATGAGCTTTCCAAACTCTTCCAAGTTACCAGAGGTCCAAGCTTCAAGTCCTGGAATGATCATCACGTAATGTAACAATAAACAGAGTATAAATATAAGCATAAACATGTTTTGGAATTTAATTGATCTTGCAATTTGATTGAATGATGCCTTCTATAACTCGCTTATTCTCTGAGAAATAGTGTTCTGCCCTTTTAGCAATGTTAGGCTCTAGATTCCCCTGCAGAAATGGAGATACAAATATTAGAAACTAATCACAAACATGCTAACATTATAACTATTTGTTGCATAAAACTAGTAGGAAAAGTTTGTATAGCATGCAACTATGCATAGAGGAATTAATGTTTATTATGCACCAGTGTTACAAACCCTTCTTATCTTCCAATCTTCATGCTAATCCTAGATATCCGAGCATATCCAATCCAACACTTGACTTATCATTTTGCAGCAACTGCTGCTGCCTTTTCATCATGTTATTCAATATCTTCCATGTTTTTGTATTCTTCCCTTAGAGAAGTAAAACTCGAGATGTTCTATTAAAGGGTACCATAGGAATGAGAACTCATAAACATGTTGATTTTGTGCAAATCTAAAGACTAACAAGAGAGAGGACTTGCGAAATCAATCATATCAGGACTAGGCTCATACTATCTCATCACTAGTACTTTGACACATTAATCCATTTGTCTGTGTATTGTTTTAGGATTAATTACACCAGGAATCCTATAATATAGTTATTGTTTCTAAAGCCCTTGTGGTTTGAATTTAACTCTAGAAGTTTCTATTGCTTGATACTTGTCAAACTTTATTCTTTTGCCAGTATTTTATTCCGTATTTTACAGAATTGTTAATATAGAATGATCCTCCGAGTGATGACACAATAGCAACTCCCTTGACTTCTTTAGCTAGTGCATTAGCACTCATTGCTTCAGCTGAGAAACAGAGGAAAATGTTACAAAAGTAGAAGACATTTATGCCAAATTTGGGACACACAGAACGTTAATTCCACTTCGGCTATTTGTCTGAGAAACAATTGAGAATCTTCATCGAACATATCTCTTCAGGAATTCTAATTTTAGGATTAAAGAAATGAACTTCTTAGCAACTCACTTTCACAATGATTTGATATCTGTTAGGAATATAAGTACTAAACATGCAATCACAATCCTAATGTGAAATTCAAATGTGACGTCAGAGTTTAGTATGTTAAAGCAATATTGGCTTCTTCATATTTTTTGGCTACCAAGTTAAACGCTTAGCAAAGGAAATAAACCATCTCAAGACTTCTACCTAACACAAGAAATTTTCGAGGAATCTAGAGTTGCCCAACATTCAACAATTGGCAGGGCGCAAACATAATTTTTTCTGGTATGGAGACAACTCCTAAGAAAAAGAGACAAATTTAGAATATGATCATACGACGCTTTTTGGTAGGATTTGACTAAGCAAATGGCCCATTGTTCAAAGTTATGATGGAAGAGTAGCTATGATGTCATTATAGTTACTAGTATTTAAGAGCAAATGTAACCTCTTGCAGGATCTAGCAGGGACCAGTATTTAAGATGCTTCTTTGTGAAATAACCATTCCTTAATCATCTAGAGGAAGGTAGAGATAAAAGAGAAGTACTCTAATGATTCAATAATTTTTTCTGAGTCCTTGATAATGAAGTTGCAGGTTAAAGAAGGTGCTCATCATAACAATTGATAAGGGAATTATAATTTTGTTTTTGATAATTAGAAAAATTATCAGCAAGCAATATGGAACAATGGCATTCTTCGCATTTTTTCTTTTTTATGATAGTATCTATTGAAACAACAAACTACTTTTTCCTTTAAATACCTCAAGCATTTTGGTTTCAAGATTTTTTATGTAAGACTGATAGCTTGCCAAAGTTCAGAGCTCAAGGATGATCGAGTTTCCAAGAATTTCAAAGAAAAGGTAGAGATAAAAGAAAGAACAGAGAGGGAGAGAGAGAAGGAAATATTCTTTACTGATTTCACAGATGAGATCCTCGCACATGGCTGGGTGCTCAAATGGGTGATTTTGTTACGCCTACCCGTATGGGTACAAACAGAAAGGGAAAAAGAACATGTAAAATTAGAAAAACCAAAAAAAAGAAGTCTCGTCAGCGTGCCTCCGAAACATAGTGTATCAAAAACATGCCAATAATTCGATAAAACAGATAAGTCAAGTCAAAGTACTCAGTGCACAAAGCCTCTTGTTTTGTGGGAATCTGAGGAAGGTCATCAATGAACACAACCATACCCCTGTATTTTTACAAAGAAGTTGTTTCCATGATTCGAACCTGTGATCTTCTGGTCACAAAAAAGCAACTTTTACCAGTTGCTCCAAGGCTCTCCCTCAATTCAATAAAATAGATATATATTATAAAACCTAGGGCTGATGGAAATTTTTAGTGTATTGGAATCTAGGATTTTAGGGCTGAAATTTATAAAATTGAAGAATTAATAGAAAAGATAGATATAAGAACGACTCCTTGGGAAAAGATAGACATAAGAATCACATCAATAAACTTCTTTGACAGAGTTTAGAAATTAGTCCTAATATCTAAGAATCATTTTTAAAAGAATAAAGAATAAAGTTCCATACTTTAAAAAATCAATTTATCTTATTCGTTGGTTAAAATGCATACATGTATACATAACAAAAGTTACTAAACCCTACTCCAAATGGAATAGGAATTCCAACTAAATAACTACAATAGGTATAGAACACTTCTCTAACAAAGATTTCAGCAGACTTAAAGTCTAAACTAATAAGAATAAATTAAAATAGAAGTACTTGAATTTCTTTCTCAATAAAGGAAAAATTAATAACTAAGAAATAACTAAATTTAGATTTTGGCTCAATGCAACATTTAGCCCTTTACAAATTAATGAAGGACATGAAACTCCAACATTATGCTGAGCTTGAATTCTTAAAATTTAAGAAATTAAGTTTATCACAAATTTAGCTCTAGGAACAACCAAAGAAAAAAGAAGAAATACCTTTCCACTAAGTTGAGAACTTAAATAGAAAATAAAGAAAATTTAGTTACCTTGTATATTTTATACACCTCTGGTTCAACTGTTTGATCAGAAGTGCAACGGGGTCATTTGCAAAGTAAAGGCAAAATGGGGAGAAAGAGAAAAAGAAGCATAAATTTAGGATACTTGCCATTGCACAGGAGTGGCTCCATCTTCTCATTTCCCAAAGTTCTATGGATTAGATATAACAGAAAATAGAAAAACAAATGTTACAATAAATTCTTCGATTGATTAATAGAAAAAAAAGGAAAATAATTAAGAGCTATATTTTTATCAGACTATGATCAAGGCAGGCCTACTAGCCACAAAGAAAAATTGACTATTGCAAGGTGAAGATTTGTCATATAAGTTCTCACATTGTACTATTGATAATTTAACTAGTCACTATGGAAACAAGACCACTATCTGCAAACTTCAAATGAAAATGAACTAAAACCAAAAATCTCCAAAAGAAATGAACTGATAACACCAAATGTGCAGCCCTTTTGGAATCTTCAAATGTCCTTCTGTTTGGAATCTCCAAATATGCTATTGTTAAGAGCATTATGTTCATGGCGTATGAACTTCACACACATGGTACTGTTTCCGATTTCCTCTTATTAAAAGTTGACTAACTAGAGTTAGAAAGTTGTCCCCTAATACCCTCGCATGCAAATGAGACTACATTACAAAGTTGTCCAGTATCAACAAGGGACTAATAACACACGTCCTATAATAGAAGGAAAATGTGGAAGAGCAATACTTTCAAGCAACAACAAAATTTTGGGAAAGAAAAAGAGAAGCAGAAAGAATGAAATGATTGGATATTTAGGACAAAAAAAGGAAGATGCAAGGAACAGGAGGTCCAAGTCCAAAGATAAACAATAATCTTACAAAAACAGGTTTGCTAGGTTTTCAAGCTGTTGATACTCATCCGGATCCTAATTTGAAACTTGATATTTTTAAAGCTGAAGATGTGTTTAATTGGGAGAAGTTTTAAAGTCCAGTGTGGAAATTAACTTACTTGTCTAATACCTATCCTCGTATCATTTTTGCTGCGAGTATGGTTAACCAATATATGTACTCACCTGGATAAGGACATTTTGATGCAGCTTATAGGATATTAAGATTACCTCAAAGGATCTCTTGGAAAGGGTCCTGTGTTTCAAAAATGTAACAACTTAAAAATAGAAGTCTATACAAATGTAGACAGGGCTAGTTGCACCATTGATAGACAATCAACTTCGGGCTACTGAAACTTTATTGGAGAAAATCTTGTTACATAACTGAGCAAAAAATAGAATGTTGTGGCTCAAAGAAGAGCGAGGTAGAGTTCAGGTCTCTTGCCCATGGAATTTGCAAGGAAATGGGAATAAAAAGACCACTAGAAGACCTAAAGATCCTAGTAACACCTCCCCTGAAGGTCTACCATGATAACAAGGTCACCATCACAATTGCTTAGAACCAGATTTTACAAGATAGAATGAAACACTGGAGGTTGATTAAGATTTTATCAAAGAGAATAAAAATTGGGTTAATGTGTGTTCCTTAAGTACCAACTATAGGTTAAATAGTCGACATACTTACCAAAAGCTATACAAGGTCAATTTGAAGTTCTGGTCAGCAAGCTAATTATGAAAGGCATCTTCAAGCCAACTTGAGGGGAAGTGTTGCAAGATTCACTTAATTATTAGCCTAGAATATATGATGATTTAATTGTAATCAACTGGGCTAGATTTAGGGTGATTTAGTTGCAATTTAATTTCCTAGAATAGCTCGTATAATTGTCAATTAACCTTTATTTTATAGGATTCTTTCATTATTTAGGTGCCTTTCTTTTCAAGGATTCTTTCCTTATATAGGTAGTTGTACAACTATAAATCTATGCATCTTGTACTATTATAAAAAATATAATATATAACTTTTACAATTCAAGTTCATAATTACTTCTTTTTAGTACATTCCATTCTTTTGTAGTCTTCCATTTACTCTAGTAAAGTGCAAGCAAACGATCTTTTGGCATATCAAGTGACTACTCAATTTTGAACCTGCTAAAATCACTAACCCACGTATTGCTCAAGTGTACTACCATAGGTCTTGGCCAAATGACTTGTCCTAATACAAATTAGGAAAGCATAACTATACACATCAATCATCCTAACTAATTCCCTTGATTAAGGCTTGATTCAATCTCCTATATTTACACACCATCAATATTAATATTGGTATAATTAATAGCAAATATTCTCCAAAAGTTTTCTATTACAACACTAAAGTTACTAGTTTAGCTATATGACAAGAAAAGAAATTAGAAAATTCTGAACAAGATGAAGAAAACCACAAATCTTTCTAAAAGAAACCCATGGGAGAGATAATATGCTTGTAGATGAAATTCTTTTGTCTTTATACAATGTGAAGGTGAAGGTCCAAGAAAAAGAAGGAGATCGTGATTTTATCCACCCACAAACATAACCTCAAATAGATAAATGGATGGATAGGTAGGGATGAAAGGTAGGATGAATCAAAAAGCAAGAATGCCAATGTTCTATTCTAGGAATTACATGAATTGCATCTTTGGTTATTCTATCTTATATAAGTACATTCCAATCTCCTCGCTGTTTCTTTCTTTTATGAAAACCATAAATTAGCATTTCTGACAGAAGCAGTAACTTACAATGCAATAAGTATACCCTAAATGCCTAAAATTTTTATTTTCTAAAATGTCAAATCCATAATTGAAGAAATATCTTAATGCCATCATCATAATGGGTCACATGATCAAACCAAAAACAACTAATCAGTAAGTATCAAGTTAGCATTCACTAGTGTTGTTGGCTTTGGGTGCTTTCAACTAATTCAAGACTATTAGATCATTATTTTGACATGATAATATTAACAAAAAACCACAAGATCTATTTTCTGCCAAATGCTATTATCCAAAGTTAAAATTATGCATATTTAAGTAGGCCTGTAATGGATTATGGTCTAGTCAAACTTAAAGGGCCTTAGATGTGAACAACTTTATGCCCTTTTGGCACCATTTATTTTAGAAGTTATAATAAAAGAATATGCAAGTATCACGTATAGAAAATTAAATAAAAAGTGTATATAACCATGATGGGAAGCGGAAAATTGAAGTATAGACACTTCAGAACCATCTAGTTAAAGAAGGGATGAACCATACTTAAGAAGTACACTTGCAGCCTCTCGACATTCTGCCACTCGAAGATTATATCCTGGGTTACTAGTTAAAGCTTTTCTCAAGCCTGAGAATGCCAATAATATTTTGTAGGACTTCTGCAACTTCGATGGGCGTACAAGCTTATGCTCTTTAGTCTAAAATAACAAAATAATTCCAAAAACACAAGAAAAATATAAGTGTATCAAACAAAGTAGACAGTAGCATCATGTTAAATAACAGAACGATTAAAAGACAATAGAACTAAAAAATGATGAATAAAGTAATACATCAAAATTCTAGAAAATAAAGGAAAAAAAAAAACGAAGTGTGTCTATAATTCTTCTATCCAACCTGAAAAGGACCAAAGAAAATCTGATCTATGGAATATCAGTCATACAAATTAATCAAACTTTGCAGTACAGCAAAATACAAAGAAATTAAATCTGAACCTTATAATTGAGACTGAATTAAGGATTTGTTAGTTTATCAATATGAAAATGGAAAAAAATCCAATATTTACCTTGCAGTTCATACATGTTAGGCAACCATGGCGTGAAAGGAGAATTGCCGACTGATCCAGTATGCCATTTTTCAGACCCAAATATTCATTTTCTATAAGTCTGCAAATAAATCAGTAAAGCCTTGTCAACCATCTTTTCCTGCTTTTTAAAGAAAGACAGGCATCAAACTGATAGGAACCAGAAAAGAAGAAAAATAGAAGTAATTGAATAATAGAATTTTATTGATAAATTTGAGAGCAAGAATCTTAAACTCCTAGGTCAGTCCGTATGGAGAGGACTAAACTTCAAAACAAAGAAATTAATTTCTCCCGCTACTCACTTGCTCTAACTAATAGATATTTATAATGCTAGACTCCTAACAACTCATAATCTACTCCTAAGGATAACTCATAATTTATTCCTAAGGATAACCCATAATCTATTCCTAAGGATACGCAACAATAAAAGATAAAGCCAATCGGAAAAATAACATAATAGCTAAAATAATGGGATGTGACTACTGAATATGTGTTAAAATCAACTACTGACTAACTAAATCTTGGCCCATGTGATCCTTATATGCTTTTCTAAATTTCCTCCTAAAATAAGTCTTAATAAGTTAAGGTGAAGGTGTCGTATCAATGCATCCCTCTTGGAAATTCGCCTTGTCCTCAAGGCGGAAAGAAGGAAATCTTTGCATATTCCCCTATTCCATCGCCTTCGGCTTCGTTTTCATCCAGAACCTTTGTTGGTGCACCATTGCTGCCATCATCAGCCATCTTCAAGAGATTGAGGGTCGCGGCCTTGCAGCGATAGCCAGGAGAGAACTTCTCGTTGCAACGGAAACACAGCCCCTTCGAAATACGCAGTTGTCTCTCCTGGTCCCAAGTGCTTAGCGTCGCTAGTTGAGAAGAAGCAGAAGCAGATGTGGAACGTTGTGTTGTTGGGTTGCTAGTGAATGGACCTTCATGTGGCAAATTGGAAGTTTGGGCCTATTAGAGTTGACCCATTGATTTGCTTTTGGCCCACTTTTAAGATTGGTCTTTTGTTCAAACTCTAGTGCCAAACTCATAGCCCGATAGACAAGTCTGGGCTTGTGGATTCTCACATCAGATTTCAATTCATCTCGCAGCCCATTAAGGAAAATTCCTAAGAAACAATATTTAGGTCAATTTTTGACTCGAGCCGAACGCTTAGCAAAGTCTTGACGATATTTTTGTACTGTACCCGTTTGACGAACAACACAGAGATATTCATCGGGATTCTGGAATTCAGCCGGATCATATTGTTCTTGAAGCGCGTTCACTAACTCCTCCCAATACAAAATGGTTATCTTGGGGGATCCAAGCGAACAAATCAAGTGCATCACCTTCCAAATACATAGCTGCTATGTCAACTTTAGATTCTTCAAGTGTTTGATAATACCTAAAGTATTTCTCAGCCTTCAAAATCCAACCACAATGGTCTCCTCCTTCGAATTTTGGGAATTCTATCTTAGTATAAGGTGGACGCGTGGTACTTCGATAACCCCCGTATTGTTCTCCTACGTCCTCTATCTCATCGTTCCAATGAAATCTTCCCCTTGTTCGCCAATCATTACTACTTTCAGGTTTCTTCCCCTTGTCAACTTGAGCTTTCAACGTAGCTACATCAGCAACTATGGTGTCAAATATCTCAAGAAGAGAGGCTATGGTAGCTAATTGTTGAGATACTGGTTCCGGTATATTATCGTGGGTTTATGGTGGTGGGTCAATGGTGGATGAACGAGTGATAGCCATGGCTCTGATACCAAATTGATAGGAACCAAAAAAGAAGGAAAATAGAAGTAATTGAATAATAGAATTTTATTGATAAATTTGAGAGCAAGAATCTTAAACTCCCAAGTCAGTCCGTATGGAGAGGACTAAACTCCAAAACAAAGATATTAATTTCTCCTGCTGCTCACTTGCTCTAACTATCAGATATTTATAATGCTAGACTCCTAACAACTCAAAATCTATTCCTAAGGATAACCCATAATCTATTCCTAAGGATACACAACAATAAAAGATAAAGCCAATCGGTAAAATAACAGAATAGCTAAAATAATGGGATGTGACTACTGAATATGTGTTAGAATCAACTACTGGTTGACTAAATCTTGGCCCATGTGATCCTCATGTGCTTTTCTAAATTTCCTCCTAAAATAAGTCTTAAGTTGAGGTGAAGGTGTCGTATCACAAACATGTAACGGATGTTACACGCCAAATTTGGAATTGGCATTAACAATACAACTACTGATTTGCAAAAGATTGTGATATAACATCAAAGACAAGGGCAAACATGCTGTAATGAGCTAACTAATGACAGCATCACGAAGTTGATAACGGGCCCTCATTTGTAACAATATCCATATTTTATACATTTATGGTCAAATGGGAATTTAATCCTATCTATTCAGTTCTCTTATGAACGAAAGTGATAAGCTTCCAGTTAAGCTTTTCTACTGAAGAAGAAAGAAAGGACAATATGTGGGGAGGGCTGTTATTTGTTAATTCTGCCTTATTATTTGTTTGCTTTTAGCAAGTTTCTAGAAGGTCGAGGTGGCATTTGTTAAGAGTGTCAGGGGAGGGGAATATTTAGTTGGCAGAGGAGAGTAGAAAGAACAAGAAAAATGTACTAAGAATGAGAATGTTTATAGTGAGAATGGCACCTCTCGAATGTTTCCTGTAAATTCCTTCCTGCTGATCTTAGGATTTTAACATTAGTATCATGTTGGGTACAAATAATTTTATGAAAAGATTGAAAGCATGAAAAATTTTTATTCTTGGCTTTCATCAAATAAACCCAAGTCAATCTTGTGCAACAATCAACAAAGGTCACAAATCATCTGTGGCCAAAAAGAGACGGCTTTGGAATAGGATCCCAAATATCGGAGTAAATTGTCATAAAAGGAACAAAACTCTTATTATTAAATAAATGATAAGAACTTCTAATGTGTTTAGCAAGTTCACATGCTTCACAAAACAAAGAATTAAAAGTTCTTTTAAACAAACTTGGATATAATTTTTCTAGAACAAAAAACGAGGGATGTCCTAACCGCCTATGCCACTGTAGAATTTCCTTATTAATCACATCATTCCTAAAAGAAGCTTGAAGTGCAACTATCTTGTGATTTTCTTCCAAGACATAAGGCATCCCGCAGTCTACCAATTCCAATCCTCTGCCCTATGTGGAGATCCTAAAGAACCCAATAGTCAGTAAACAATTCAACTTTGCAATTGAGTCCTTTAGTGATAGGAATAATAGAGAGAAGCTTAAAAGCAAAACAAGATATGTGAAGAACTGAGGATAAGGTGATATTGGGAGTACAGTTAATAGAACTTGTACTAGATACGGAGGTAAAAGACCAATCTACTATTCTAACATTATCCCCTTTTCTTCCGTAGGAAATTTAAGAGCCTATCATATGTCTGTTAGCTCCAGAGTCTATAATCCAAGGATTATCTTTAGAATTTGAATACACAATACCTGATTTTGCAGTATTTCATGTACCAACCATGGAAGGAGAGTCCAGTTTTGAGTGAAGATGTCTTAAGTTCTGAAGGTTCTCATAGGATAAAGTTCCAGCTAACGAAGCTTCAGATGCTCCATTCCCTTCAGCCAAGTGGGCTTGACCCCTTACCAATGAACCACATCATTTTCCACATCTCTGATTTGGCCTCCCATGTAGTTTCTAGAAGGTTTCTTTGATGTACCTTGGTTTTCCACAATGATCACAGTGCAATGCTCCTTAATAGATGAGGTATTTACAAGTTTTGGCTTCTCAGTAGAACTAGCCACTAACCTCGCTTTCTCAACAATGATTGTATGTGGCATAACATTTCTTTTACTCTCTTCTTGTTGAGAGAGAGAATGTGCAATTTGTACTGAAGGGAAAGGATCTTTTCCATGTATAGTACCTTGTATATAATCATATTCTGAGTCAAACACATTAAAAAGTCAAACACCCGATCCTCCTCTATCATTTTTTGGAATTTAACGGCATCTTTTAAGCATTCTTCTTGAAAGTCCTAACAATAATCCAATTACTACCACAATCGTCATAGCTCCGCAAAGTACTGTGATATAGTCATATCTCCTAATTTTGTATCGTGCAGTTTATTACGAAGATCAAAAATTTGGGCTTTATTACCTATTTGAGAGTATGTCAGGGAAGTAGCTCTCCATATTTTTGTTGTTTTGTCAAGTAACAGGTATGTTCGAGCAATCTCCGGTTTCATTGAATTGATGAGCCAAGACATCACAAGTGAATTCTTGGACTCCCACTGATTATAATCAAAATCTCTTACTGTCACCGTTAATGTAACTCTGTAATCCTCTAGCTTTGATGAATAACAAACAAGATCTTGACTAAGCAAGGTAATTAGTTCCGTTAAGTTTCAAGGGGATTTAAAGTAAAGGATTATTAGAACTCGAAAGAAATACCTTTTCTCTGTCCATATGACAAATAAAATATGCCAATAGTAGTAACAGACAGAATTCACAAACAAACAAAGGCTTCCAGCATGTTTCCTGATAGGCTACCAGATTTCTGACACCACAGTGCAGAGATACAAGGGCCAGCGACACTGGTGGACCCAGAATCGAGGTGAAAAAATGATCGGCGGGTGGCGTATGGAGCTCATGAGTGGTGGAGGCTAACGAGCTATAGTGGCGTGTTGGTCATGTCGACAGAGAGGGTCGTTGGTTGGTTCTCAAGTAAACTGGGTGGGTGGAGAAATTAAAAAACCTTGATTTTTGGGTGAGTACAAACTCAACTACAGTGCTGTTCAGAACAGAGAAGAATAGCTAAAAAAAAATGGAGAAGAAAGAATAGGCCCGTAAATTAGACAGGATTCTGATACCATTAAGAAAATAAATTAGAGAGAACTAAAAGTGTTTCTATTAGTGAATTGAAATTATTTATACAGAGAAATCCTATGGTTTATATACACAAGGCTTAGGACTATTTAGAAAACTATGGAAATCTCTCAATTACTATAGCTATCAATTCCTAAATTTATACAAGGAAACATTCAATTCTAATAACTATGGTAATAACTCTAGTCAACATGAAGATATGAAGAAAGGGGAAGTTTTGAGCGTGATTTTAAAGTCAAAGTTCAGCAACGAAGACAAGTTAATGCATTTGACTACTAGGAGCAACAATATGAATGTTCTTGATGCCAATGTGGTAGAGAAGCTATGTGGTTTTGTTATGAAACAATCTATAAATACAACGGCCAAGACTTATGATGTTATCCTCATTGCTAAGTCTATTTCAAAGAGATTGTAAGTCTACATAGATTACCTTTAATCATCATCTCCAATCGTGATAAGAAGTTTGTGAGTTATTTTTGAAAAACTATGTAAAAAACACTAAACACTAAACACTAAACTTCAGTTTTCAAGTTCTTTCTATCCTCAAACTGATGGATAAATGCGGGTGGTAAGTAGAAGCTTGAGGTACTTGTTACGATGTTTAGATGGAAACAATCCGAATCATTGGGACCTAATTCTACCTATAACAAAATTTGTATACAACATTAGTAAGAATCTTTTTGGGATAGTTTCGAGAATTCAACCGAGGAAGCCTATTCATTGGTTCCTTTACCACAAACATCCCGAGTTAGTGTTGAAATTGAAGATTTTACAAAATACATGAGGGATATCTTTGATGAGATGTAGTGAAAGAAAACAACCAGCAACTTAACTTATAAAGAATATGTTGCCCAACATCTTCACCTGTTGGAATTCAATGAAGATAATATGGTGATGGTAAGGATTTGTTCACATTTTCCAGAAGGAAAATATAAAAACTCCATTAACGAAATGTTAGACCTTATAAGATTATCAAGAACATAAGTGGTAGTGCTTATGTTTTACAATTACCAAGTGATATGAAGATTAATCCTATCTTTAATGTTGCAGACTCAACTATTATCATAGATGTAGTTATGAGAATCCCAAACCATTCCTCATCTTAAAAAGGAGATAGAGCATGCTCTTGATAAATAAATTGTAGCCACAAGAGCTGGTGTGTGTCAACGATTTCTTATCAAGTGAAAAGGAATATCAACTTTTGATAGCACTTGAATTTTATAATATGAATTTCAAAAGTTGAATCTAGATTTATATGAGCAGTATTTGTTACATTTTACATCGATGACGACTTCAAATTAGCTGTGGAGAATTGATGAAAAAGAGTAAAGTTTATAAATGAAATAAAAGAATACAAATTAGTTAACTACAAGCTTTAATTTGGTGGAATAAAAAGTTAAAATTTGAGTTGACAACAAGGACAACGAAGGCTAAAATTTAGTTTATGCTAAAATTCATTATTAGATAGGAAGTAGTAGTAAGTGAAGAAAGAGGACAAAGTAATTCTTTCTTAATCTTTCTCTTAATAGTACAAGGAATATATAGGACAATACAACCCTAATTACCTCCTTAAATTAGGAAGAATCTAAATAAAATCTCAACTAATTATATATAGAGAATCAGTTAAAGATAATTAGTTGATTATTTCTATAATCAACACTCCCTCTCAAGTTGGTGCATAGATATTGATCATGCCCAATTTGCTTACATAGAACTCAAAATTCTTAGTAGCCCTTTTGTGAAGACACCAGCAACTTGTGTTGTAGTATGCAAATGATTCCACTTTCAAGTTTTTTTTTTTACGAAGTGTCTGTCAATCTCCACATGCTTCGTCTGATCATATTGAAATGAATTGTTGGCAATACTAATAGCTGCTTTGTTATCACAAAACAACTTCATTAGGTGCTCCACTAGTTTCTTAAGTTTTTTCATTACTCTTTTACGCCAAATTATTTCATAAATTCCTTAAGCCATTGCCCTATATTTTGCCTACACACAACTTCTAGAAACCACACTTTGTTTTTTACCCTTCCAAGTTAAAAGATTTTCCTACAAATATGCTCAATATGTAGAAGTTGATCTTCTGTCAATAAGAGACCCTGCCCAATTTGCATCAGTGTAGACTTCGACACTCTTTTGATCACGGTTCTTGAAGAATAATCGTTTCCTTGGAGTTCCTTTTAAGTATCTTAAGATTCTGTACATTGCTTCCAAGTGTTCTTCATACGGAGTATGCATAAATTAGCTTACCAAACTGACAACAAAGGAAATATCTAGTTTGGTATGAGATAAATAGGTTAGCTTCCCTACCAGTTGTTGATATCGTCCTGTATCTATTGGAACTCTTTCCTTAACTTCACCCAGCTTTGAGTTGAATTCCATAGGAGTATCTGATGGTTTACATCTGCTCATCCCAGTTTCTTCTAGACGGTCCAGGATATACTTCCATTGGGTGATTACTACGCCCTTCTTAGATCTAGCAATTTCCATCCCTAGGAAGCATCTAAGATACCCCGTGTCTTTGATTTCAAACTCCTTTAAGAGATTCTTTTTAAGAATTTTAATTTTCTCAAAATCATCGCCAATGAGGATAATGTCATCTACATACACAGTTCTACAAAAGTTTTTATGAATAGAGTATGATCAACTGCCCCTATAAGAAACCTTAAGACTTCACAAATCTTACAAATCCTAAGGATTATTTCTCAAAGAAAATACACCTTAGATCTATTAAAGGAAACAGGAAAATTAGGCTGTCGACTTGCAAGCACACCACTAGAAAGAATTGGAAGCATAAGGTTTATGAAGATAACCCTCCAACAAACAAAGAAAGCTATCAACGTTTGGTGGGAAAATTGATCTACCTATCACTTACTAGGCTCGACATTGCCTATAGTGTTAGTGTGGTCAGTCAGTTTATGCATGCGCCCATCGAGAGACACCGAGATGCAGCAGATCAAATTCTTAGGTACTTGAAAGGAACACTTGGAAAGGGTCTTCTATTCAAAAAGAGTGAAATCCAAGAAATAGAAGGATTTGCAGATGCAGATTGGGCAAGGTCAGTTGAAGATGCTAAGTCCACTACAGGCTACTGTGCAAAGTTTTGGGGAAATCTTGTTACATGGTGTAGTAAGAAACAAACTGTTGTATCTAGAAGTAGTGCTGAAGCATAATATAGGGCAATTGCACAAGGTATTTGTGAGTTAATTTGGCTAGAGAGATTACTATCAGATTTAAATTTCCCATTGGAGCATCCTATGAAGTTATATCGCAATAGTAAATCAACGATTGCAATTGTTCATAACCCTATAAAACATTATCGTATGAAGCATGTTCGGATTGATAGAAATGTCATCAATACAGAGATTGAAAGTGGGAAGATCAGTTTGTCCTATGTGCCAACTGAATCACAAGAAGCTGATATTCTCACTAAAGCATTACTTAAGTCTGGTTTTGAATCAAATGTATGCAAGCTGGGAATGTTTGATTTACATTCACCAGCTTGAGGAGGAGTGTTGGAAAGTTGACGGATTGCCTAAATTAGTGGGATCCAAAATTAATTTCCAAATTTTTAATGATTTCCATTTATTTACTTCCAGATTTCTAGGCTGATTTTTCTAGATATTCTTTAATGTAATCCCTTAATTATTTCTTCCTCCTACTGTATATATTTGTAGAGAATGATTAATGAAAGGTGTGAAAAAGATTATTCACATAATCCTTTGTTTCAAGGATTAAGCTTTGAATGGACCTTAGATATATGCACAAAAACAGTACATTTAAAAACTTTCAAAGGTAGAGCAGAAACAACTGATTGTTTGGAAATGATTTGTGAAACACATCAAGGGAAGAAACATATTTTAAAACACGGCTTGGCATTCTATTGATTAAGTAAGAAGCAATTAACACAACCTCACCCCATAAGTATTTAGGAACATTCATACAAAACATCAAGGCACTGGAAATTTCAAGTAAACATTTATTTTCCCTCTCAGCAATTCCATTTTGTTGAGGTGTGTCAACACAAGTTGTTTGATGTACAACGCCTTCATCTTTCAAAAAAGTTCCAAGACTTGCTTTGAAATATTCAGTACCATTATTAGAACAAAGAATGCTAATTTTTGAGTGAAACTGTGCTTCAATCATAGTATAAAAAGTTTGAAATATTTGGGAAACTTCAGATTTTTCTCTTAACAGATACACTTAACAAAGTCTAATGTGATCGTCTATAAAGGTCACAAATCATCTTTTACTGGAGATTGTTTTAGCATGCTAAGGCCCCCAAACATCACTATGAATCAAATAAAAAGGTTTATAAGGCTAATATGTTTTAGAGGTATAAATTTTTTTATGATTTTTTGATAAAATGCAATGTTCACATTGAAGTTTTGAGCAATCAACACATTTAAACAAACAAGGCATCATTTTATTGAGACACAAGAAGCTAGGATGGCCTATTTATCATGCCAAAGAAAAATTAGTTCCTTAACAGGGGTAGAACAGATACTATTGAGGCATTGAGCTTCTTTATGCTTGGAGTCTTCCTCAACAAAGTAGTAGAGACCATCTATAAGTTTAGCACTGCCAATCATCCTCCTCGTAGTCTAATCCTAAAACAAGCAATGAGAATTAAGGTAAGTGACAATACAATTAGATTCCTGAGTAAGTTTACTAATGGATAGAAGATTGCACCTAAGTTTAGGCAGATGAAGGACTGATTTAAGACAAATATTAGGAGACAAGTGAATCAAACCTTTTCCAGCTAAAGGAGAAAAAGATCCCATAGACTGTACAAATTTTTCCATGACCAGAATAGGGATTGCAAGTATGAAATAGATGAGAACAGTGTCAGACATAGCTGTCTTAGAAGGATGGCAGCTAGGGTTTATTCTTGTTCAGGGTGCTCTGATACCATGTAAAAAATAGAACCTATGAGGAATAGGTATTACACCCCTTTCACTTTACATTGCTACATAATATATAGACATTACAAAGTTCTATTCTAGGAATTTACAGCTATACATGATAAGGTCTTGATTTGATTTAGCTAATTACAGTTGTACATGATATTATCACGATCTGATTTAGCTAACTTATTGGAATCAAATATTCACCAAGAATATCTCTCAACATATATATTTAAAGTGATCCATCAGAATGGTGAGCACTCATTTACATCTGACCAATGTTTTCCCCTTCAGAAGATTAACTTCCTCCCACATTCTAACTTTTTTCCAAAGCTCTCATCTTTTCCAAGACTGCATCCCTCCACTTAGGAATATTTAAAGCCCCCTATATATTCTTACAAATGGAAACATCAGATAACTTAGAAGTAAATGCTTAAAATGATGGAGATAGACTTTGACATGATAAGAAGTTATACAAAGGTTATTTGGTACAAGCTCTAGAACCTTTCCTAAGAGCAATGGGTAAATTTAAGGCTTCATCCGACTGTAGAATAGATATTGGTTCAAGTGACACTGACTCAATAGAAATAGACTCAAATTGAGATTTACCTGATTGGTCTCCAATTTCCGGATTTGTTTCTAGGTTAGACTCTTCACCATGTTGCAAGTTGTTTGTGCTTTTCTGTCATTTTGGATATTTTCTCAAAAAGAACTTCCCTTTAGAATGATTTCCATCTTGTCTTGCAATTTCATTCTTTTCTTGAGATTGAATTTGTAAAGGCATCAAAGATGAATCCTTATTTTTATTATTTGAGACACCATTAACATTTGAATGAAGATTATGGAAAATATCTACACCATTTGTCAAAAATAAATCTTCACTATATGTCTCCCCATAAAGATGAGTTGAGAGAAAAAGAAAGGTTTATCTTCAAAGAAGGTGACATCCATGGAAATAAAAAACCTTTTGGTTATTGGATCAAAGCACTTGTAACCTTTTTTAGTGGAAGGATAACCAAATGTTGTCATGAATATGAACAAATGCAGTGCACCCAAATACTTTAAGAGGGAGATTATGTGATGATCGAGATGAAAGAAAACATTTAGTAAAACAATTTAGAGGTGTTTGAAATTTTAAAGCTTTTGAAGGCATCCTGTTGATCAAATATGTAATTGATAGGATAGCCTCACCCTATAAAGACTTAGTAGTATTAGTTGAAAGCATTATAGATCTTGCAATTTCTAATAGATGGTTATTTTTTCTTTCGGTTATTCCATTTTGTTGTAGGGTGTCAATACATGAGCTTTTATAAATAATACTTTTTTCAACCAAAAAAATCCTTAAAACTTTGTTGAACTATTCTTTTACATTATCAATTCTAAAAACTTGAATTCTAGTTTGAAACTGTGTTTGGATCATATTATATAAGTTTTGAAACACCCTCTCAACATCTGACTTCTCATTGAGTAAAAATAACCAAGTAATTCTAGTGTGGTCACCAATAAAAGTTACAAACCATCCTTTTCTAATTATTTTTTTTATTCTTGAAGGTCCCCAAATATCACTATGGATTATAGCAAAGGATTTTGTGGCCTTGTAAGGTTGTGCTAGGAAAGATGTTCGATGATGTTTAGCAATTTGACAAATTTCACACTGAAATGAAGATGGATCTTTATTTGTAAAAAAACTTCAGAAATAAATATCTTATATAATGCAAAGTTGGATGTCCAAGTCTAAAATGCCATAACATAATTTTATTCTCATGAAGTATTGCAATAGAGTTAAGATAAGTTTTTGGGATTGCCTGTCTGAGTCATATCCATTTTTGAAGAAATAGAGACCTCCAACTTGTTTAGCATTGCAAATCATCTTCCACATGTTCAAATCCTAGAATTAACAATCACATGAAGAAAAATTAGCTCGACAATTTTGGCCAATAGATATTGTACTGATTGACAACAAGTTGCATGATAATTTAGGAACATGAAGAGCATTGTGGAGTGTATGATCACGGGATTGAACAATTGATCTTTTCCCAGCTATTGTTGAGTAAGAACCATCTGCTATTTTTGCTCTTTGATTTCCTGTACGAGGACTATATGAAGAAAACAAATTAGAGGACCTAGTCATATGATTTGTTGGCCCAAAATCAATTATCCAGACACTAAAACAAGAGCCAACTAGAAAATTACCTTTCTGAACTAAAAAATAGGTAGAAATTGGACTTGAGAAATTTTGAAACTGAAGAATTTTACAGATTTACTGTATCTGTTCCTCTATGAAAGGCTGCGTGCCAAAAGACATTTCGAGCTCGGATTCAATAGTGATGGCTTAGGGGGTACAATTGTCTCCGAATTGTTTTTTCTTCCAATTTTTTATATTCCTGTGAATT
Source organism: Erythroxylum hondense (assembly GCA_029829435.1). Classification (NCBI taxonomy): domain Eukaryota; kingdom Viridiplantae; phylum Streptophyta; class Magnoliopsida; order Malpighiales; family Erythroxylaceae; genus Erythroxylum; species Erythroxylum hondense. The sequence goes on from JANKYF010000008.1 coordinate 47,194,874, forward strand.
TTCTAGCATGTTTCCTGGGTGCATGAATAAAGTTTACAATGATCACAGTTTACAATCAAGTTTGCCATATTTGGATCATCCAAAGCCGACCTTATTGTCTCTCTTGTCAAATATCTAAGTTTTCCTCTCAATGGCCAACTTTTTGTTTGCAACCGCTCAAGGTAATTCTGGCCATTCAACTTGTGAGTCGTCAATTGTACGTTTCCCATCACAACACCGGGATTAGTCACACTCGAGCTGCTTAAAATCATCGTTGGACGATGAAGGGTTTCTCCGCTAGCTAGTCATCTCTAAGCGATAGTCCACTTAGGACTGATTTCAATGAAGAAAGAAAAAATATTGTAGAAGAGCCATGGCTCTGATATCAGGAAGAAAAAGGACAAAGTAATTCTCTCTTATCTTTTGTGAATAGTACAAGGAATATATTATCTCATTAAATTGGGAAGAATCTATTATTCTAACTAACAAAATCTCAACTAATTAATCAAATATCAACTAATTATCTATAAAGAATCAGCTAATTATGTATAATATCAACAATAAGTTAGATATGTTATCCTAGTTGTAATTATGTTATCCTAATTGTTATAGAATTTCTATTACAATTAAATTTAAATTAGTTAAGAATCATTTCCTACTAGAATAAGGGCTCTAGAAACTTTTTTGTAGATTTCTGTATTCAGCCCTTCAATGAAAAGATCCCAAATTATTTTTTTAAACATGAGTTTTCAATTAAAAGACGTCATAGTTTCTTCTAAGAGTTATTCTTAGACCCTTGGAGTGATTTGTACTTCATACTCTCCATTAGTTGTTTATCTCACTAAATTTCAACAACCAAAACCTAAGCATATCAAACCTAAAATTCTAGTTATATCAAAATCTAAAATTCTATCCTAAATTAGCTATACCCAAATCCAAAATTCCAGCATCCCAAGCAGAAGTCCAGACCTAAAATCTAAACTTTTGGCAGCTTAACAATAATCATTAGCCCATATTTTCTAGTTTTTGTAAGTTTTAGGTATTAATTGATATTTCTTCTACTCATCCTACATCATCAAACTAAATCAATCTTTCAAATTAGATTGATTTAGCTAAATTTTGATACCACAGAACAAAAACTGTAGTTCTTTTTTTTTTATAATTGCGCTCGCATATGCATATCTTGCCATCAAGTTTTCTCCCACCAGTTTGAAAGAAATATAACAAAAGAATTGGTCATTGATCAATCATATTCTATCAACATATAGACATCAATAAGTCACACATTGATAGGTTCAAATACTAGAGAACATACCTATCATACTCGATGTTTTCCATAGATGTTATAATTAAGTTATTTGCCCACTCAAAAGCCAAAAGATAAGCAACTCCAACCTGTCAAAAATGTCAAAATATTGGAATATAATACAAGATAAATGAAGCATCACTCAATTATGAAGTCTGAAATTGCGCAAATAGCTTAATTCTTTCTTTAAGATAAATCACAAAATTATAATCTCCCTTCAACTGGAACAAAGATAAGGCCTAAAAGTGCTCACTCAACATTGGGAAGAGGAAATAGTATGGAAGGAGTACATTGATCACAAATCAATTTTGAATTTAGTTGAAAAATAGAAACAAACAAGGATTTTTCCAATAACAAATTGACTAAATTGCAACTCATCAAAAGATAAAATGATGCTTAATTTCAGATATTTTAACTATCATGGTACTGAATATTTTAATCAGAATCTTAAAAAATTCTAACAAAAACATGGAATTGTCCAAAAAAGTACTTGTGTTAATAGTCCTCAACAGAATGGGATTGCTGAGCAGAAAAATAGCCACCTTCTTAAAGTAGCTAGGGCCTTGATGTTTACTAGCAATGTTCCAAAATTTTTTTGGGGGGATGCTATCCTTACTACAACCTACCTTATTAATCGAATGCCTAATCGTGTCCTTTCTTTCAAATCACCTCTTCAAAAATTTCAAGAAATTCATACGACTGCCCATCTTGAAACTAACCTTCACAGTTATTCACACACAAACTTGATCCTAGAGCCAAAAAATGTGTGTTCTTGGGTGACTCTACTACACAAAAAGGTTATAAATGTTATGATCCCATATCAAAAAGGTTGTTTGTTAGTTGCCTTGTCACTTTTTTTTAGGCAGATTCCTTCTATCCCAAGTCTTCGATTCAGGTGGAGTATTGGAGTGAGTTTGGTGATGAATCTCGGTCGTGTACATCTGTGCCTGAACCTCCTTGTACATCTGTTCCAGAATCCTTTGTATTACTTTACTATTTGTTACAAGTTGGATTGTCTTTATCTCTCTATAGGCTATCATCCTCACCCAAAAATACAAAACAGGAAAAGGGGTACAAAGAACAATCCATGTTCAAGAATGAATGTAAGAAATAAACTTACAGCAGCCGAAGAACTAAGACCAGAACTATCAAGACCTTCCGAACCACATATGAATCCAGTGATACCCTGCAGTGATTGAAATATTGATCGTGAGTTCCTTAAATTCTAATGATAACGTTATCAGTAACTCATGAATAATGGCTAGGTTTAGCATATCCTGCCAATTAAGATGCAATTTGTAATATTATATCCATAAATTTGTCTCACCCAACAATTGAGGCATCCTTAATGAACAAAAGATCTGTGAGATCTAATCATTCATCCAATCAATCATGTCTATTTATTATTTACCTTTTACAAGTATTCATATTCATACTATCCAGTTTTGTATTCTAGAAAATGTCGTGAAAGGCTACCTCGTAAATTACTAGATTTTTTTATAGTTATTATACTTAGCATAGGATTTATTGGCAATTATGGACTGTTCGAGTTAGAATCCATATTTGAAAATATTTGTTGGCAGTAGACTTATGATTGAATGTTTTCAGTCAAAGAATGAAAGCAAGAATTATCCTATGAACTCAAAATTTTCAATTTGGGAACTACTACTCTTGTAATGATGATTCTTAGATCCTAGGAGCGATTCTTGAACCTATCCTTTTCTTTAATTCTTTGATTTCCTACTTCTAGCAAACCTTAACATTACTGACAGTCCCACAGCCCTGATATACAGTTTCTACGGTTTATCAAATAGTTGGCATATGTTCTGGTCATCCTATATTAAGGGAAAATGACAAAATTGACGCTAATAGGTTGCTATCTTTGAATTAGCAGCCTTTTCTATTAACACATAATCTACAATAAAACAATGGCAAATACTCCCTATCAAGATGCATTATCACTTATCTTCCAAAAAGATTTAAAGTATGTGTGGAAGATAGTTTAATAAAGAGAGAATAAAAGAGCATGAGATGGAGACACAAAAATCAAACTCAAATTTTCTCCAATCATACATCCAATGTTATAATAAGACTATTTTTCGTGCATTTTATAATGCGTATAAATGATTACTGGCAACATCATGTAATACTACTGCTAACTGCCTACTATGGTTACCAGCCGAAATTCATATGAATAAGAAAAAAGAATAGAATAACTACCATATTTGGGACGACTACTAGATTACAATAAACGTAGTTTGCAAACTCAGGAACAATCTCAAACTAGTTGGAACTAACAATAGGATAATAAATCCTCTTCTACTAACTCAACCACCCATTTTTTTCTCCTGTTTTACCACTCCTCGCTCCTATCATTGAATGTAGGAGACTTTGACAAAGTACACAACAAAATGCCCTAACCTGAGTAAGAGAGTTCCCCCTACTCTTTAGTGCATAGACAGCTCCTCTTGCAAAATTCCCCCACTCAGAGTACTCCTTTACTTTGAGGGGTCCATTTTCATGGCTTACGTCCTTCTCCCCAATAGATCTTGGTTGTTGAATATCATGCAGACTGCAAAAACAGTGGTTAAACATTTTACCTATGTTCCAAACTAATACAAATCCAACTGCAATTTCACAAGGAAACTCTTTGTTATCAAGTCATTACTTGAGCAACTAGTAGTGCAGTGTCTTATGAAAGAAAGTAAATTAGATTTTTTATGGTCAAAGCATAGGATAACCATGTGAGAACATCAGTCAAGGAAATATTCTGAACATACCTTAGTTCTTTTAGATTATCACAATCAAACTTATCTACAGTTAATCATTGACTAGCGGAAAGAAAAAAGAAAGCACAGATTTCACTTATTACTTCCTAAAGACCTACCAGCAAACCAACACCATAAGGAGACATTTAAGAAATTTAAGGCAAGGGTTCTACTTGTATTTAACTGAAAAAAATAACAATACAATTGCTTTTCCCATTTGTTCAAACAAACTAAAAATTTGGAAGAAATTGCACCATCTCTTTTGCCTGTAGGAAACACAACTCGTTGAACTTTGAAGCATGAAAATGCGAAGAAAAAACAAATATAAGCCTTGAGGTTGGAGAAGAGAGATAGACTGACATAGAAAAAACATGGAAACCAAAACCTTTTCAAAACTATTTGAGAAATAAATAAAAGTAAGTTATTTGAAATATTCTAAAGAAAAAGCAAGTGACTAATGTAAAATCTGGGGAAAAAAAAAATTAAGATTAATTACACCAAACCTTACACACCATTGAATTTAGTAAGTGCCCACAATTTGAATCTTAATAAAGAGGCCCTGGCACTTTAATGATTAATCAAATATGCAAGTTCTCAATATTGAACAAATTGTACGAAAATATGATTGATAAGTCATTACAATTCATCTTGAATTATAATATCATACTCATAAATTAATAAAATAACACGATAAAGTGTTTGGAAAATAACTTATTTAACTAATTACCAAATCATTGGAGCTTCTTTAAGAAGATTCAAACTATAGAGGATTGCAAACATCAATATCATAGGGAAGCATAAGTGTTTTGTCTTCATTTATTTTGTCTAGAGAAAAAATGAGCTCATCTTATCCCAATTTTCTCAAACAATAATAATTTTAGAAATAAAGCACTTCTTTTTTCCATCTTTTGGAATATGTATGTTGGACCCATCTGAAATAAAATTTTTGAATTG
>JANKYF010000008.1:47199980-47213028 GCA_029829435.1 Erythroxylum hondense
ATGTTGGCCCCATCTGAAATAAAATTTTTGAATTGACCCAAATAGTTTAAATTCTATGATTTTTAAAAGAAACAAGGAAGTATAGGTATATAAAGTTAGAAGCCTCCTCTTCCAGCAAGCACAAAGTACATAGGAATATATTAGAAAAAGAGAACTAAGAAAATACCTAATATATTAGAAAAAGAGAACTAAGAAAATACCTAATCTTTTTCCTTATAGTCAATAAATGACTGACTAGCAAATGTTAATGTATAAAGAGCGAGAGAGTCTATTTCTAAAAAACAAGGCCATCATGTTACATAACCGCATTGTTTTCCAGTCCAAAAGGTATAATAAGATGGTTGGTTTAACATTGCTCCTCTTGTAGACTAGATAACATATGCTAGAAGTAAACCAAGGCTCCTTGGATATCCTTAAAGAGGAGATAGAAATGACAAAGATTGAAAATGACCTACAATAAAAAGCAGATTATGTTACGAGTCATTATACTTGGTGACAATAGGCAATCTATTTTGAATGTTTTAAATAAAACATTGTAAATATTATATGTATGTCCAATAGTTAAGGAGAACAGATGGCTCATAATGACTAGGTCTCTTTCTTCTACCATTAAATACTTTTGTTTTAATAGTTACATGGTTTATATCGATTTGTTACCAAACCCATATAAATCATTGCAAATTTTGGTTTTCTCCCTCTTCACTTTCTTATTATTTCTTTAGAATCTTCTAAATCTAAGCACAAATCCGTGTATCAATTGGTATCAAAGCAGCAATTATATTGTCACAATCTAGTTTTTATTTTTAAATCAACTCTAATGGCAGATGGAACTCATGGGAAATATATTACGAGAATAGAGGAAATGTGAAGTACCAAATAAAAGAAATGCATAAATAAATGTTGGATGCGCAAGAAAAGCATCAGGAAACTCAAATGAAGCAAGGTTGATATCACATATTTTGTTTGTATTGCAAGTCAATTCATATCTTCCCCAACAGTTCAACACTGGCCTACTATAGAATATATTTTATGTTATTTAAAGGGAGTTTTTAAATTAGGAAACTATATGAAAATCATGGACATACTCAACATCGAGTGTTTGATATGCAAATTGGGCAGGTTCCAAGTTTGAACAGAAATCCACCATCGGATGTTTTGTTTTTGTTGGAGGAAATTTGGCCTAATGAAAAAGTAAGAAACAAGTGTTGTTTCCTAATTAGTGCAAAATTTGAATATAGAGATATTGCACAATTTGTGTGTGAGATAACATAAATATATTAGCTCTTAACTAAAATTGATCTAAAAGCCTTAATACCAGCAAAGTTTTAGAGTAATAAATAAGCTGCTCTTTACATTGTCTCTAATCTTATGTTTCATGAACGAACTAAATATATTGAGATTGGTCCACGTGCTCTTTGGTGCATTTTTGCTGAGTATTCTTCCACACAAAAGGGATATTAACATTCTATCCTCCTTAGAAAAAAATTTATTTCAACAGAAGTCAAGTTTATGAAATCGAGTCTTTTTCTCAGTATTCTTATCTTTAAGGCGAGCCCTCAAATGAAAATAAAACAAAAGAGACGTCAAGTGAAAATAAAATAAAGGAACTAATTTTTCTTGATTTTCCTATTCAGCCTATTAAATCTATTCCTTTTGAGTCAAACTATCTATTGAGTCACCTAAGTCATCTGAAACAATGAAGGATAAGGAAGAGCAAGTTCCACCATTGCATGTTAGGAGGCAAACAAAAATCCCTCAACTTGTCACCTAAGTCATCTGAAACAATGAAGGATAAGGAAGAACAAGTTCCACCATTGCAAGTTAGGAGGCAAACAAAAATCCCTCAACTTGTGCACACATGATCTCCTCCTCCAAAACCTATTCAAACCTCTCAGACAGCTTCCAAACCTATTGAAAATGTCTACCATTCTCAAGTAGGTGACAAATCTAACCAATCAAGTGATATTGACCTACCAATTTCCCTTAGAAAAAAAACCTACACAAAATATACACTACACCTATTCATGACTTACCAAAACCTATCCCAAAGTCATTAAGTCTTTCTTGCCAACCTTCATACAATTCCTCTTCCGATAAATTTATCCAAGGCGTTAAGAAACAAGAACTGGGAGGATGCTACGAAAATGGAGATAAAAGCTCTAAGAAAAAACAAAAAATGGGAGTTGGTTTAATTGTCAAAACAAAAGAAGCTAGTTAGATGTAGATGGATTTTCACCTTGAAGTAAAAATGTGATGGTTATGTAGAAATATACAAGGCGAGGCTTGTTGCGAAAAGTATACTCAAACCTCTGGTATTGATTATCCTAAGGCAGCTACTCTAGTTGCCAAGATGAAGATAGTACAGGTGCTATTATCATTGGCTGACAATTGTGGATGGAACTTACAAAAATTTGATGTAAAAAACACTTTTCTTCATGGTGATCTAGAAGAGAGAATTTACACGGGGTCCCTCCAAGTTTTGAATCTAACGAGGGAATGGTATGCAAGTCAAAGAAAGCACTTTATGGACTTAAGCAACCACTGAAAGCTTCGTTAGGAAGATTCTCTAAAGTAATGCCTAGTTTGGGGTATAAGTAAAGTCCAGGAGACCATACTTTGTAAGACACTAAAAGTTAAGGAGAGCAATAGCATTATTGGTATATGTGGATGATATCATAGTAACAGGTAATGATATAAACGAGATGCACAATTTTAAATGGGTGTCTACTGAGAGAATTTGACATCAAGGAATTTGGGAAGTTACAATACTTTCTGGGCAATTAAGTGGCACATTTCAAACAAGGAACCTTTATTTTGCAACAAAAATACATATTTGACTTATTAAAAGAGATAGGAAATTCGGGGTTTAACCCAGTTGATATACCTATTAAGTTTAACTATAGACTACAAAATGCTCCAGATGATTGAATAATAGATGGAGGTTCTTATCAAAACTAGAAATTGCATTTGTTATGAGCATTTGCACATACAAGACTAGATATTGCATTTGTTATGAGTATTGTCAACCAATTTATACATAATCCTAAAGAGATGCATCTCAGGGCAGTATATTGAATTTTACAGTACTTGAAAGGTAGCCCTAGGAAGGAATCTCGTTCAAGAAAAGAAAAGGTATGACTTTAAAAGCTTATATTGACATTGGTTATGCTTGTTCATTAGTTGACAGAAGGTCATTGATAAGTTGTTGTTCTTAATAATTCCTAGATCTATTTTGTCCTGGTTTTTACATTAATTAATGTGGAATTTCTTAAGTTTTTGTGAAATTTGTACTGCTCCCGTTTGTTTCTTGGATTTTGCAGGTTTATGAAATCACACGGGCTAACGGTGTGATTTTACACGGCCCGTGTAATCTTGAGGTCGGATGTGCACAACTCACCCAAAGGTTACACGGGCCATGTAAGGCAGTTATTTTTTTTACAGTTCCGGAATTTTAAATAGAAGAGAGAAAGAGGGGGGAGTGAGGAGACTGGACGGGGGATAGAGGAGAAGATCGAATAGGAGAAGAAGATAACGAGGATCGGTGAAGATAAACTTGGAGATTGAGAGATCAAGATGCAAGACAAAATTGGAGTTCCTTTTCTTTCCTTTTTCCATTCTCTGTTCCATCCTTCATGTTGATGTTAATAGTTCATTTAGTTTTTTTTTATGATTAATTCAATTATGGACCTCTAAATTTCCTTATTCTAGGATGTTTATTTCAATTTAGAGATTATGTAATAAACCTTATGTCTTTATTTCTAATTTCAATGTTGATTAAATTTCAGTAAAGTCGTTTTGTCAATTATTGATCTGATCTTTCTAATCTAGGGCTTTGTATTAAATATGGATGGTGTTAAACTAAATACTGAAAAGTGATGTTTAATATCTGAAATGCTAGATTAGATCTAACTGAACGAACATCTAGAAATAGATTTCTTCATTAGGAGTATAGTAAGAATCCAAAGTTGTTAATTGGGTTGAATTTGGTTTTTAATCTAAGAAATTGGTTTAAAAATTGAAATCAACACGTTGATTACTTCGAAAGAATTGATTGACAACAGTTAGCTAATGTACTAGATCAGCGATTTATTTCATAAGGAAGTACATGACTTCTTCGTTGGAATGAATTCCTAGAATATTAGCGAAAATTCCGTTTATCGTATATTGCAATTTCCTTAACAACATCACTTTCTTAATTGATTGCTTAGCAAATTTAGGAGGTATAAATTTAGTAATTTGATCTAGTCCTTGTGGATCGACACTTGATTACTGCAACTAAACCTGTGCACTTGCAGAGGCCATCAAGTTTTTGGCGCCGTTGCCGGGGACCTGTGTCAAATATTGAAGTTGTCTGAACAAAATTGACTAAGCTTTTCTTATTTCAATTTTTCGTTATAGGTCATTTTGTTTGTATTTCATCCATAGGTTTGTTCACTATTCTTTGTGTTGTTCGTGCAGTGGTGAAGCATAACTTATATGCAATTTACTTTCACAGCCCCATTTGATCCTGAGATCGAGAGAACATACCATCGAAGGAAGAAACAGCGGTTTGAAAATAAGAAGAAAGTGGCAACTTCCAGCGGTAGTAATACAATGGCAGAAAGAGTAGGACCCAGGCTCCGTGATTATGCAGAGCCAGGAATTCAAGAAAACACTTCGGGGATTCGAAATCCGATTGTGGAAGCAGACAATTTTGAGCTAAAACCAGCTCTTATTTCTATGGTGCAGCAGTCACAGTTTGGAGGATCACCTGTTGAAGATCCAAATATGCAATCAACAGTTTACCTTGAAGTTTGCAACACTTTGAAAATGAATGGAGTGACTTCTGATGCTATTCGACTTCGCCTTTTTCCATTCTTTTTGAGGGATAAGGCAAGAGCATGGCTTCATTCACTTCCAGCAGGCTCAATCACTACTTGGGATCAACTCTCGAGGTCATTTTTAGCCAAGTATTTTTCGCTTAGCAAAACAGCGAATCTCAGGAATCAAATCTCAACATTCACGCAGAAAGATGATGAAACGTTGTATGAAGCATGGGAGCGTTATAAAGAGCTACTTCGGTTGTGCCCGCACCATGGCTTACCATCTTGGATGGTTCTTCATAATTTTTATAATGGATTGCTCCAGTCAATGAGGACCTTAATCGATGCTGCAGCTGGGGGAGCAATTCTGAATAAAACCTATGCGGATGCATATAATCTCATTGAAGAAATAGCTCTCAATCATTACCAATGGTCCAATGAACGAAGAGCGACAAAACGCACACCAGGTAAGTATGATGTTGATGCTCTCACAATTCTTTCCGCTAAAGTCGATGCCATGTGATAACGAGCATGGGCACTATGGAGGAAATAAACCTTTACTGGTTTATTCTAGAAGGAGGACAGAGAAAGAGAATTAGCAGAAACGGTTATACGGTTATAACCGAATTGAGGGGCAGGCTAGTTTCTATAGATAGTACAATGGGGAATGTGAGGGATTTTCATCTTTTTACACAATCATTGTTGCTGTTAACACTTTCGGCATTTGCTGGGACAGAGCTTGAAAACTTTGTAATTTCTTACTTCAATATAACATTTTATTCTTTTCACTCTTTGAGCTCCTAACTCATCAAATTGGTGCGGTGAGCATGGAACATTTCGAAGAGAGAAGCGACCCAAATGACAAATACACGCATGGAAAGCAGGGTAGAAACGATGGAGAGGAGCCTTGGGACCTTAGAACAGCAGGTCGGAGGTCTAGGTTCGGAAATTGCTGGGAATCATCACCAACTGGAAGAAACTCGCAAGCAGCTGGAGGAACTAAAAAATTTGTTGACTACAGTTCTTAAGGGTAAGGGGTTGTGTGAGGAGGCAGGAAGCCCTTCTGTTTCGATGGAGACAGTAACCCCAGGCCACACTGGTGCAGTTCCTTTCCCAACCACTGGGAGTGTGAAATCACATAATCGCTTCATCGCCTTGGAGGATGTCCAGATTTCAGTTAAGAAAGTGGAGCTTCCCAACTTTAATGGCAATGAGCCCTTGGCATGGGTTCGACGAGCGGAACAGTATTTTCAGATACAACAAACGCCGGACAATCTGAAGGTGTCCTTAGCTCTTGTTTGGATGGAGGGGCATGCCCTTCACTGGATGACGTGGTTACAAGATCGACGGCCATTTTTATGCTGGGAGGATGTGAAGAAGGGAGGTCTTGACTCGCTTCGGTGATGCTCTCGCTTCCAACCCATACGAAGTTATTGCGGCTGTTAAGCAAACAGGGACCGTGGAAGGGTATATCCGAGACTTTGTGTCTAAATCATCCCAAATCTCGACATGGCCGGAGGAGGCGTTCATCGGCCAGTTTCTGAATGGGTTGAAGGAAGAGATCAGAGTGCATATTCGTTCCCATGAGATTGTCGATCTGTATCGCACCATGACGTTGGCTAGAGAAATCGAATATGAAATTGAAGTTTTGTCGAAGAGGAAGATGCAGGCAACTGAGGGTTTTGGGCTAGGCTATCGGGTTGAACTAAGGGCAACACCTAGGGACAGTGGACAAGGGCCCTCACACTTCATCACTAAAGGGGGAACAACCCCTTCTAACCCAACAAGGATTAACCCGCCCATCAATTATAAGGCCGTAGAAAATTCTGCAAGCATGGGTACAGATGGGCAATCGGTTCTTCAGAGTTCAGGAGGAAATCGTGGGATGAGGCGTTATACCCAGAAGGAGTTTCAAGATATACGAGCAAAGGGGTTGTGTTTCCGTTGCCACCAACCTTATCATCCTCTCCACTAGTGTAAGAATCAATCTCTCCGAACTCTTATTTTGGGGGCCGACGAAGATGACGGGGATCATCTGGGTATGACCCAGCTGGAGGACGTCGAAGAACCACTAACAGTTGACACGGTGACTGATGAGGGGCAATTTACCCGACTCGATTCTTATAATTTCTTCATGGGAGGAGTGAATTCCGGAAGGACAATGAAGCTGTGGGGAAGAGTCGGAGAAGTATCAATGGTAGTGATGGTGGACAGTGGAGCCAGTCACTGTTTCCTATCGAGAAGAATGGCTGAGCAATTGGGGTTAACGATTGAGCCCACTCAAAGAATTGGTGTGAAGCTGGGTGATGGAAATCGCAAGGAGACGGATGGGTTCTGTGCTGCAGTACCACTAGAGCTCCCAGGCATTATGGTGTATGTGAATTGCTTCTTATTTCCTCTTGGGGGAGTGGACTTAATATTGGGTGTCACGTGGTTGCAAACCTTAGGAGATGTTAAAGTTAACTGGGGAAGAATGCGGATGGAATTTTTAGCAGAAGGAAGAAACATATGCATTGAGGGGGATCTGTCATTGATGAACTCATCTATTTCTGTTCGTTCTTTGAGCAAAATGCATAATCTGGATTATGGGTTGCTGATTTGGCATACGGTAGTGTTGGGCAACTTGGAGCAACAGAAGGTTGGGATGGAGCAGCAACCGACTGAATTGGAAAGGTTGTTTGCTCGCTTTGAAGGCTTGTTCAAGGAACCATCGGGGTTACCTCCAAGTAGGGCAGTCAATCATCAAATTCCATTGATTCCAGGAGTCTCTGTTGTGAATGTTAGACCTTATAGATATGGGCATAGCCAGAAGGATGAGATAGAACGGCAAGTGGCAGATATGCTTGCTTCGGGAATTATACAACCAAGTTATAGTCCATTCTCTAGCCTGGTGTTATTGGTTAGGAAGAAAGATGGTAGCTGGAGGTTCTGTGTGGATTACCGGGAACTTAATCGGGTTACAGTAGCTGATCGTTACCCCATTCCTGTTATTCAGGAACTTCTTGATGAGCTCCACGGGGCGAGATATTTTTCGAAGGTAGATCTTCGATCGGGGTACCACCAAATCAGGGTGCGCGAGGAAGATATACCCAAGACAGCTTTTAGAACACACTCGAGCCACTATGAATTTAGGGTGATGCCCTTTGGCCTAACTAACGCACCTGCAACATTTCAACACGCCATGAATGATCTCTTCTGACCCTTCTTGCGACGGTATGTATTAGTGTTTTTCGATGATATTCTCATTTTTAGTAGAAGTTGGCAGGAACATTTACAACACTTGGGGAACGTGTTGGAATGATTGGAGCAGCATCACTTTGTCGTTAACAAGAAGAAGAGTAGCATTGGTAGAACCGTGGTTGAATATTTGGGTCATTTGGTGTCAGCTCAAGGAGTTGCCATGGATCCCGCAAAAATAGCAAGTGTTTTGTAGTGGCCACAACCTAAATCAGTTCGAGCAGTGCGTGCCTTCCTTGGCCTCACCGGATACTACCGGCGATTCATCAAGGAATATGGTCATATTGCTCGACCTTTGACTAATCTATTGAAGCAAGACGCTACCTTGAAGTGGACTTGGCCACAGGAGGCTCAAATTGCATTTGAGAAATTAAAGACAGTAGTAACGACAACCCCGGTTTTTGCGCTGCCAGATTTTTCTAAGGAGTTTATTATTGAGTGTGACGCTTCGGGAAGTGGGGTGGGGGCTGTCCTCATGCAAGACAACTGCCCTCTTGCTTATTTCAGTAAGATGATAGCTCCACGGAATTTATCAAAGGCCACCTATGAGAAGGAACTGATGGCTCTTGTGCTCGCCATCCGCCACTGGAGATCGTATCTTATTGGAAAGAAATTTAAAGTTCAGACTGATCATAGCAGCCTCAAACACCTTCTTCAATAGAAAATTACTACTCCAGCACAGCAGCATTGGGTGGCTAAACTGTTGGGGTATGATTTTAGCATTGACTATAAACCGGGAGCAATGAATAGAGCGGCTGATTCACTGTCTCGATGAGAAGAAGAGGTGGAGTGTTCTGCCATCTCAGTGCCCAGCTGGATGCAGTGGGAAGATCTTGACAAAGAAACTCAACATGATGATTTTTATAAGAAGATGAAGGACAAGGTCGTGCAACACCCTTTGGACTATCCTAATTATCGGCTTATTCATGGCCAATTGTTCCATAAAGGGAGAATTGTCCTGCCGCCTACCTCATCTTGGATCCCTACACTATTTAAGGAGTTCCATGCCACCCCTCAAGGAGGACATTCAGGTGCATACTGTACCTATAGGAGTTTAGCAGCAAATGTGTACTGGTCGGGCATGATGAAGCATGTGCAGAAGTTTGTAGCAGAATGTTTGGAGTGTCAAAAAAATAAATATGACACAAGGACACCGGTAGGACTATTACAGCCGTTACCAATTCCAACACAAGTATGGGCTGATATATCGATAGATTTTATTACAGAATTGCCGAAATCACATGGGATTGATTGTGTTTTTGTGGTGATTGATAGACTTAGCAAGTACGGGCATTTTATTGGGTTACAACACCCATTTACTGCCCGCACAGTGGCTGAAGTGCTTGCCAAGGAGGTGGTTCGGTTGCATGGAGTCCCTAATTCTATAGTCAGCGATCGGGACACCTTATTTATGAGTTGTTTTTGGCAGGAATTCTTTAAGGCATGGGGAACTCAGCTGAAAATGAGCACGGCTTACCACCCCGAAACTGATGGGCAAACGGAGGTATTGAATCGTTGTTTGGAGACTTATCTCAGGTGTTTCTCTTCGGAGCAACCTAAAGGATGGGGAAAGTGGTTGCATTGGGCGGAATATTGGTATAATACCAATTACTAAAGGGCTGCTTGTTTGTCTCCATTTGAAGTAGTATATAGGAGGAAACCTCCAACGCTAGTGCAGTTTCTACCAAGGGAATTCAAAGTGGCTGCTGTCAGGGAAGAGCATCAGGATCGCGCTAAAATACTCCGACAACTCCAATATAACCTCCTTAAAATGCAGCAGCGGATGGTAAAGGCTGCTAATAAGCATCAGAGACATCTAGAATTTGAGGAAGGGGAGTCTATTTTCCTTAAGGTGCGACCACACCGACAGAACTCACTTGCTGCCAGAGTTTATAGCAAGTTAGGTCCAAGATATTACAGACCTTTTACCATCACCAAGAAACTTAGCAATGTGGTCTATCGTTTGGCTCTACCAACAGCTTCAAGGATCCACCCAGTCTTTCATATTTCACAACTGAAGAGGGCAGCAGGAACTCATCAAGTCGAAGCGGACCTACCTCCAGATCTTGCGGTTGATGAAGTGTCATTCATTCCTGCTAGCATTCAGTCCATTAAAGTTTTGACAGCAGGGCAGATTCCTTGCCACCAACTATTAGTTCAATGGAAAGACAAACATAAGGATGAGACTACTTGGATGTCTTGCTCAGATTTCCGTGGACAATTCCCTGAATCAATCCTTGTGGACAAGGTTTGACCATTGGGGAGAGACAATGATAGCGAGCGTGGGCATTATAGAAGAAATAAACCTTTATTGGTTTAATCTAGAAGGAGGACAGAGAAAGAAAATTAGTCAGGAACGGTTTTACGGTTGTAACCGAATTGAGAAGCTAGTTTCTATAAATAGTACAAGGAGGAATGAGAGGGATATTTATATTTTTACGCAATCATTGTTGCAGTAAGCACTATCGGCATTTGCTGTGACAGAGCTTGAAAACTCTGTAATTTCTTACTTCAATATATCATTTTCATTCTCTTCACTCTTTCGGAGCTCCTAACTCATCGGAACTCTTTCCATGAAAATCCATCACGATCATCAGAGGTTGGGATTTCGTCGGAGTGAGCCGACAGGTGGGAAAAAATCCCTGGAGTTGGTTTATAATTTTAGTGAAAGTGGTTTATGAAATGCAGAAAATTGTTTACAGTGAATATCGTTTACGAAATGCTGAAAGTTTCTTGCGACAACTTCTGTTGCTAGTTTGCATCTAAGTGGAGAAGGGATCTTTGTACATTCCATGATAATTCTACCACAAGAAACCATTAAAGTGGCATTACAAGATACGATGATACAAATGTTTTTTCGACAAATAATACACATCTTTTAATTCCCTTCCTCAGATAAACTGTTGACGACTCCATCTCATGAAGCATCCTCCCTTTGCCTTTTCACTTGGGGGTGAAAGCCTGAAAACATGTCATTTGAACTGTCAGCTATGTCCGCAGAACCTAAATAAATCATATAGGAATCTGAATATGGATAGTTACTTGAGACTGCAGACTTACAGCAAAAATGGTGGCGTGACCAGGATCAGCAAGGTGAGCGAAAAGGTTGTCAATGGGGCCAGTGCCAGTGTAAATATGTTGAAACCAAGCACCCATAACAGCCAACATAGCCAGTCTTCCATTCTTTATCTCCTTAGTCCTCAACTCCTTGACCTTCTCAGGAGAGCCAGTTCCCCATCCAAGTGGGTCAAACCATAAGCCACCGGGGTAACCAACATCAGTTCCTGTGAGTTTGTTGTTAGGGAAAATGGGGTCAGTGTTGACACAGCCTGGCTTGAGAATGTCTGCCCATCTTCTGCCCTCAGCCCATCCAATTAAGATCATCTCAATTATGAAAAGCGTGGTGGTGTCTGTGAAATATTCCAATTCTCCAGCAGTGTACCAGGATGGGGTGTTTAGGATGCCAATCTTTGTCAGAAATTCTGGGATGAAAATACCGGCAGCGCCTAACATTGCCCATCTGCAGTGCACAATCTCTGATTGCACGTTCCATCTCAGAGTTTCAGGATCAGATCCTGTCAAATATACCAATTACAACATTCTTCAGTTTCAACATTAAATAGTCTTCAGGACATAGTTGATGATCTTAGCCGTAACTTACCAAGACCTAGGGGATCAAAACCGAAGTCACCGGGAAGGCTGCAACAGAAAATTCAAGCAAGGCATCAGAAAGACTTCATTTTCTTAGTTCGTACATCCATGCAAAAGAAAGAGATGGGTAATATCTAAGAAGCATGCAAAAGAAAGAGATAGGTAATATCAAAGAAGCATGTTAGTTGTTAACAAACCTGCCGTCAAGCCATGGAGGAGGTGTGCTACCAGGGAACCAGAGTGGTCTGTCAGGGTCAGCAGCAGCACAGACTATAACCGATCGTGAAACAGCTGATGTTGCGTACTTTTTCACTCTCAATTTCTTTCCAGAAAGGAAAGAAGCCTTTGTTGATGCTGCAATGGATCCATTCTTCTGGGAACTGCAAATAGGACTTCACATAAATTTACTAAGCAAAATGAAAGTTACCCTCGTCGTTTTCCCACTTTTATCATCTCAGTTTTTCATTCTTACATGCGATAGAGACGAAATCATCAACAAGACAGGCGTTTTAGTACGGATCCTGCAAGAACTTACCATGGAGAAGAAATGGAAACAGCTGCGATGGCAGAAGACGCAGAAATAGAAACCATTTTCTGCCAAATTTTCTCTATCAACAAGTTATGTTGAGTTAAGACGGTGGCATATGGAGTTTGGGATGCAAATTTGTTAATGTAAGCAGGGGCTTATCTACAAGGATAAGAGAAAGCATGGGCAATGGGCTAGTGGGTTGCCATGTGGCATGCAGAATCTGATATCGAGAACCTCCATCTCCACTCTTTGCTTACATGGATGAATCTTAAAATTGGTGGCTCAGGTTATCCGCTTTGTGGCTGAAGTATCTAAACATCAATTGCGGGGACCATGTTGAAAAGGATAAATATTTTCATTTATCTCTGATTTTAGTTTGTTTAGATAGAGTTCATCATTATTTATTATTTGTATTTATTTTTATATGATACTTGTACTCGTATTTTGTGTTTATCATTATTTATTATTTGTATTTATTTTTAAATGATACTTGTACTCATATTTTGTACATACCTATTTATACTCCATATGGTTAATGTAAAGTAGTATATGAGTTATCATTACAATATCTATATATCATAGCCTTTTTCTTTACACCCACCTAACAGTCAGCTATCCATCATGACATCAAATCAACTTATTGTTGCTTTAATCATCTCCCTCTCACCTACCTCCATTATGACCACTTTATTAAAGGGGCGCTTGTATGGAGAAATGGTAATAAGAATGAGAATGAATATAGTGAGTAATGAGAATGAATATTATCATTATAATTATGATGGTTGGTTAAGAGGAAGAAATGATTACCATTACTATTGATAGTGGTTGG
>JANKYF010000008.1:47495883-47506147 GCA_029829435.1 Erythroxylum hondense
GATTGCTTTTGAGGATGACTAGGATAGACCTTTATATCAGTTTCCTTTTTGGTTTTGTTTAGGGGACTGATAGACTTATCTATTCTGACATTGGATGACTGTACCAGATGATTATTTTAGATTTTTAATTTACTGATTTATGATATATTGTGATTTAATTACTGCGATGCCATATGGAAAATTAGCGAAATTTTCTGGTAGTGCACCTTTATCGTGAGATACGTGTCGGAGCGACCTTCGAACGTCCCGATATGTACCCTACGGTGAGGGGGCGCTACATTCATGGTTGATTGATGTTTGAATCGTCGGAGATTTCGCTTTCTCCATAACCTGTAAATACAAACTCCTAGAACAATGATGTGGATAGGTGATTGCGCAGTAAGTCCATTTGTAATCTGTAAGATGGTTGTTCCTGGATTTACCCAATAACAAGAAGCAGTGACATAATTCCAAATTGCCTTGTTGAAAGGACAATAAAAAAAGAGGTGGTTGCAAGATTCCCTCTGCATGGAGCACATTGGATAGTTGATATCCATTTAGATATAAGGAATTCGATCCACTGTCGAGAGTTTGTTCTGGATAGCTAACCAGTAGATTAAAGATATTCACGATATTAAGAATCTATTTCATGCCTTAATGGACCAAGGGACTGTAGGTCGATGTTTGCGTAAATTATCACAAAGAACACTGTTAATGAGCTTCTCAATTGGAATATCTTTCCAGAAAAAGATGTCAGGTTCAAGTGGAGTGGGAGGATAGCTAAGCTAAAATTGCATTAGACTTCTGGGAAAATTCCAGCCATTTCCTTCTATGAATCAGTTCATTCGAGTTCTTGAAGGAAAAATTGAAGATGCTCTTGGTAAAGGCATTAGATGTATTAAAGGTCCCCTGTTGGTGACCATAGGGAGGCTAGGTGACCATCCTTAATCTTACAAGAGCTTTCATGATGAACAACATCTCTTAATTTCAATAGTTGTATAAGAAAAAAAAGAGTGGGAAATTTTCAGTTTGATCGCCCATATGGTATTCCCCTTAAGGAAATATTCATGAAGCCATTTTATCCACAAACTCTTCTCGTCCTCTAAGATCCACTATAGTCTTTTAAGAATGGGGGAATGATTAGCAGCTTTGATGGAGAGGATGTTCAGCCCTCCTTCTTGTTTTGTAAAGCAGATATTAGCCCATTTCACCTTTGCAGCACCAGAAGAACCATTTGGATTACTCCATAGGAAAGATCTGATAATTCTTTCTATTTCTTTGACGATACTTTGTGATAAGAATATATGTGAGCTCCAGTACACATGTAAGGAATTTAGGGTGGATTTAATAAGTTGGAGCTTACCCGCATAAGAAAGAGCTTTGTTCACCTAGGATTTTGCTCTCTTCTATATCTTGTTCAATAGAGGTTGACATTCTGAAAAGGTAAGCCTCTTTGTCGACACTGGAAGGTCAAGGCAAAGCAGAGGGGGAATTTGCAATCTCATTCCAGTTGCCTCTGTAATAATGATTTCCATGTGAGCAGCACTTTTAGACAAGAGGAAAAGGCTTTTGTGCGGATTAAGATGAAGTCCAGAAAGTTGATGATGAATGTGTATATATATAAATATGTTTTGTTATTAGTTTTTATGATCAATCATGGGCTATAATTTGTTTATGGATGATATTGAGTTGAAATGGAGTTAGAATAATAGATAAATGATTAGTATTGAACTAGAAATGATAGACTAAGCATGAGGAATTGAATGTTGTAAGTAAAGAGTTAAAATTTTGATCTGAAACTTCCATGAGTTTTATTTACTGATCTAGAGTGTCTTGACAAAGTTGTATTCATAAAATTTGTAGATCTTTCTTTAAGCTTTCCATTGATATAAATTTTGTAATTTTTGGAGTTTTGGATCAAAAGTTATGGAGTTTGGAAGTTGAGTTTGTGGATTCTATCGTAGTTTTGGACAGTCTGTAGTGTTTATAGTATAACTTGCAGAATATCAAACCAAATTGCATGAAACTTGTTCAATTTGAAAGTTAAGATATAAATCAATAATGTTTTAGAAGAAAGTTTTGCTAAATCTTTCTTTTTCATTATCAAAATGATCAGGTAAAAGTGACCCGAAATTTTGTTTTGGGAAGAGCTAGAGAAAATGGAAGAGAGGAAGAAGATGCAATTTGTAGTTGAGTGGAAGTCACCGTCATGCTTAAGCATGATGGTTACATTGCTTGGTAGGTTGGAAAATCACCCTAGTACTTAAGCACGAGAGTGACATTGCTGAAATGGGTTGGAAGCACGACGGTGACTTTGCTGGTTTGACCAAAGAGTTGACTCACCTGAACAACCTTCCTTCTTTTGACCATAGCTTCTTCTCCCGAACTCCAAATGACATGGGACTTGAACCAATGGATTACTAACCCATTTTTTATATCCCTTCATTAAATTTTATAGCATTCTGAATTGAATTGAGAAAGATTAATAAAATCAAAGTGTGGAATCTGTTGGAACAGTGAAATAGGATTATTTTTCTGAACACACTTCAGTACTTTAAATATATTTGGATCTATAGGATTCCAAATGATATGATTTTTTATTTTTAGTAAACTACAGATATAATTCTACAAATTGTCTCAAGAAGTAGAATTTTTATTCATTCTTTAAGATGTTGAATTTCTGGATGGAAGTTCTATATAATACATTGTTTTTGAATGTGAACAACCCGATAACGTTTGAGGTATATCTTCCAAATTATTTAAGCAAATTGAGTGATTTTGGTGTCAATGGAAACATAAGACATAGAGGAACACTTTTCTAGAACATAGTATGACCAATTATATTAGTTTCATCTTCTGATTGAATGTGAACAGTAGACTCGAAAGGGGTCTCTTGGAAAAATTTGAAATGATTCAATGAGACTGAAATGTGATTTTAATGGTTTTAGTGAGGCATAAACCTAAGTATAGATTATACTTAGATTAGTTTTGATATAAGAATGATTTTGTGATGAAATTAAAGGAAAGATATCCAAGATTGTCATTGAGCATGTATTATACATTACACATATACATGTGTGAAAAACTGAATGTTTATATGATTGTGCAATTAATAATGTGTGTGCAATATGTGTTTTGCATAATGATGATACAGGATAGAACGTTTCCATCTGAACGTTTCCAGATCATGGAAGCAAATGCTAATCTGGAGCATACTGTGAGTAGACCTAGATGATATCATTTTATTGTTTGTTCTGTTTTGAATTTTGTATTGATTGACTACTGAATGTCTATATGAATGTGATTGATTTTGTTGGTTTTTAGACAGGAGGTCCGATGATTGTGATGTTTGGTTGAGATATTGAAGTGTTGCTTGTATGTGAATGAGATGAACTAAGTGTACATAATTTGATTGTTAAATGTGTTTTGAAGGTGCATTTCCATGTAAGTGAAAATATGTTGAATGCCGGACTAAGGTCCGATGGTATGGGAATGTGATTGAATGGGAGCATGCAAATGTGTTTGATGCATTTCATTCATGAATGAAAGAAATATAATGACAGTTGTGACCTGAGTAGTCACGGATCAGAGCTTAAAGCTCAAAGTGTGAAATTAGCCTTGAGCTTAGAAAGTGATTAAGAGCTTAAGGCTCACTATGTAAAATGAGCCCTATCTCCATCGAATATGGGACAGTTAGTAATGAGCCTGGTATCCAATAGATACAGGACAGTTAGGCACTCAGTCACAACAAAGTAATAAATGAAAAGTGAGTCTCATGTGTATCGCATATGCATATTATGAGTGATTAAATTGTATTGAATGCGAAGTGTGAAATACGAAATGATGTGAATGTGACTTATTTGTTATGTTATTGGGTGAGCCATTGATGATGTTCACTCATTAAGTTCGCAAAACTCACCCAAAATTTGTAAATATTTTTCATGATCAGAAGAATACCCCGTTAGGCAAACGGGAGTATCCCTACAGCATACAAGTAAAGGATAGAGGTCGAGATCAGTTCACGTCTGCATAGAATTTTTCATTAATTTTATATCATGGAATGTATTCCGAAATTATTGTACATTATGTATACGAATGGATTTGTGTTGTAATGTAAAATCGTTTTGACTAAAAAAAATGTTTTGTATTTGTAATGGGCCCAAATGTCTATTGAAAATTCTATTGATTATATTGTAATGATTGAAAACTTTTACGAATAAAGTGGATTGAAAATATTTCTGAGTAAAAGTGGGCCCGATTTGGTTGTGGTTTCCCGCATATTATGTTTGTGGTTTCAAAAAAATTGTACTGAGTTTTTAACTATTTGAGTGCACTAGCACGCCACCCTCGAGGTCACAGACTCGGATATCACTTAGGATATCGGACACATGTCTTGCGGAAGTGGGGTGCTACATGTCTCCTTAAATGGAAGATATCCAGCGATTAGAACATAAAGGATAACACATCAGCAGCTGCACCATCATAACCATGGTAACCGAGCATCTAAGAAGTACTCCTAGTGTAAGAAGTTAGATATATTAAAGTTCATGATTAAAGAAAATGAAGAAGAGAGTTGCCTTCCATGAATGAACTACTAAAGAATTTGTCATATTGGACAAGTTAGGCAAACAAATTAACCAAAGTCCAGAACCTATGTACTTTTATAAATCTGGAAAACAGTGGCAAGTTATGCGAAATTGATTATAAAGTTCGCATTTACTAATAGACTGTATACTACAGGCACAACATAATTTGGGGTTCCATAAGTGGTATGAAGAAGTTCAACCCCTTGCACATAAAATAGAAGCAAACATATTAGAGAAATCAAGAGACTACAAGAGATGGATAGATGAGAAGCCAAATATTCACCAATAAAATATACTTATAGAAGTAGCATATAACATACATATGCACTTTATGTATGCAATGATATATGTGTGACTTAGAACTTGACATCAACTTAATTTAATGGAACAATACACTCTTACTTGCTGAGGTAATGCACTCCATCCTAAATAAGAAACCTTCAGATTTCCATTAGAGTCATGTAGAAGATTTTTAGGCTACAAGATCAAGGAAGTAAGTTGAGGGTTAAACATAATTGTTTACCTTTAGATCTCTGTGGTACGCGCCCTTACGACGACAATGTGAAACTGCATCAGTAAGTTGTTGAAAGTACCTCATTGCTTCATTTTCTGACAATCTTCCATGGTGAACCTATAAAATGAAATCAAGTCAGGACAAAGTGTCAATTACCATTGCTTAAGTAGAAAATTGGATACAAGGAAAAAGCTAAATGATGATCATGCACTGGTTATTTTAGTCCCTTGAAAAAACTACTACAGACCAGAAGATACAAGAAACTTACAAATCTATCGAAAATTTCACCACCAGTAACAAACTCAAGAACAATACATATCTTCGTACGACTTTACAGAGCCTGGAAATTAAACCAGGATGAAAGGAAAATAAAAGATATATATCAACATCAATGCTAGATAAACAAAAGAGGGCAATCAAGAACCCACTAAACTAAATCGTTTCAAGTCATGAGGTTCATAATGAACATTGACAAGAGTACCTCATGAAGTCTAACTATAGGATGTCGAACAATCTTCATGATGGATATCTCTCTTTTTATCTAGAATCCAGAGTTAGTCATATCATTCACAGAGAAAGACACCATGAATCAACTATCCATGAACTTGTACACAGAAGCATAAATGTACCTGATCGACCATTTTGTGTTTGAGAATGGTACTTTTGGCTAGAACTTTGATGGCCACATTCCCTCTTGTCTCAGTGTTATTGGTAAACTTAACCTTTGCAAATGTCCCTTCGTCGATGGTGGTTTCTGCAAATAGCACAGTTATCTACAACAATATTTGTACACATCAAGCAAACATTAACAATTAGAACTCTCAAATTAAAGCAAACTTTCCAGTCCGCAACATTCACATATGGGTTCACATATAGGCGATGAGCGTAAAAGAAAGAAAATCAAGAAAGTAATAAAATTAGGGTTAAAGTTGAGGTTAGGGATGAGGAGGAGAGGTTACCCTATGCCCAGAGAGCAACAATGCTCCACTTCTTAATTTCGAAAAGCTTGGGCTTCTTAGTGGAAGAATAAGGAGTGGCGCTGCTAGAGGCCTCACATTTAGGTGAGAAGAAATCATAGAAGAAGAAATGTCAAAGAAGAAACTAGCAAAATGTTGGGAAATGAACATGTGTTAATTAAACAAAAGGCAAATGCCAACAACGATGTTTTATTCAACAAAACGTCGCGATTTTTATTTCGTGACGTTTTATTTAAAAAAATGTCACAAAAAGTGTTATAAATTCGTGACATTTTTCATAAAATGTCAAAAGATAAAATGTCACGGATTACGAGTAGTTCTTTTAGTGTTTGCACATTTAAAGCATATAGATAAAATGTCCCGGATTACGAGTATTTCTTGTAGTGTTTGCACATTTAAAGCATATAAGACACGCTTGTTAAAGAGAAAAATACTCTAGCCGATTTGTAGAATTTAAAAATATTTACAAAATCCACTAGGTATATGGGTTATTCGTTTGCTATTGGATGAGTTGAGCGAAAAAAAAAAATATCCAGACTTGCTTATAAGTAAAACTCTGAAGTTGGTTTTACTCATTGGTACTTGGGCAACTATTACATGGAAACGAAGTCTCTATAGATGAGGATAAGTATACAGTGGGACATTATTTATAGATTCGCTATGCTGGGGCCACTGTTAGCTAACTTAGAAGTATGATTTTACGAAGATGAGCTTAAGGATAGATCCACGTAGTTGGACAAAATTCTTCGAGAATTAGGTTAGAGTCTCATTAATTTTTTATAAATTTAAATTAAAAATTTACCGTCCAAAACTTTTTTACACCAAATTTTGACTTTTGTGTTGTATTTTGTTTATATATATGAACAAACATAAGCACGGAATGCGGGAATTGTATTTGTTTAAGCACACTAAAATCCAAAACAGATAGGGGAAATAAAGAAATGCCTATAGATTTGAAATGACGAACGAATCTCGATAGCCTTATTTGCATTATTTTTAACCG
Organism: Erythroxylum hondense; assembly: GCA_029829435.1. Taxonomy (NCBI): domain Eukaryota; kingdom Viridiplantae; phylum Streptophyta; class Magnoliopsida; order Malpighiales; family Erythroxylaceae; genus Erythroxylum; species Erythroxylum hondense. Next base: position 47,502,943 of record JANKYF010000008.1, read on the forward strand.
GAGCATTGTCATTATCAGCAGTATAGTGTCACCCCGTATAATTCGTCCCCAGTTGATTAGTTAACTTGTCCACTCCAATATTCAATGCTATATTAAGAGATCTCTTCTTTTCATACGCCAACCCAAGGCCAAAAGCTAAGCAATAATTTTGCTCCCTTCTCGCCTTCTGTGGTTCCTATATTCTCTTGTCTACCAAAAGCAATGTTTAGAGTGGTGCTCTTAGGTCTGTTGCTAAGTTTTCTTATATGCCTCAATAACGTCGGTCTTGCCATATCGGAGCTTCAAAGGTTCAAACATCCTACCAAAGGTGATGGGTCTCTTAGCCTCTTGGTTGTCGGAGACTGGGGACGAAGAGGTGCTTATAACCAATCTGAAGTTGCCCTTCAGGTGACAAACAAACTTCCTTAAGTATATATAGCTTTATATTTCTGGTTTTCAGTACATAAGATTTTCTACATGACTTTAACCTACTTGGAGCGATACATCGTGAGATATACGTTAACTATTTTCCTTTCCGGAAGAAAAGCGAGAAGGAAAGAGAAGAAAAGAAGGGTATGTGATCATGATAACAAATTCAAATCTGGACTTGAATAATACGGACGTGGCAGACTAGCTGTGAATATATGTAACGTGTTACGTGAGCTTTCATATAAAATACAGAAAAGAAAATTCTAGACATGCAACGTGTATTTATATTCGTAACGTAGATTGTTCCTTAGCCTTAGAGTGACGTATAATGCCAATAAGTGGCCCTTCTCTCTTTATCTTGTGAAACTCAATTCCTTAATAATAAATATATCAGAAACAATAAATTATTAGCATTATAATCATCAGAATATTACAGGATTTATCTTGTGAAATTATATATATCTTGATTCCTTCTATTGATTTCCATACTAAACCTGCTCTGATACTATATTGAATTTTTAATATAGGCAAAGTGTAGAGTTCACTTACAAGAATTAGACTTGGGTCAACTATTGTCCAAATAACTAGAACTAGTTGTTTGAATAGTTGACCTTTACCACTTATAAACTCTTTAATATTTTCATGTCTAGGCAATATGGGACACTCTAACATTAGCATTATAATCATCAGAATATTACAGGATTTATCTTGTGGAATTATATATATCTTGATTCCTTCGATTGATTTCCATAGTTTATTTATGTTTAACTAATAAGCCTCCAAATGTACGCAGATGGGAATAATAGGGGAGAAACTGGACATAGACTTGGTGATATCTACCGGAGATAATTTCTACGAAGACGGATTGACGGATGTGGATGATCCGGCCTTCTATGAATCCTTCACTAAAATTTATATAGCTCCTAGCTTACAAAAGCAATGGTACAATGGTATTAATCTGTCTCATCATCATTGAAAATATAATTAATTGCATGCAATATATTTTTACTTGAAGAAAAAAAAAACCTACTTTTAGGCTTCACCAACCTTTTGTTTAACTATGCCTTGTAGTTCTTGGTAACCATGACTACAGAGGTGATGTTGAGGCACAGCTAAGTCCCGTCCTAAGAGAAAAAGATCATAAATGGCTTTGCTTGAGATCTTTCATTGTGGAGACTGGTAACGCAACTCATATTGCCTTTTAGCTATTTAACTTGTACCCTCCATTTTCTATAACATTTTTTTATAACAATATTCTTTTCCATTTGTGCCCAGAGATGGCTGAATTTGTGTTCGTAGACACTACACCTTTTGTAGATAAGTACTTCAGGGAGAAAGAACACACGTATGATTGGAGTGTCATTTCTGTTGGACGCAGTGGGTGTATTTTGTGAAAAGGAAAAAAAAATGAGCAAAATGGACACAGAATTTTTAACGTGGTTTACCCTTAACTTTGGGCTACGTCTATGGACAAAACTTAGAATATTTCTTCCATTATTATAAATAACGGGTATACAGAGATAAAACTAAAATAATGGCTCATAAGGTGTTTCCCAACCTAAAAATACTAACGTCACTATTTTGTTACTCACCAACCCTTTAGGAATAAATTTCCCAACTTCATAGCATTTGATTTACTATGGATTTCTCTCTATTTTTCTGTGTTTGTTGTCTGTGTTGTGAAGTGGGGAGTGCCTTATATAGGCAATCCACCGCTTGAAGACAGCAGCTGTCTTTTTTTTTTCTCTTCAACAAATGCTGCAGGCAGCTTTCATTTATTTCAACTAATGCAGCAACTCTTCTTTTCCATGTTGGTAGGCATCCACTGCGATAGGCATCATTGTCGGCGCCTACCATGCCCACCAAATTGGAATGATGGAGTCCCTCCATATGAGAGGGACCCATCTCCAACAGGTTGTTATTATATACTCTTAGTAATTCACATTCAAATAATCTTTGGTACCTTTCCCTCAGAAATCAGAAGTCACTTCCACGTTTGCTAGCCTCTATTAGCTCTTCTACACTCCCTATACTAGACTTACTAGCTGATGGAAATTATGCAAATACGCAGTTATAATTCAAACTAGCAGAGAAAAATTGCGTGATGCGCAGTGATAATGTCCAGTAAGTTTAGTGGGTTATCATATAAGGAAAAAGTAGGCAAATTTTATAAAGTTATATTACAATTGTGAAGAGTGAATGGAAAATGTTAAATGTTTTGTTATTGATTAAGTTTGTTATTAATAAAGGGTTAAAAGAATATAAGGTAATAATAATTAATATGAAGGGTGAATAAAAGTTAATAACATTGTTAAAAAATACATCTATGTTATATTTATGTCAATTTATTAATTATAACGTAATAAGGAAATTAGTAAAAATTTTTGATTGGTGTTAAATATATTAAATATATATAATAGCAATACTAATATTGGCATAAATATATTAATTAAGTTGAATGATAATGATAATTATTATTATTATTATTAGGAATTGATTTCGTCGTCGTGTAACTGCAGGATAGTGATATTGGTGGTTGAATTGTGAAGATCGCGATGGCGTAAATGCACCATCGTGAGTTTGGAGTTAAGCAGAAATGTCGTCGTCGTGCAAATGCACGATAACGAGATTGGGGAATGGATAGGAGATATCGTTATCGTGCAAAAGCATGGTAGCAATTTTGGATATAACGAAAATATTATTTAATTTTTAAAATATACATATATATAACATCGTTAAAAATAAATTTATATTATTAAAAGGAGAAGGGTGAGTTTGCAATTTGTCATTTACCTTT
>JANKYF010000008.1:47511881-47523808 GCA_029829435.1 Erythroxylum hondense
AATGTTGCATTTAATGTTTCTTAAATGATTTGAGAAATTGCTACATGTTTGGCACTTGAATTTGGTTGATGATTTACGAAATGGAAGTCGAAATATATTATGATTGTGAAAATCGTGTTTTTGAAGTGTACCTTTTTGGGCAATATGTTTACAAGTCATGAAATACATGTTGTGTGGGTTTGTGGTGGTCCATTCTGTTATGTCAAGTGCATGTTGACTCTATTAAAGGCTTCTCCCACTTACCCACTAGTGACATGGAGTTCTTTCATAGACTCCCCTCTGTTTATGAACTACATAAGATCATTATGTGGGATTACGATAGATCATTCTGTTATCATTGGAGATTTATAAGAACTCCCTTATGGACGTACCCAAACCATTCTGATGTGCTTATGTGTTTATGATGTGTGGACAAGTTTTGAAGAATGCATGACTTATGTTATTTATGAGTTGTTTGACAAGTGGAGAATTCGAGAAATATGTGTTTTATGGATTAAATACAAATGTGTTATGACAATTAACATTTTCAATGGTTTTGCTTATTCTCTGTTACAAATTCGTTACCCACAAGCTTTTAAGCTCAACACCATTCTTCCCCATCTCCAGGTAACGAGCAAGAGATCGAGTGACCGAGAGTCAAGGCATCTCTCAAAAATCTGCATATTTTGTTTTGAAGCTAGTTTAGGCAAAAACACAAGGCTTTAGTCACATTTCGAGTATTTCATGTTCATATATCTTTTGTAATTTGGATTTTGATACATTGTTGTATTGTGGCTTGAAATGCCCATTAAAGCCTTGTAAAACTCTTGGTTTTGTTGTTAATGAAAAATATTTGTGTTTAGCTTATGAATTTCCAAGTTTTCGCATTGCATTCATTTGACTTTCCAATGACATAGTTTATGAAACTTTTGGGATATTATAAGTTGTAGGTCGAGGGATGTTGAGAGATGTAAGTACATGTGTGTGTGTGTGTGTGTTTTCATTGTTTGATGTTGGGATCTGGGTTGAGGATTCAGGGGTTTTGTTACGGCGAAGCCACAGTTTTTCACGACGAACCTTTCCCGAGAGCGACTCTCGCTTGTCCCTGGAAACTTCGTCGTGGCGAAGGAGAAACTTTTATCACAACATATTTTTCCTGAGAGGGATTGGAATTAATCAAGAACTTCGCCACGATTTTTTTCGAAGGGTCCTTACTAGTGCTTCCATTGTTTCGTCGCGGAGAAACTCTCAGTTTGTTGCAATGAACCTAGCCGGAGCCCAACAGGTTAGTAGTCAAAATTTTGGAGTTATCGTTGAAGGATGTCATGACAACCAAATCATTGACTCCTACGGTGTCATCTATGAAATAATAGAGTTGTACTACATTAAGGATAAGAAGGTTGCTCTACTTAAATGCAAATGGATTGATCTAACAGACATGAAAATGAATGGGCATATTACTAGCATAAATGTTAGTAAGTCATAGTATGATAACGATCTTTTTGTCCTTGCAAGTCAAGTCAAACAAGTTTTCTATGTCAGCGATACTGTATTGGGTAGCAATTGGAAGGTTGTTCAAAAGTCTCAACAAAGGAATGTCTTTGATTTTTGTAAAAGGGATATTGGTCAATTGGATGAGGATACAGATCAAGTCCATTAAGAAATTGGAATGGAGTTGAATAACAAAGGCATTCCAGTAGAAGATGCAGATATATTGTTAGACTCCGTTTTCGGAGTCCAACTCAGAGGTCATAAAAATGTGAGCTTATTTCAATGAAATCCTTAACCATCATTGATTCCTCTTCTTGCTTTGACACCACAACTGTTGGACATTGCTTCCGAAACCTAATTCTTGCGAACCCATAAACACTAAACTTATTCCAAAGAACTCCATTAAAGTTTCAGTAATCACTTAGGCCCATTACATAACAGAACTTAGAGGCTGGGTTAAAAATCTAATCCTTAAGATCATTTGATAGCTCTCTGTCTCCAGTTTATTTAGAGACAAGAGTCATCTCATTTAGAGGTCAGATAACAAAGTTATGGCTGAAAGAATCAAACTAGTTCCGTCCTCAATCATATTGAACCTATTTAGGGACAAAAGGCATATCTTGCTCTAGGAATATCAGATCAGGGTCATTCTTAGAGGGTTCAAAAGAGGACTTCAAGGTCTACAACTTTTATGAAGAATTTGAAGATATATTCTATCGTTTGAAGGGTCAAAATGGACCAGACAATGGTATCAGATGAATAGTGTATAGAAGAAGACGTCTCGGTCACATAAGCAAAAAGCAGATGAAACAAAAGACAAACGAAGCAAGAAGTAGACGAATCGAAAAGGCCAGACGAAGCACAAAGCAGACAAAAAAAGGGTTGATAAATCAAAAAGCAGGCGAAAAAAAGAGCGGACAAAGCAAAAAGCAGACGAAGCAAAAAGCAGACGAAACAAAGTCAACTTAAGACGAAGCAAAGTCAACTTAAGACGATGCAACTCTTAAGACAAATCAGAGTCAACTTAAGATGAAGCAAAGTCAACTTAAGATGATGCAACTCTTAAGACAAATGACGTCATCATAGACGATACAATTTTATAGACCATATGACATCATCACAGACGATGCCACTTTATACTCCTAAGCATCTCCTCTTCTAAGGACTATAACTTTCAACCCAAATGTCCAAAAATTCTATAGTATATACCATTGGAAAGCTAAAAGAAAGACCTATAACTTTCTAGAAAGTACATTTGCCTAAATAAGCCTAGATTAATCCAGATCTTCCCCTGACTTCCGAACACAAAATTTTCTCTTATGAAAACTTAAAAATGGAACGAACAAACTTGAGAGAGAGAGTCATGAGAAAAAAAATGCAATTATATTCCATTTGCATCAAAAGATAAGAACTTACAAAGCTTTAGTGGGCATTTCAAGTCGAAAATACATTAATATCTTACAATCCTAAAATACAAAAGATACATGAACCATGATTGGCTCAAAATGCAACTAAAGCCTTACTTTACAAGATTCGCTTCAAATACAAAGTAAACAAATATCGGAGTGATGCCTTGAACCTTGACTACTCGATATCTTGCTCATCACCTAGATATGGGGAAGGAGAATGGGGATGAGCTTAAAGCCTGTGGGTAACAATTTTATAATTGATAACAAACAAAACCATTTATAAAGTCATTTCCAATGCAGAAATTCACGTTTATGCAAAATGTGTAAGCATCACTATTATCCACTTATCATGAACACATAGCATATCAAAACGGTTTGGGTAGATCTATAAACAAGACACACTACACATTTTCACTTAATAGTCATGTGTAGTCGTAAAGTTGAGGGAGTCCATGAAGGAGATCCAGGCCACTAACGGGCAGGCGGGAGAAGCCTATAACTTGGTCAATGTGCACGTGACATTCTTCAAGGACTACCCCAAACTCACATAACATATATTTCATAACTTGTAAACTTGTTGCCCAAAATGGAACTTTTTGAAAACTTGTATTTCATGAGCATGAAATATTTCATATGCGTTTTCAAAACTTGATTTAGTAAACTTGCTATTGTTTCAAAAAATCATTTCCATCATTTAATTCATCAACAATTAACACAATTCATATTCAACCATGTAGCACATTCTGACAACATGTACAAAAGCAATAAATGCACATGAATAAAGTAGTTGAAAATCATTTATTGACATTTCTTGAAAGAAACTTTAATGGCTTATTACTTAATTATAAAAGTGAAACCCACCTTGAATTTCTTACTTATAACTTGCTCAAATGTGCCTCTCCTCTTGCCTCCCTTGATTTTCTTCAACATTGATACAAATCCTAAATCAATAGGAATTCCAAATGAGAACCCAAAGAAACATATGCATAAAATTGGTCCTAGAATATTTAAGCCCGTGCATTTTCTAAGCTCTTAGTACCAAAACCTTTTCAAGACTCCAAAAGGTTTAACATCAACTTACCTTGAATCTTTACCACTTAATGAGCTTTTTGGATCAAAAGAAGACTCTAATCTTCTTCTTCCTTTTTCCCTTCTTGCTCAACTCCAAAATCACTCTTTAAGACTAAGAAAAATCGAAACCTAGCACAACTCTCTTCTTTCTCTTTTTTTTCTCTTTTTTCGTTCTTCTCTCTTCTCTCTTTTCTTCAATCATGTTTTTGGCTTCTTTCAACTCAAGCCCTCATCTTCTCCTTTTATACCCTTAATGATTGCAAAATGTCCATTTTGCCTTTCATTTAAAAGCCTTATGGTTTCTAAACTTATGAGACTTGCCAAATTTGCCTTTACACACTCTTACTACTTTAATACTTCAATTCCTTTAACCTATGTCGTATTATCTTGCCCACATTAGCAAGCTCATTAATTCCAACATATATTAATATAGCGAGACCCCAAAATTAAATTAATCATGATTATTTATAAAAAAAATTCAGGGGCCAACATTTGCAACAACTCTTTATTTTCTTCTAAAATTTAAAAAACAAAAAATATTCAATATGAATATTATTGTTTAGTACTACAAAAATAAATAACCTTAAAATTTAAAGAAAGTTTTATACTTACATAGTTATTTTGCGCTTTTTAAGACATCCACCCTTGACCTTCCTTATAGTGAGTGAGTTTGTAGAGTATGATCCTATCACACTCCTGTTCAGGTAGTTCCTTCTCACTCTGTTTTAAGGAAAAAAATATAATGCCTAATAAATAATATAGTGTTTTTTGATATAATTATAACTTGTAAACAAAGATCTTACATATTCATTTCGCACAATAATAAATGATTTAGAGCCTTGGTTATGAGGAGTTTTCATTTTTCCTATGCTCACCTTGTCCTTTTCACATTTTTCCTAAATAAAGAATAAGGATGGTCATTAAATCATCTAACAAGATTAATGGAAGCAAATATGAAGGGATATGAAGGGAAAAAACCTTAATGTTGGGAGAGGCCAATAATCACACAAATTATTCCAATTTTCTACAGACATCTGTTCCAGAATATGTCCCCTTATCTCCACATGAGAAGGAAAAGATTTGTAATACTAATGCAGCCTATAACGATGATCACTGGTCCTTTATTTCAACAATGAAGTAACACAATTTAAAACAGAAAGGTTATCAATATCGACGATATTCAATTTTATTTATGAATAATAAGTAAAAGTGTAATTAATCTTAATAGAAGTGAAATAATATTGCATATAGTTAAATAAATTAAAAATTTACCGAAACTTTATCCAAAGCATTCTCAAGCAAGTTGTCTTCCTTGAACTCCTTAGCATGCTTTAGGCATTGTAATTATGTTCTAGAAATTATCCCAACTCACCAGACAATTTTGCTAATTGAATCTTGTCTAAAGAACGACCTTGTAAATTATCAATATGTACTAACAACTTGTTATTTTGCAACATTCATTCATTGCAACTAACAATGATAGTCCTTTATGGAATGATAGTAATTCTCCAAAATTTAGCAATGCCACCTGATATAACATTTTAAGATTTGTTTAACCCAAGGTTCCCTATTATGAGCTACTTTGGATGAAAGTTCTTTCACCTAAAGTAGCTATTATCAGCTAGTTGGCTATTAAGAATTGTCTGAAAACCAAAGATAGGTGGTGTGGAAGTTCAAGAAGTTTTGATCCTAATTGTCCCTAGTTTAGGATCATTTGATTATGAATCATATGACATGTGTGAATCTTGTTTATTAGGCAAGATGAATAAGTTACCCTTTAAGGGAAAGGATGAACAAGCGACTAGAGTATTAGACCTAATACATTCAGATGTATGTGGTCCGATGTCCATCTATGCCAAAAGTGGTTTTCTTTACTTCATTACCTTTATCGATGATTATTCTCGATATGAGTATTTGTGTCTGATGAGATACAAATCTGAAACATTTGAAAAGTTCAAACAATGCAGGAATGAAGTAGAAACCAACTTGGGAAAGGTATCAAGACACTACGATCCGATCGAGTTGGGGAATACTTAGACCAAGAATTTTTAGATTATCTCAAAGATAATGGGATTTTATCTCAATAGACTCCACCTTGCACACCACAACATAATGGTATGGCCAAATCGAGAAACCTAACCTTGTTGGATATGATACAGTCAATGATGGGCTTTTCAAATTTACTAAAATCCTTTTAGGAGTATGCACTCGAGACAACTGTTTATTTGTTAAACAGAGTCCCATCAAAGACAGTTGATGTTACTCATATGAGATGTGGACTAACAAAAAACCCTATCTTGCTTATTTGAAAGTTTGGGGTTTTTTGGCTTATGTGAAGCGGATACAGTCAGATAAACTTGATGCGAAGTCTGACAAGTGTTTATTCATAGGATATCCTAAAGAAACAATGGGATACCAATTTTACCTTGCTGAGGAACAAAAAGTATTTTTTTCAAAGCATGCTGTCTTTTTAGAGAAAGAGTTTCTTTTAAAAGAAGAGAGTGGGAGCAAAATTGAACTTGAAGAAGTTCAAGATGCTCGAACAGACGCAGATCAACTGCCTGAACCTGAGACTGTGACTCATACAGATGAAGTAACAGTTCAACCTTCTTCAACATAGGAAGTTCATAGGTCACATAGGATATGCTCTGTTCCCGAGAGATATGGATTTTCCGTTATTGAATAGAAGTACGTATTACTCATAAAAGATAATGAGCCTACTACCTATGAAGAGGTTCTGAAGAGTTCAGAGTCTGAGAAATGGCTTCGCACCATGAAAGCATAAATGGATTCCTTGTATGAAAACCAAGTATGGACTTTGGTTGAGGCACCCGAGGGAATAAAACCTATAGGGTGTAAATGAGTTTTCAAAAAGAAAACTGACATAAATGGTAATGTGATTACCTATAAAGCAAGGCTTGTGGCCAAAGGTTTCCATCAAAGACAAGGAATTGACTACGACGAGACCTTCATCCCAGTAGCAATGCTTAAATCCATTAGAATACTCCTAGCCATTGCCTCTCATTATGATTATGAGAAATGGCAAATGGATGTGAAGACAGCTTTCCTAAATAGGAATCTAGCCAAGGATGTGTATATGACACAACCAGAGGGCTTCATCTCCTATAATGGTAAAAAGGTATGCAAGCTTCAGAAATCCATCTATGGATTAAAACAAGCATCCAAGAGATGGAATATCCGCTTTGATGAGATAATCAAAGAGTTTGGTTTCTCACAAAATCTGGTTGAACACTATGTGTATAAGAAGGTTAGTGGGAGTGCAATCGTATTCCTCATTCTATATGTAGATGACATATTATTACTAGGAAACGATGTCTCTATGCTACAATATGTGAAGATTTGTTTGTCCAAAAAGCAACTTATATCCTCAGGATAAAGATCTATAGAGATAGATCAAAAAGGTTGCTTAATCTTTCACAATCAACGTACATAGACAAGATGCTAAAGAGGTTTAGCATGGAGCAGTCCAAGAGAGGGTACCTTCTCATGACTCATGGGATAACACTCTTGAAACCTATGTGTCCTAAGACACAAGATGAGAGGATGTGCATGAATATGATCCTGTATGCATCTACAGTAGGATCTACCATGTATGCTATGCTATGTACGAAACCCGATGTATTATATGCTCTAAGTATTACAAGCAGATACCAATCAGATCCTGGTGAGGGTCACTGGTGGTTTTCAAGAACATCCTCAAGTACTTACGAAGAACTAAGGATGTTTTCTTGATATATGGAGCTGGAAATCTAAAAGCGAGCGGGCACACAGATACCAGTTTTCAATCTGATAAGGATGATTCTAAATCCCAATCAGGTTATATATTCACACTAAATGGTAGGGCAGTCAGTTGGAAGAGTTCCAAACAAGAGTGACTACTGATTCAACAACCGAGGCAGAGTACATTGCTACTTCAGACGCAGCAAAGGAAGCAGTTTGGATCAAGAAGTTTATTACTGAACTTGGTGTGGATCTTAACTGTGATGGGCCCATACAGTTGCATTGCGACAACAATGGGGCTATTACACAGGCAAAGGAACTAAGGTCTCATCAACGATCCAAGCACATACTCCGCAGATATCATCTGATTAGGGAGATCATTGGTCGAGGTGATGTCCAGATAGAGAAAATTCCCACTGAGAAAAATATTGTTGATCCGTTGACGAGGAAATTATCACATAATAGATTTGATTCTCATTTATTCACCTATGGTATTAGATACCAAGGCGATTGACTTTAGGTCAAGTGGGAGATTTGTTAGAATAGTGCCCTAAAGGCAATCGCCTCTAGCATGTTTTGTATAAAGTTATGTACAGACTTTATTTTCAATAATGAAGAAAGGCATATTTCATTAATTTGGTGTTCATTATTTATGAATTGATAATGATTTATAAGCAAATTAATAAAGTCCATGATATATGACATAGCATAAAGGAAATTATGATGATATCATACTACTGAGATTCCTATCATGTGCAATTATGTCAGTATCTAAGTTATCCCTAGTCATAGGATTAATGAAATTAGACATCGTGAATCCAGATAGACTAGCACATGTCAAACTCCTTGATTTGATCAAGCAGTGGATCTTAGAAACTGTAAACATGAGATGTTTAGAGTTGAGATGTAAATACTTACTAGAGGTAGTAAGTACATTGGATGAACTACTATGAGATCATCACATAGATGTCCTATTCTAATGTTAGTGGTAATCTCATCATAGCAATGGTGCAAGTATCCTTAGACTTGAGATACTCAAGGTATGTTGGATACTAATTATGTTCTTTGACCCCATTCCTTGTTGCCTTACAAAGGTCACTCATAGGGTGGTGATTAGGTACAGCTTGAGGTATTCGAATGTAATTGAGTAACCAATAGAGATTCGCCACTTCTACGATAGTAGAAGATGATACCCATGGCCTCTTGTTGGGATCATTACTTGGAAATCTCTGGCCAGAGTACATATGTCATAAAGAATATCTTCATTGACATATAGAGTAATGAGTACCAAGACGAGAACTGATAGCACTTGGACTAGATTTGATATAGTCAATCTAGTGAGAGTTAACACTTTACCCATACTCATAACTAAGTGGGGTATAGCATGGTGAAAGGATGAATTGCACAACAATTGTCTATAAGAGGGTTCGCGAGATGGTTCGTGGTGAGCACGGGTTCATTCGTCAAACCACTTACTTTCTAGTTAATTAGGGGTCATGATGTGTTACTAGACACCGCTCATGACTTGCTTGGATTAAGTGTTAATCTAACTGGCCAACATAACTGAGAACCTAATGGGTCACACACATAAGAGTGACTCGGATAATTCGTAAAATGGTTTTCGATAAAGATCCATTATATGGAGAGCAATAGAACCAAATGGATCCTGATGAGATCGCGACATCAATATTGCTAAAATAAGTCTCCAGTGTTTTTTCACATCCAAAACCCGGTAGGACTGACCCCAGTGTCATTAGACCACTTCAGCATTATATATATATATATATATGACTAACGTGTAAGATAAAGAGGATTGCTTCTTTCATAAGTTGCATTTAATGTCTTTGAATGGTTTAGTACAAAAATCACTAAAAGACAAAAATGAAAGCTTAAAAAGTAAGATTATCGTGAGATAAAAATGATTTTAACATGTTTTAGAAAAAAGTTTTCAAGTCATCCGAAGCTCTCAATCATCCACTTTCAAGTTTCATCTTCTTCCTCCTTTTCACGTGCTCTCCAAGAATAAAGGTAAGAGCTAGCACTCTCTTCTTTATTCTAGCTATTTCCGGATCAAAGAGTTTGATTAGGTTAAATTCTCCGACGTCTACGTGGATACCGTTAGAGACAATCTCCTTTGGTCGTTGTGGTTTGAGAATTCTGATACTTCTTTGTATAGACACATAGATCCTGGGCTTCAGGAAAGTTCCGGAATAATTTTTTTTTGTTTTCCGCACCGTGTGTATGTGATGCACGCATCGAGATTTTCCTACACTAAGTGTCGTAGGTTTGAATCAGGGTTGCATCTAGCTATCAGAGAGAAAGTGGTGGTATAGAATTTTTATGATTTTCAACAGCTGGTTGAAGCAGCACTGAGAGTGGAAAACATTGAGAATATAAAGAGTGTCATGAACAAAAAGAGAAAGGGGAGAGAATAGTTCAAGAAGGGAAGTGGTACTTCTATGCCCAAGAGGAGTGCCAGGACTTTCCCTATGCAGTTTGAGTAGAGGAGTAGTGGTGCAAGCAAGCGTAGACCTATGAGGACTTCTACTGTTTCTCATCAAACCTCAACGGTGGGAGGCAGTAAAAGAGGAGAAAGAAATAAAGGGATAAGTCTTCTGTACCGAAGTGCGATCATTGCGACAAGTTCCATGTAGGGGAATGCTATAGGCTGACTGGAGCTTGTTTCAAATGTGGAGAGAAGGGGCATATGGCTAAAAAGTGTTCGTAGTATGTGACAAGAGAGGGAACTCAAATGCAATCTTCAAGGAGAACTGAGATAGTAGGCACAAGACTGCAACGAAAGTGGGTAGTACTGTTGGATCCTGAAAATTTTCTCTAACTTACTTATTATTTGTTTAATTATTTACTTTTGTTTTGTTTGTTTGTTTAATTATTTATTTTTAGTATTGGGTCTTAAATTTAGTGGGCCTAAGTAGAAATTAGAATTTTTAATGGGCATGTTAGAATTAAATTAGAGTATGGTATTGAGAAGATTAAAGGAGTTAGTAGATGGATTAAATGAAAGGAGGGGCAGAATTAGAAAAGGTAAGTAAGTGAGGGGCAATTTTGGAAAAGTTGGCTAAAGATGAGACTTGAAATAAGAAAGAGAAGAAGAGAATAGAGAAAGTCGTTGAAGAGAAGAGAGGAAGAGAGAAAAACGTGGGAGAGAAAAAAAAGAAAAAAAATCGTGGGAGAAGAGAGAAGGAAAAGAAGAAGAATCATCTTGTGAAGGTAAGCTCCATGTTATTTTCTTCTTGTTTGGCTTGAAAAAGGAAGTAGAAAAAAATAGGTTTTTGTGATGGGAATGAATGGAGGAAGAAGGTGATTGAGAGACCCAATTGATGTTTAGGGTTTCTAAACTAGGTTTTGGCTTTTCTAACCTAGATAGACTATGAGTAAGTTAATGCCAAACCCAATTTAGCAATTGTTTCATTTATTGTGATTTTGAAGTTTTAGGAGTTTTATTGAATTGAAATTTAATAAAAAATTGGTTTGTTTTAGGAAATCGAGAAAATCCTACCCAAGAGCAAGGGGAAGGGCCAATTTGAGTTTGGATTTTCAAGTGTTATAAGGTGGGTAAAATGTTTATGGTTATTGTATAAATGGACAATGTGTCTATGTGTGTGTGTATATGCTTGAATTGTCAAATTGTGAATTGCTATGATGTGAAAAATGCATTATGATGTGTTTTATGTTATGCATTGAAAGATGTATGGCATTTTGATATGATTGAATTGTGAGTATGATCATGCTATGCCTTGGAATTGTATCATGACATTTTGATTTAAATGGAAAGAAGAAAAGCATAAGAATATGAATTTGTGATTGATTGAATTGAGCATGAAAATTGATTGTGTTTAGGCAAGAGTGGAACCGTTTCGTAGTCACATGCACATCGACATAAAGCCTTCTCTCGGCTGCCCGCTTGTGGTATACGAGATCCGAAAAGTGGACTTGTTTCGTTCACTGTGTAAACTTTGATTTTTCTGTTTTGTTTCACGGAACCCTCGAGTCAATTGGTCGTGCATTTGCATTTTGATATGTCAAGTTATGATGAAATTTGAGTGTTATGCTTTGATGATAAATGATATCCAATATGTTCTATGTGATGATGTGCTGAATTATGAGATGTGAATTGGAATTGTGAATGCTGAAATTTTATTGCCGGACTAAGACAAGACATGTATGTATATATGAACATTCATATATGTTTGATTGTGTGGCTCGTTGCCAATG
>JANKYF010000008.1:47695130-47705237 GCA_029829435.1 Erythroxylum hondense
GGGGGTGCTGGAACTTCGGATGCGTATCGGTCTCAGCATTGTCCTCTAAGGCTACGCTCTGTTCTTCTTGATCTGGGTTCTGAGGTTGTGGTTGATCATTCGGGTGTGTAGACTGTATGCGGGAATCGTGGTGTGTTGGCGGAAGAGTAGCAAGTAATTGCATGCTTATCCGCTATAACGTGAATGCCGCGACGGCGGCTATATCAGTGTTGGCTGCTGCCGCCTGACTGATCTGCTTGTTTCTGGACGTGGTACCCTGATGTCGGACTCCACGGTGGGCGCCAATTGATTCTGGCGAAGCTGAGCGCTACCGCTTGGATCCATGTGACTAGTTGATTCCGGCTTGAAGTGTCCTGCAAAACAGCAAAGGCACGTCGATGGTTGTTTCTCGATAAGCCCCTCCGATGCTCAAGTTAGTCCTTTTGGAGAGTTTTGAGGCTAGTGAATCAAGAGAATTAGGGTTTCTGAGTCTCGTACCTCTATCGCGGTAAAGTAATACCTTATATGTGGAATAAATGCTAGGTTTAGGTCTTTACGTAGGTCTCTACTTGTGCATGGGAGGTTTCCACCTGCGAATGGGCCGTCCGTGTTCGGGCCTGAGTTTGGGCCTAGCATGACCGACCCAACCAAAATTTAATTAATATAATTTTTAGAAAATAATATTCTAAAATATTGATTAAGAATCAATGCAGTTATTTATCTTAATCTAGCTTAAAAATAATTAAGAATCGATGCTCAACAGAATACACTCACCCGAACACATGCTTTAAACCAAAAACACCAAAAGCGCAATTTCCAGAACCACATTCAACGCGAAACAAATCAAAGGCATGCTTCATCTGTTTTCAAGAATAAAAAAGGTAGGGGATATGCTGATTGTGTTTTCAGAAGCTCCAAAATTGGAGGCATGCATAAGATTATATCAAAAGAAGAAACAAATATGAGGCATGCAATTGATTTTTCAAGAAATAGAACAAATAAAATTTAAGTTTCTTCCAGATGTCGTAAAGCATGGCAATATTCATATTGTTTTCCAGAAACAAAAGGGGGGAGACATGCGTTGAACTATTAGAATAAAAGTTTTGTTTTATAGAAACAAAAGGGGGAAGCATGCATTGAACTGCTGAGAATAAAAGGTGCGGGCCATGGATTATGTTATTTCGATTAAATTAAATAAAACCCTAATTTATAATGCCTAATCTGTATTAGAAAATTTCATAAATAAATAAACGCACGTGGGATAATATCAAAATCGTATAATTTTGTGTTAATAAATTTTAACTTTAAATTTTATCAAATAATAGCATAAAAGAGACTTTGATCCTTTTTTTGCTTTTGAAGTTTTTCAAACGGTAAGGATATTTCACATTTAAGTCTAACTTAATTGAAATTAATTTTTCTTTTTTATGTGCGATTTAATGAGTTTATAATATGTTTGTAACAACTATAAATTAGAATTAGAATTAAAATTAGAAAAATTAAAATTCATTTTAATTATATTTAGATCTCCAACTAAACAATTTATAATTATTGATCAAGACTAACCTCTAACAGTATTCCGTGATCACTCAAATATTAAAAATATTAAAGTTGTTCAACTCAACATATTTATACATGGTTATGATATGTAATTTAATTCTTTAGTTATTTAATATTTTAATTGGACATATGAGATGAAATTAGTATCTACTATATTTAAATTCAATCATATTATTGTTACTAATTAATACAACAACAATATAATTAAGTAGAACTTCCGCTGATGTGTGTTATGAGGAAGTTTAATAATACGCAGCCTTACTTATAACTAGCAAACAAACTGTTTCCAAATTATCATCATGAAAAGATGGAAAAAATAAAAACAAAAAGCAAAAAACAAAAAAAAACAAAAAAAGTAGTAGTAATAATAATGATAATAGTTGATGTTTCAAAATATCTTTTTACACGTCAATTCACTCTAGCTAGAAATTTGAAGGATGAAATATTCTTCCTAATTAATTTATCATGATGAATGTTTTATTGACTGACTTAATCATTTCCATATAATTCTTAGTATATTTAAACATCACCTATTAAGATAATAAGTAAAATCAAAATATAGTAATTTTTATATAATATACTTTATTAATTTCAAATATAAGAATTAATTATACATTATGGTAATGAGGAGATTCACGTATATATAAACAATATTTCATTTAGGATCCTAATAATCAGATCAATTCAATGAACTTATTCTATAATAAACACTTACAAGTTTATTTATGTATCTTTATATTTTAATTTATAAAAATAATTACTTTTATAAGAAAATATAATGTGTTTAGTTTTATTGTTCCATTAATTTCACATTCTAATAAAATTATAGGTAAAATGTTTAACAATAACAGATAAATAAGAATTGAATATGATAATTATGATTTTATTATAATTTTAATTATGCAGTAATAATTCTAAAAAATTATCATTTGTATTAAATATTAAATATAATTAATAGAAATACATACAAGTAAAAAAATATTTTTAATTAATTATATCACCAAATTCATAACTAATTAATTAGCTGTACGACATACAGTAATATTAACAATTTGAAGCCAAACAACTGATCCGCCTCTCCTCGTCCATCTAGGGAATCACTGAAGCGATATCTGTTGTTCTGTGTTTGTCCAACTTTACAGCTTTATCTGTGTCTGTTATTAGCTTAGTCCCCCTTACTTTCAAGTTTCTATAGATTTTATTTGTATGCTACCGGTCAAGTCTTCTCCTTTTGAAAATATATTAAATTCTTTAATTTTTTTTTAAAAAATCAAATTAAAGACGAAAATAAAATTAATAATGAAAGTTGAAATTATATATAAGTTATTATTTTAGAGACTTTTTGTGGTAGTCATAAATAATAATAACTAAATTATTTATGCAAATCCACTTATAATTTACGGTATATAAAAATAATTTAATTAATGTAAATCATAATAATATACCATCAAACAATAATTATTCAATTGACCGTTGGATTATCCGAAAACACATCAGACCATGCAAATTCTAAGCTTGGTTATAAGCAATTTCTAATTTAGGATAGATTTATACCGTTAAGTAAAGGAATCAACTTCTATTTCCCCAATCCTACTACTGCTAAAAATCATGAAGATGAAAGGCGAAACTAGGGAAGCTGAAGTTGGAATTGACCTACTTTTCACTTGGGTATCAGGTTCTTATCTGGATAGTAATTATACAGCTCTTCAAGATTTGATGCTTAAAGGGATCTTAAATTATTGGTCCGAGAAGAAAGAATGTCTTTTGAAGACAACTAGTTAATGGAATTTCTTGAATCTTGTAAATGAAAAAAGTTTAAATGATCATCTTTATTATTGTTTAATTAATCAGAATAATGGATAATAATTATTAAATAATAATCTTTATTCTTTTCAGTTATTTTCACCGTTGGTTGGATCAAGCGCATAGCGGTGGGTGGTGTCATCATTACGACAGGTATATATGATTCATCTATGGTGACGCTTCCACACATTAATTTGACCACCTCGTAAGAGTAGATCGCCGATCATTTTCCCGTAAACGCGATGACTGAAATACGAAGACATATCGACTGTCTGTTTTTGATTCTCCTTAATTTCTGGAACCTGGCAAGGGTAAAGAAGAGGAGCAAAAGACGGGATTTTGCTTCATTTCATTTGAGAACCGAATGCACCGTACAACAATTACATTAAGAGTGAAACCATTTGCAATGCTGAACCAAATGCTTATTTATCTGAAAACTGATTAAAGACAAAGTCATCAAATTTGGGGTTGCTTGGCATTTTCTTCCTTCATCTTTTGTTACTGTTAATCTGCAGCACCTGAAAGTTATAAGAATTGAAGTGAAATACAAAACGGGTCTCACCCGAATAATGTGCACGGAATCAGGATAAGCAATTACTGCAAGTCCTTGGAGTTCTGCATTTAAAACATTCTGTCCTGCAGGCATAGTTATGCACGCCGCATCCGACCCTGTCAAATGGGAATTGCATTAATTATTGGAATAGATTCTGAGGGAAAAAGACACATTATCTGACGACTGTGTGTAATATTTAAGGAAACAAGGGTATTTCACAGATTAAGGCAGGCAGAGCAATCTTTTAAGCAAAAGATCGAACAATCATGTCATGGGACAATTTATAGGCATCTCAGCAAATTAACTCTAAGATAAAATGCCAAGTTGAACAGACCTTGAACACACCCAGTCACCGGATTTCCAGCCAGGAGGAACACCACCATCCGGACCACAAATGCTACCTCCATCAATTTTTGTTGCACCACATCTATAGCAGCTCATACGACTAGCATAATTGTGAGATCCACAAGTGCAATACCAATCACCAGCCAATACCTCTGTGCGGTTGTATAAGTAGGTTGCTACATCTGGGCCACCGTATTTTGGATATTGGCATCGCTGGCAAGCCTCCCGTTTCTTAAAATTTTGGTGTTGGCATGCAGCACACAACCAATCTCCTCCTGTCCAGCTCATGTTTCCGACCTGGTGATTATCTGAATGATACGAAATTAAGAATTATACAGCGACTTCGAATATTAGTGATCTACATCGATCAGATTAGTGAGTAGGAGATCTAAATCGCGACAACTTTCTTAAGCGTTGAAGCTTAATTGAAGGGTAAGGATTAAAAGTTGTATCTCCAAGATCGTTCTTCAAAGTTGACACTTGTAAATCTTTACATTATATACGAGGATCCCAACTCTTGCGGCTGCTATTGAATGAAAACTTAAAACAGATGGTAATCATGAAAACACAGAGCATTTTATACATTTTATGCCAATGTTCTAAACAGTGCTCCTCGACTGCTATTGAATTTCGATGTATAGTTTCTGGATTACGGAAACTGTTATATGGGTCTATTGGGGTCCGTTATACCCTCAATCAAGTTTGTTTCAACTTCAGTTACCGCAGTAATCTGGAACTCCTATGCGTTTACTATTTAGAATATTGGCACTACTGTTGAGATTAAACTAGCTAGACAGTCTTACAGATTAAGTGCACCAAGACCGATTGTTGATAATGACAGGTTGCACTTTCTCTATATTATGCTATCGAGAAGCAGAAATCCATGAAATCATGAATGACTGAATTCAAGGAACTTCTAACATTTGAGCTGCCGGAAGCGGACCCATGCAAGGTAGAGTGCATGAACAAGTGTTTCGATTAGGAACTTACAGTTTGGTAAACTGTACTTCAAGCTTCCTGATCATGATTAGTACTTGAAATAGAGAGTCTAAAGAGATTGACACTAACCTGAAGAAGAAAATACCGAAGGCCAAAATGATATGTCACTAAAGTGGCTCTATGATTATTAATAGTGGCAGAGCTGGAAATGCCGTTGGTGAACATGTTGCTTGGGCTGGCAGACGTTATATACATGTTCAGAGCTGCTATATCTGTGGGACCTCTTTACGGAATTTTCTTATCATTATTTGCCTTTCTTCAGATGGCGTGGTTGAGTTTGGATTCCAAAAGGACAAAACGGAAATGGGAGACATATATGAAGATACCTGCTCTAACGATTGCCTCTTCAATTATTGTCTTTACGCAACAGAGCTTTCAAAAGTTTTGAGATAAACTAGCCAGGAGTCGGTCCATTGACACATACATTTTTCATCATCTCTTTATTCGATTCCTAGGTTTTTGCTTTTAATTGTTGAACTTCTTTAAGACCCTTTTGTTAATTTAAATCTATAACTTTTTTAACATTATCATTATAAATATTCGTTCCAAAAATAAATAGTGCCTTTATAAATTTTTTTATTAATCTTGCATAATCAGCAACAAATTCAAATTACTGCTAATAAATAATATGTCATGTAGATACAATGCTAGAAATACAAACTTGTTCCAATTGAATTTGAAATATATAAAAAAATTCAGTGCATCCTGCTTAAAATATAAAGTTATGACTCTTCATGAAATATTAAGTACCACTATTATGATGCATGTTTCAATCTATAGAGTAACTTCCTCAATCTACAAACTTTGTATTCATTTCTCTTCCCCTTTGAACCTTTAGATTGTTGCATGTATTCCTTCTTTACTAGATCACAGTTCACGAAGATTATCTTGATGTCCATCGTCAGAAGGTCAAGATGAAAATGAGTTGTTAAGTCATAATGATCGTGAATTAGTTTTTAGTTGAGACTCGTGAGAAAGTATTATTGTAGTTCATTGTCTCTTCTTTAGTGTATCTCGGCGACAATCCTTACTCTAAACCTCTCCCCCTCCACATTCATCATCCATTGATCAGAATAATCACTCAACATTGCTTCATCATAGGTAAAAAGACCCATAATGATCTCCCAAAATGCAATCATTGTCACCTATATAACAATAAAGTCATTAAACTATGTAGGCCACTATCTCTTAGAGAACATTTCAGTAGTGTTATAGGATTACGTTGAACATCAATACAGCCTACTTAATAGCATCTATGCTACCTCCAACATCAAGAGTTAAAGAAGTATTCAATTTATCACTCCATACCTCCAGAAGTTCTCAATAACTCTTTCATACTAGTGGAATATGTACTATTACTTGATTTGGCTCCTCAACCATTTCAACTCTCAATGATAAATCTCTTACATTATTTTACTACTATGACTAGGACAGTAAAATACGTGGCCTTTTGAAACTTCAAGAAACCCTATAAAGAACTCAAGAATTTTCTTAGGATTTGGTTTCTTCTTTAGTGAGTAATAATTTTTTATCTCAACTTGAGAACTGCAAACCCTTAAACAGTTCAAACTAAGGTTTTTACATATCCACATGATTGAACCCAAGTTTGCTATATTATTTAGTGACATTTTCGTGGTTTTTGTTATACTTTTCGACTTCGTTTGTTAGATATTGTGCTTAATTTAGCCTAAGAGTGCTTGTTTTGAATTAATATAATTTGAGAGTCAAATTGTCATAATTAATTAACAATTGCACTCCTTTAAATTTTAGGGCAATTGATATTACAAATTATTACTTTTCATTGCAGGTTACAGAAGAAGAGTAGAGCCAAAAGTGGAGCAAAGAAACGGAAGTCACGAGGTGACCTTTTGGATAGAGTTTGCCGCAGCGAAGTTTGCCGCGACGTGAATTAATTTTGTCGCCGCAACGAAAGAACCAACATTCCAAGCAAAACTTTCGGGAAAAGTTCGCCACAGCGAACTCATCCTGTCGTCATGGCGAACCTTCGAAGACCTTAACTATTTTCGAAAGTTTTCCTGCTATGCAAACCTGACCCGATGACCCATTTTGAAAGGAAACCTATTTTTGGACAAGTTGGAGAGAGCCGACATATGTATACGTCAATATTCCATTACCTTGGGGTGGGGAGAGACAGAGGGATGACTCCATCGTTCTTTCATATCTCCCTCATTTATTGATCATTTTGCATCGTTCTCTATCATCTCTCTCTCCATCTCATTTTCCCAGCATTTTCACCGCCGACTTCCATCATAGGTAGCTTGGATTCATTCCTAGTTGTGAGGTTTCCGGTTGCAATGTGTGGCTAGGCGTTTTCCTTCCTCTTGAAGATATAACAATAGCTTGAGTTCAATAGGCCTCAAAGGGGATTAATTTGTTCATGTTTAGCTGCATTGTTATGAACTCCTTAGTTAGGATTTATGCTTTGTAGTTAGATTTTCTTGATTATAGTTTAATCAAGTATTGAATAATGAATTGTGTTATTGGGTTTATTGATGTAGAACTTGGAGCTTGAATTAATAGTCTTTCAATTCAATAAAATTCCCTTCCAGTTCATGGATTCTACTAGCCTCTTGCATATAATGTGACTTTTGCTGATTCTCATTATGCTTTGATTGCCCCCTATGCTTTATCTTCCAGTTGCTCATTGTTTATATTCTCTTTGCAATTGTGTTTTGCTTGTTGAACATTGAGAACCATGTTGTGTTAAAGTGTGGGGGCAAAATTTCTATCTTTTCGAATTCAGCAAAATGTTTCTCACGCATCAATTTTGGCCACTTAACTGCTTTTAAATAGGTCATATGTGTGATTAAAGTTGTTAACTTAGTTTGAGGCGAATTTTCACTTACATGGCAACTTCCAGCGTTTCTGCCACCTTTCGCCGTGGCCATCAGTTGTTTCGCCGCGGTGAAACTCTACTCAAGCATACTTTGTCACGGCAAACTTATGGTCACCGCAGCGAAGGCCCATCATTTTTTTTCTTCTAAGCAAATGTTTTTAATTCCCTCATTTCAATCATTCTTCCAATACAGATTCTTTTCACTCCTATGTCTTGGAGCTTTTATAAATTTCAAAGTGGTCATTGTGTTTTTGAAAATACCATCTTTGTCTTTTTAAATGATAGTTGATTTCGGTTAATTTCTTTGGTGATGTTTTCACGAGAAGTAAGTGGAGGAATGCTAAGGAAGTAGCATTATATGTTTTTAAACCTTGAGATTGCTTAATTGAGATACTACCCTTGTTGGAAGGATATTTGATCCTGAATTCTTTCAATTTTGTGTATTATCTGCTTAATTTCATATCTCTCTAGAACTTGTTTTAATTCTTGATCAAAGCTTGATGAACTAGAATTTTGTTAATAAGATAGAGACAATTCTTTCAAAACCCTAATTACTCAAACACTTAACCCTTGCTAGCCCTTTGAGTCATATTTTTGAGTGCATGCACATGTCTTAATATTGATGTCAATATTTTATTTCTAGTTCTTACTTTAAGTTTATCTTCGTAGATAATAAAACAAAAAAAGGGAGGGCTTTCTCAAAGAGGAAAGAAAGAAATAGTTCAGAAAGCTTTCTCAAAAAAGAAAAGTTATTGGAAAAAAAACCCAAGGAAGAAAAGAAAGTTTAAAAAAACTTTTTCATCGTTGATGTTTGTTTCAAGTGGAAAATAATTGTGATGCATGTTACTCATCTTTTTCTTCTATTCGATCCATTTCATTTAGCCTTCCGTACACTACAATCCTAAAAGTCCTCTTGATTTTCAAAATTATAGCTCTTGTAGTGGAGAAGTAGAACTATTACAAGTCTATGGTAGAGAATAGACTAAGTAGATTTTAGAGTGAAATTATCCCAAGACAAATAAGTTGAGCGATTAAATACATTACTTTGAGAGAAATCTCTTTTGCCCAATCTCTTGGATTAAATGCTTATAGTGTTTATGTTCTTTTCGGTCCTTCAGTATGCTTGGGTTGATTTATGAGGAAATGACTTAACTGCTTTTCCACTCTCATTTTTAAACATGGTCGGCATTTTCTTTTGCACTTGTATCTCTTTGACTTTTGTAAGCTTTGTCCAGGAGAACAAAAGGTCTAAGTGTGGGAGAATTTGATTGAACCTAAGATTGCTGCTATATTATTTATTGACATTTTCATGGTTTTTGTTATACTTTTTGGCTCCTTTTGTTGGTATTGTGCTTAATTTAGCGTAAGAGTGCTTGTTTTGAATTAATGTAATTTGAGGGTCAAATTGTCATAATTAATTAACAATTGCACTCCCTTAAATTTTAAGGAAATTGATATTACAAATTATTACTTTTCATTGCAGGTTACTGAAGAAGAGTAGAGCCAAAAGTGGAGCAAAGAAATGGAAGTCACAAGATGACCTTCTAGGTAGAGTTCGTCGCGGCGAAACCATTAAAGTTCACCGCAGCGTGAATTAATTATGTCGCTGCAGTGAAAGTACCAACACCATAAGCAAAACTTTCGGGAAAAGTTCGCCGCGACGAACCTTCAAAGACCCAAACTATTTTCGAAAGTTTTCCTGCTATGTAAACCCAACCTGACGACCCATTTTGAAAGGAAACCTATTTTTGGATAAGTTGGAGAGAGCCGACATATATATACGTCAATATTCCATCAGCTTAGGGTGGGGAGAGACAGAGGGATGACTCCATCGTTCTTTCATATCTGTTGGACCCCACACCTGGGCTAGCATTTCCCACCCAACGTGTGTTTGCGGGTTATACCGCGGCATCCAACAAAAATCAGTATTGTCCTCTTTGGTGGGAATCGAACACCCAACCTCAAGGTTTGGCTCAATGGTAAGAGGCGTGCTTGTAAAAGCAGCAAAACC
>JANKYF010000008.1:47793121-47806381 GCA_029829435.1 Erythroxylum hondense
ATGTACTTTGGGCCCTTAATTTTATTGAAAATAGCAAATCAAAGGTTACAAAAATTTTATAACTTTTTCATAATTTTATTTTTAAAATATTCTTGATCTTCTTAGTTTTGTATCTTCACCTTATTCTTCACTTGATTATGCCTTTTTTTTTTAAATCTCCCTATTATGGTAACTCAACCTTAGCTCTTGATTCTTAAATGAATCATTGATTACCTTGTCTTCACATGTTGCTCAATTTGTCATATATTGTTAGATTCTTTGGCAAATCAAAATATTAATAGCAGTAAAGTTAGAATCATTAGTAAAAATATAATTTTATCATTACAATCGTAAGTTAGAACCTCCCTCACTGCAACAAGAGAGATATGCTAATAACATTTAGTAAAGTAAAGACTTTATAAGAGGGATATATTAGAGTAAAGGAAGATGAGATAAGCATAAGTAATCAAGAGATACAAGATCGTGAAAGATTAAAGAGTGAAAGAGCATTTAAGTGTAACTAGTTTTTGTCATGTTATTCTAAAGTGATGAATTTTTCAATGGTAAAGAGATTAAGAGTTATTTATAAGAACTTAATGAGTATTGATTTTTTCTTGATCGTATAGTCTTTATTGTAAACATCTTAGTTGTTATTATTGTACCAAACTTTAGAGAATTATTTTTTGTTTATTACTTTAGAATGGAAACATGAATGGTTTATTTATTATGGTTATGAGGAAGACAGTCTATTAAGAATTTTTATTGAACCCCACACCCTACCCGTAGGTATTTGCAGGTTATACCGCGGTGTGTGTTTGCGGGTTATACTGCGGCATCCAACCTTAATCAGTATTGTCCTCTCTGGGAATCGAACTCACGACCCCTCAAGGTTTTGTTGTTTCTAAGAACACGTCTCTCACCATTAAGCCAAGTTGACCTCTAAGGCAGTCAATTTTTCTATCAAAAGTTCTGTCCTCTAATAATCATGCTAAAACCATAACAGAAACTTGTAAAAATCATAACTTATTATTCCATGATCCAATAATTGCATACTTTATATCAAACTAAAGATCAAATCAAAATCTTCAACTTTCATGAAGAACTTAAAGGCTAATTCAACCTCGAACTAGGTCAATTTCTCAGTCAAAGATTTTGCCATAACATAGGTCAACCTATAACACATCCCAACTTCCAAAAATCATATCTTTCAATTCTCACATCATCTAATTTCATACTATACATCATTTTTAAGCTTGGAAAATCTTCTATAATTTTCAAGAAGACCACTTCACTCAATTCAGACCTTATCAATCCGGCGATTTGCCTCAAAGCACAACATGTACAAAACTACACTTAAAAACACTTAAAAGCATTTTCAAAGTCAAAGTAAAATAACCTTAACTTTGACTGACCATAACTTTCACTCCCGATATCGAAAAATAACAAACTTTATGGCGACAGAAAGCTCTCAACATAAGCTATAAGTTCCCTGAAGATCATTTTCTCAAATTTTGCCTCAAACAAAAAGTCAACTCTCAAGTCAACTTTTTATCACCAAAAGTCAACTTTCTTAATTCTTCACATTTTCACACTTTTTCTCTTTATTTCTTGATTTTAAACTTAATTTGCAATAAACTAATTCACTTTAACTTTTATAACCCATACAAATCTAATTCTCAAAGTCATCAAAATCTTTCCATTCTTTTTCTCATCAATTTCTTAAAATATAAACACATCTATTACAAAATTTGTATACAACCATACTTAATTTTTATATTTCTAATTTTTACTCAAAAATCGGAGTCCAACAATAACACTCAATAAAGTTAGTGAAAAATCTTATCGAAAAATGTATAATGTTTTAAATTTTTTACTTTTTGAACTTAAAAGCTTTTTTCATGTTAGTAAGTTATGGGAGAGAAATAACTTTAAACTAAGCAAGTGACACAAAATAGACATTTGATTTGAGAATATTACCATGAATATGAGAACAGATCACCTATTCTCGTTACTCCGTTCCTGTTCTGTTTCATGAGCGTTTATTCATTTAATAAATGAGACCTACAATGAGTGGATGGATGCTCATAGAATATGATAGGAATAGGTGATCTGAACTGTATGAATGTGAAGTTCAATCCAAGAGATTATGAAATTAAATGAAAAAGAAATGTATTTTATCGTAAACACTTCATTTAACCTATATGTTGATATGGTTTAATTCTTATGTATTTAATTGCATAAAATTATTTATTTTTAAGTAAATTTATGAAAATTTCAGATAGAAAACTTCTATAGTTTCATATATTTTTGAAAATTTTTCACCAAAAATTAAAGGAATTATTAGAGAAAACCGACTTTACGCATAGAAATTAATTTGTGAGATCTTTTAGCTCGGTAAGAACTCCTTTTATTTTTTAAACATAGTATTCTAGTACTTCATGTTACCTTTCCGTATATCTTACCACTTATAGCTAGATTTATATTATATATGTTTTTACAAATCCTAAATAGGTGGGTTTGCAGACAAATGATGTACACAATGATAAACAGAGACTAAAGTCAAAAGAAGAATTTATCATATTTGTTTTTAAAAAGAAATTAAGTTTTCATTTCTGTTCCTTTATTTTTACATTTTTAAAAATAAAACCACTTATTCCTTCATTTTTGTTCACTTTTTAATCTCTCACAACTCATACATTATTTCACTTTGATTATTTTTCAAAAGAAAATTGACTTCACATTGATTTTTTGATTTCATTATTTATTGCTCAGTTTTCTTCAACGATTGATAAATTATTGGATTCTTCATTTCTTTCCACATTTTATATTTGTCTGACATTAAGATTCATCTAATAATTAGATATATAAATAACATATGAATATTATTTTATAAGAATATTAGTATCCTTTTGGAATAATAAAATTTCATACTAGTATTCGAGGTCATGAATGCTGCGCAAAAAGCAACATTCATCTCCTTTACACACACAATAGATGAAAAATGTTTTTATAAAATAATGTGCTTTACAACGAAGGACTTTATATTAATTAATATTTAATAATACTTACTCTTCATAAGTTCTTATTGAATTAAAGATGTACATCAATAATCTTGTGAAATTTTTTAAATCAAAGTGAAACTCATCACTAACCTTGTAATTGGATTATATCATAAAAGAATATCTTAGAAGGGAAGCTAATGTTTTTCACTGAATAACTTGCACGACTTGCATAAATCAAGGCTTCTCTCGCTGGCTTTCAATTTCTACTCACTCGATTATACATCCTCTCTTTGTCCTCATTACTTTTCTAGCAGCACTTCTTCTCTGTTCATTTCTCTTATAAGTTGGCATTCCCTTATTCCGTATCCTCTCGTTATCCTTCTTCCCTGTTCCTCCTTCCTTTCCTCTTTGGCTCCCTAGTAGTTCACTATTTATTCCTCTTTTGAATTATGACCTTCTCCATTTTTCCCTCTCTTTTGTTTTTCTGCTTCCTCTTGCTTTTACCATTTTTAGTATTGTCAACACCTCTGCACAACCTGCCCCCTAAAAACTTTCCTACTTTAGGTTTCAAAATGAATGTGGACCTTGGCACTTCAAATATAAACCCATATTTCTCTAAACTTGGAAACCCAACATTAAACTTCATAACATTAAACACAAACAGTTACCATTATAGTCGAACATCCACCATATTTCACCTAATTGTTGGATGAACAAGGAATTGAGCCATTTGACTAATTACATTAGTAAATATTTTATGTATGAATGAAATAATAACTCATTTGAAGAGGGGTAAAATTTGCTAGAGTGTGTATTATAGTAAAAAATGGCCAGAATCTCCCATACACAATTCCATTTATGAGGACATATTTTTGAGCAAGTTTCATATCTAATAATAAAACCCTCAATGCCTGTATGTATACGGATCATATCTTGTCGTATAAGAGATTATCATTCCTACAAGGATTATGTAGGAGCTAACAATTTGAACCTGACTTTGTATAAGGTATTCAGAAACTGATTTCAATAAAAGCAAACAACAGAAGTTAAAACATAATAATGAACGAAACAAATAATCAAATAAACAATGAACTGTCAATAAAATTAGAGTTTTGATTAAGATAGGATACTTAAGACTTATTCTTTCTTTATTTTGTTTCCTTTAATCTTATCAATTTATGCGTTTGATCCTAGATTTCCTAAAGTTTTGATTATTCTCTCTCAAGACCTAATCAATTAACTCAATTGAATTCAAAATTCATAGATTTGTAATCTCTGGATCCACAAAATTATTCCTATCTTATTCATTTAGATCTGAAGCTATCTATTAGATAATTAATTTTACAAACAAGATCCCTTTTTGATTGATTGTTAATTTGGCAATTGTTGGTCTATTAAATTGCTAATTTTTATTGTACAACCTAACACAAATTACTTTGATTAACTCTATTGATTTGTTGTCAAGTTTAAGCATAAGCAATTATCATAAACATCCAGAAACATATTGTATTTAATAATAATTAAAGTCATAAAATAATTCCCTGATAATTCCTAATCTAAATATAGAAATCCATGAGCATGTTCAACATCAAAGAATTTAGATTATACATCAAGGATAGTGAAAGAACTAAAGAAAAGAATAAAAACTCTATTAAGGCCTTAATATGGAATGTTGGAAAATCTAATGTTCTTCCTAATCACCAACATTTGATTCACTTTGATTCAATGGCTGTTGCTATTTTTTATTTCATTTCACATTCTTATATAGTGGCTTAGGGTCTTGGGGTCTTGTCTCGGGTTTTCCTACTTTGTTCGATTCTAAAAACAATCTTGAACCCTAAAGCAGATGAAAAACTTTGCGTATGGAAATCTTTTGTCACAATCATGACCTAGGAATCATGATCACATTCTTAGTGTTTTTCTCTTTGTCATGATCATGCTTCTTGAGGTAAGATCATGACAGAGGCCATGTTGTAACATCCCACTACCATAGAGTATATACCTGAACATTTAGAGAATATTCAAGTACATATCCTATGACAATGGCATGCTAGAGCAAACATAATCCCTTAAATGGAATCATAAAGAATATACTGTTAGAGTTATGTAAATATAGTACCTTTGAAAGTAAGTGTATTTACATATAACTTAATCTTCTTCCTGTTACATTTTTGTAATGAAAATATTTATTATTAATAAAACAAAAAGAGTTTGGTTTTATTTGTATAAGTATAATATATTATTGTGTGTTATTCGATTTTTCATTTCTTTCCGCATTTTATCTGACATTAAGATTCATCTAATCATTAGATATATAAATAACACGATGACAAAAGCATATGAATATTATTTTCTAAGAATATTAGTATACTTTTGGAATAATAAAATTTCATACTAGTATTCTAGGTCATAAATGTTGCACAAAAAGCAACATTCATCTCCTTTACACACATAATAGATGAAAAATGTTTTTTATAATATAATGTGCATTATAACAAAGGAATTTATATTAATTAATATTTAGTAATACTTACTCTTCATAAGTTCCTATTGAATTAAACATCTATATCAAACATCTTGTGAATTTTTTTAAATCAAAGTGAATACGAGATTAAAAATTCTGTCATATAAGTAAAACTGAACACTAACCTTGTAATTGGATTATATCATAAAAGAACATCTTAGAAGAGTAGCTCATGTTTTTCTCTAAAAGACTTGCACGACTTGCATAATCAAGGCTTCTCTCACTGGCTTTCAATTTCTACTCACTCGATTATACTTCCTCTCTTTGTCCTCATTACTTTTCTAGCAACACTTCTTCTCTATTCATTTCTCTTACAAGTTGGCTTTCCCTTATTCGGTCCTTCTTTTAGTATCTTTTCTTCCCCTTTATCCTAGTTGGTGTCCTTTTAGGTCCTCTCGTTATCCTTCTTCCCTGTTCCTCCTTCCTTTCCTTTTTGGCTCCCTAGTAGTTCACTATTTATTCCTCTTTTGAATTACGATCTTCTCCATTTTCCCTCTCTTTTTTTTTCTACTTCCTCTTGCTTTTACCATTTTTATTAATGTCAACATCTCTGCACAACCTGTCCCCCTAAAAACTTTCCTACTTTTGGTTTCAAAAACTTGTTTCCTGATCCTCTTCCCAAAGCTTTTTTCCATGCTCAGGATGTTAGTCCAGCTCCTCACAATGCGAACTCCGACTCCTAATATACCATTAGAAAAATTTAGAAAAAGGTTTTAAGTGATTCAACTCATAAATTAAAGCTAACTATTGAACACCTTCCTCCTTTAAAGGAAGAACCTATACAGAAGTTGACATAGATATTCTAAAGGAAGGAATTGATGAATGAAAATCAAATTTGCTAGGATACTTCTCACATAAAAGGCCTTTGTTCCTAGCTATTAATGTTTAGTCAAATCACAATTGGAAAAGATTTATCATAGTAGAGGTCTTGCTGAATGAAAAGGATCTCTTCCTTAGCAAATTCAATTCCCCTATCAAGCTCAAAATGAATGTCGACCTTGGCACTTTAAATATAAACCCATATTTCTCTAAACTTGGAAACCCAACATTAAACTTCATAACATTAAACACAATCAATTACCATTATAGTTGAGCATCCACTATATTTCGCCTAATTGTTGGATGAACAAGGAATTGAGCCATTTGACTAATTACATTAGCAAACATTTATGTATGACTAAAATAATAACTCATTTGAAGACGGGTAAAATTTTCTAAAGTGTGTATTCTAGTAAAACATGGCCAAAATCTCCCTTATACAATTCCATTTATGAGGCTGAATTTTTTAGCAAGTTTTATATCTAATAATAAAACTCTCAATACCTGCATATATAGGGATCATATCTTGTCGTATAAGAGGTCATCATTCCCACAAGGATTATGTAGGAGCTAACAATTTGAATTGAATTTGTATAAGGTATTTGGAAATTGATTTGAATAAAAGCAAAACTGAATAATAAACGAAACAAATAATCAAATAAACAATGAACTGTCAATAAAATTAGAGTTTAGATCAATATTGGATACTTAGGACTTATTCTTTCTTTATTTTGTTTCCTTTAATCTTATTGATTCAATTTATGCGATTGATCCTATATTTCCAAAAGTTTTGATTAGTCTCTCAAGACCTAATCAATTAACTCTAATTGAATTCAAAATTCATAGATTTGTAATCTCTAGATCCACAAAATTATTTCTAACTTATTCAATTAGATCTGAAGCTATCTATTAGATAATTAATTTTACAAACAAGATCCCTCTTCGATTGATTGTTAATTTAGCAATTGTTGGTCTATTAAATTGCTAACTTTTATTGTACAACCTAACACAAAATACTTTGATTAACTCTCTTGATTTGTTGTCAAGTTTAAACGTGAGTAATTATCACAAACATTTAGAAATATATTGTATTTAATAATAATCATAAAATAATTCCATAATAATTCCTAATCTAAATATAGAAATCCATGAGCATGTTCAACAAGGATAGTGAAAGAACTAAAGGAAAGAATAAAAACTCTATTAAGGCCTTAATCTGGAATGTTGGAAAATCTAATGTTCTGCCTGATCACCCACATTTGATTCAATGGTTTTTGCTATTTTTTATTGCATTTCATATTCTTATATAGTGGCTTAGGGTCTTGGGGTCATGTTTAGGGTTTTCCTACTTTCTTCGATTCTAAAAACAATCTTGAACCCTAAAGCAGATGAAAAATTTGCGAATGGAAATCTTTTGTCACGATCATGACCTAGGAGTCATGATGACGTTCTTAGTGTTTTTGTTGGGCCCTAGATTTCTTTAATTGATGTTATTAAATATGAATTGTGTTGATTGTATGATTTATTGTTTAGTTTGATTGAATTGGAAGTATTAATGGAAAAATTAAAATTTATTTGAGTATAGTATGGTGTAAGTGGGAATGAAAGAATAAAAATGTTTGAGGGAAAAATAGGAAGGTCACTTAAGTTGGAGAGGTTAAGGCTTTACAAGGAGGGGCATTATAGTCCTTGTGCTTTCATTTAGGCTTAAGGAAAGGAAAATTAGAAAGAAAGAAAGAAGGAAAGTGAAAATAGGAGAGGGAGTGTCGTTGGTGGCTAGAGGAAGAAGAAGGGAAATTAGGGTTTTGCATTCTAGAGGATTTCGAAAGGATTGAAGCTTCATCAGGTAAGTATAAGCTTATTTTTTTCTTGTTTGGATTGAATGAAACCCTAGAATAGCTTAGCATCAGTAGGAATCGATTGTTTCGAAGTTTATGGAAAAATGGTTAAATCTCTTAGGGTTGATGATCATGTTGTGTTTGTGTATGATTTTGAGTTAGAATGAGTTTAGAACTGAAGTATAAGACATGCATTAAGGTTTAGATATGTCTTTATGCAAGATGGGAGGATTATGGTTGAAGAAAGTGGGAAAATTGAGTTTTGGGGGAGATTTCTGGGCTCGCACCACACAAGGGTGCACGCCGCGGTGCACACAGGCTATTCACCGCGACGAGCTCCAGCTTTCTGCACAGAGGTGCTTTGATATTTTGGGCATAACTTTTGCTGTAGATGTCCAAATGAGATGATTTTTAATGCGTTGTAAACTAGAGACATAGGGATACAAGTTTTATGAAGAAATGAAGTTCTTAATCAGTCTCTAAGAACCTTCAATTTTGGATGGAAGTTAAACATAGAATTTTTGTTTCAACTTTCCTTATAGTTTGAATTGTTAAAGTATGACTTTCCGATTTGTACACCAAATTGAATGGAATTTTGGTTGTTTAGTTAAGAAAATCAAGTGAGGCAAGAGGAGAAAGGGGAACAATAGGAAATACATTCCTAAGCAAGTTATAAGCAAGAAATTCAAGGTGGGTACATGTTTATGACAGAGAAAATAAGTCACTCATTGTTTTGTTTGAATCAAGAAAGATTTAATGATTTAACTTTGCATCATCAATGTTGCCTTAATTGCTATTGTGGAATGATTATATGTTGCTATATGATTTGCATTCATGATTAATGAAAAGGTTTCAAAAGAGTTTTCTCTTTTCAAGAATACATGCTCATGAAATCATGTTTTTCGAAATGTATGAAAAGCAAGTTTACAAGCAAGTGCTAGTTTGGCAATCAAGTTTACAAGACTTTGAACCATGCATGTTATGTGGGTTTGTGGTAGTCCCTCAAGAACTGTCACGTGCACGTTGACCATGTAAAGGCTTCTCCCGCCTGCCCGCTAGTGGCACGGAGCTCCCCACAAGGACTCCCTCAAGAAACTACGTCTACACAGGACCATTTCGATGGGAATGTGTAGTGCGTCATGAACCTGGACTAACCCAAACCATTATGCTATGCTTATGTGCTTACCGTGGCGAGTGCTGCTTCGCTCGTCGCGGCGAGAACCCTTTTGCTCGCGCGGCGTACCTAGCCGAGAGGGTTCTCCGCGGCGAGACATCACACGCCGCGGCGACGCCCCTTGTGCTTCCGAGGGATTTTCCTTCTTCTTTTAAGTTATATGTTTCACCTCACGCACCAAGCACCGTACTTTCATGTCCGATGTTGGGCTTCGAAAACGGGGTCCAACAATAGAGGCCACCGACTTCAGGTCCTTGAAGAAGAAGGGTCCGAGACACCAGATCCTTGACAGTGCAATGGGAAGGAAAAATTTCAAAGTATACATTATTATCCTTAGCAAATTGTGAGATAGATAAAAGATTGGAAGATATACGAGGAACATGTAATATATTTTTCATAATGACAGATCTGGGTGGTGCAAGAAAAGAAGATTGACCAATACGTGAAATAAGGAGACCAGCACCATTACCGACTAGAACTGTACCTTGACCTGTGTAGGGAAGGGAGATGGTCATGTTAGCGATGCCATTGGTGATATGATTGGTGGTTCCAGAATCTAGATGCCATGTCTCAGTGTTGCTGTGATCAACAGAGGAGGTAGAAGAGCAGAAGTTGTCATATGTGCATTGGACTATTGAAGAAAGGAATAAGGAGTGGATGCAAGGGCAATGGCAACGAATGTAGTAGGTGAAGATGCCATGGGAATCTGAACAAAAGACTGAGGAGTATGATTGGGTGTGTATGG
Organism: Erythroxylum hondense; assembly: GCA_029829435.1. Taxonomy (NCBI): domain Eukaryota; kingdom Viridiplantae; phylum Streptophyta; class Magnoliopsida; order Malpighiales; family Erythroxylaceae; genus Erythroxylum; species Erythroxylum hondense. The sequence continues at coordinate 47,803,203 of JANKYF010000008.1, forward strand.
TGGTGGGGAGGGTAGAAGCCCAGACCCAATATTTGGTGGTTTGGGCTAAAAATGAGTGTAATGTATAGCTGGAGGTGAATTATGGAACGGAACAGGTGATGATGAGTTGGCAAAGAAAGTGTATGATGAAATGCCAGTGAAAGTGGGATCAAAACTGTAAAAAACAACATTGGACAGTATGGTTTGAGCGTCCACAGAGTTGGCACTGCATTCAACTGCCAGAGTATCGTCCTCGTCCCCTACTTCATGAAGACTAATTTGGGGGAGGTTGGTAAGGTGGAGTAGGTGAAGGTGGTGAAACATGGGTTTGCGTGTGTCCAACAGGTTGAGCAGTCACGATGTTGACTGAGGCTGATATGGGTTACAGAGACAAAGAGTATACTTGATGAGCTTCCATGTCAAGGAGTATGTGTGAGATGGCCTCAACATCAAGAGGAATATGGCTTGCAGAGATGACAACAATGACAACATTGAAATCTGGAGTAAGACAGGTCAAAATGGTGGACTTGTGCAATGATTCAGGCACGACTTCTCCACATCCTGAGAGCTGATCACAAATAGATTTGATGTCAGACAAATAATTACGCATTGTCTTGTTTGCCTTGCGCTGAGAATACAACTGACAGTGAAGATGCATTACACCCTGTGTGGAATGTGTAGCAAAATGCTTATGTAGAGTACTCCATATGTCAGTAGAGGTGAAGCAACCAACCAATGTAGGTAGAATACGATGACTAATAGAAGTGAGTAGCCAAGAGGCAAGTGCTGCATCTTGTTGAAGATAGGAAACATAAAGAGGATTAGTAGTTGAATCATCACCGTTGGAAAGAATCGGAGGAGGAATAAAAACAGTGCCATCGAGATATTGTTGCAAATTTTGACTACGAGTGACAAAAGTGATTTGTTGCTTCCAAAGTAGAAAATTTGTATCATCAAGAAGAAGATTGATCTTCTTAAGAAGAGAAGGAGGTTGTGTAGAGAAAGTGTTTGTTGGAGAAGTGACTTCTAAAGAAGAATTAGCCATGTCGAAGGGAAGGTTGAAGAAGAAAAGAAGAGAATGTATTTAAGAAAAAGAAAGGTGGTTATGCCCAGAATGTGCGCTCTGATACCATGTGGGATTTGCAGCTCAGAAAGTAAAAAAAAATGGCAAAAATCGTGCAAAACAGAAAAAGGAGGAAATCGTTACTGTTCCTCTGCCCAATACAATCATTCACCCCACCATATATCGTTGATGTTGTCCAATGAAATATTGACAGCCAACTAACAGCTGAAGATTCTAGAGAAGATTAAAAATACACGTGGAAAGGAAATACTCAACATAATAAAATATGACGATAAATGTATTATCTCCAATATGCTCCTTGAATTACCCCTCTTCGATATTCACAACGTCTGGATACTCACTTTCCCAATTGTTCAAAGGAATTAGATTTAATGAATCTCGCAAACGAGCAAAGGAATTGTGAGAGAGTGGCTTTGTCATTAAGTCTGCTGTTTGATCAGCGGCAGGGACATAGTTTACTTGAATAGAACCATTTAACACCTTCTCCCGAATGAAATGTAAATCCAGCTCCAAATGCTTTGTTCTTGCATGAAAGACAGGGTTAGCTGATAGAGATACTGCGCCTGAGTTGTCACACCATATCTTTGAGGGAAAAGAAACGGTGATACCCATTTCTTTCAGTAATGACTGTATCCAAGTTAATTCACAAGACACATTGGCAATTCCCCTATATTCGGCCTCAGTGGTTGATCTGGCAACTACTCTCTGTTTTTTTGAACTCCATGAAACCAAATTTCCACCAAAAAAGACACAATATCCTGAGGTGGATTTCCTATCGTCAATACTGCTTCCCCAGTCTGAATCAATAAAGGCAACCAAATCAAGTGTAGTAGCAGGTGTAAAACGCAAAACATAGTGTTGAGTGCCTTTCAAATACCGAAGAATGCGTTTTACAGCCTTCCAATGCAAGTCAGTTGGGGATTGAAGAAACTGAGATACCTTATTAACACTTAAGGCAATATCAGGTCGCGTGATGCATATATATTGAAGACTGCCAACAACTGTTCTATACAACGTAGGGTCATCAAATGGGTCACCTGATTTCAAAGAGAGAGATGGAGAAGTGACCATTGGTGTAGGACAAGTGCTTGCAGAAATCATATTAGCCTTAGATAACAAATCCTAAATGTGTTTCCTTTGACTGAGAAGAACATCACCGGTGGTCACATCTGCTTTAATTCCCAAGAAATAATTAAGGGTGCCAAGGTCTTTCAAACTAAAAACTGAGTTCATACTGTCAATAATGTGTTGAATAAGTTGAGGATTATCGCCCGTAATCAGAATATCATCTACATATATAATAAGATAAGTGCAAGAATTGTTGACCAAACGAATAAATAGAGCAGGGTCTGCAACAGATTCAATAAATGCGAACTCAGAGCAAAGATAAATACTTAGTCTTTCAAACCATTTACGTGGAGCCTGCTTGAGCCCATAAAGTGCTCGATGAAGTTTGCAAACGAAGGGCTGTCTTGTTGAATCTAGTTGCTCAAAACCAGGCGGTTGAGCCATGTAAATTTCTTCAGTTATGGTGCCATTCAAACAAGCATTGTTGATATCAAGTTGTCGCAGCTTCCATCCACGTGATACTGCAATTGATATTAGAATGCGAAGTGTTGTGGCTTTGACGACTGGACTAAAGGTTTCAAAATAATCAAGTTCTACTTTCTGGGAGTCTCCTCGTGCAACCAATCTGGCTTTATATCGAGCTAGAGACCCATCAAAGTGATGTTTGATCTTAAATAGCCAATTACTCCCAATAACACTCTTGTTCAATGGCTTAGGTATAAGGCTCCAGGTCTGGTTTTTCATCAAGGCAGAAAGTTCTGCGAACACTGCATCTCTCCAATGTGAACTACTCATGGCAGAGTGAATGTGCTTCGGTGCCTGCAAAACAAGGTCAGTAGAAAAGGCCTTTGGTTTAAAAATACCATCCTTAGCCCTTGTGATCATAGGATGAGTATTGAGAGCAGGTGTAGGAGATATAGTAGGAGAAACACAAGCTGTGAGTGGTGGAGAGGCAGAGGTAGGGAGTGAGTTGGTACTTGGAGAAGGAGCTGTGGTAGAAGTGGGTGAAGGTTGAGAACTTGGAGAGAATGATATGGGGTTAGAAGAA
>JANKYF010000008.1:47883376-47894285 GCA_029829435.1 Erythroxylum hondense
AATATATAAAATAAAAATTTATATTTATTACTTATTAGTTACCGGTTCGATCACGATTAAATTCCGATTAACCATTAATCATTGAATCAGTTACTTCTCCAATTCAGCCACCGGTCCGATTTTTAAAACATCGGATAATACATTACTTGAACGATTCGTGTACCTCTTAAAGTGACGATTACACTTCGCTACGAGATCAAAACCAACGAATGTGGTTATTATTTTATTATTATCTTCATATGCTTCAAACATCTGACAATGGACCTCTGAGAAATTGGGAACAGTGGCAGGGAGGTGAGCCCAGTCACTTTCTCCATGCATATGCTCTACACAATCCCAAACAAAAAAAGGCGTCCAAAAGCAAAGCCAAAAGCAGCTCTCGCGTGCTCCTGCATGGCAGGCTGATCACATTCGCATCCACTGGCCCTCTCATCAGTCTCAAATTCCCATAACTTGCATCATCAAATTCGCTAAATGTTCAACGCCATTCACGCTTCATTTTCTGTTGACTGTCAACGAATCATCAAACTAAAGCATTATGAATAATAATCACTCCGGATCTTTGCACAATAATAATTAGAAGGTGACGCGTATGATTAATTTCCAATGGACAATATTTAATCTGTGAGCCATGATTAGAACCTGCAAGTTTTTAGTTTGGCATGATTAATGTAACATGTTATTCAACACTGAATGTAAATTGCCTGTGAATGATTCATCAATTACAGAAAATCAGAAATCGTGATCTTTTTATTTGTACTCATTACTTTCTCCTCTTCAAATCCTAAAATCTATTATTATTACCTTGAAGATTACATAAAGATAATATCGACTCCAAAACAACTTCCAAAAACAAAAAGATGCTATACATTGTTTGATATTAAGTAGCCAAGCCCCGAAGTTCTGTTTCTTTATTCAATGTTGTTGAATAAAGAAAGGAAAAAACTTCAACACAGGCTTTATAATATTCTATGCACAGAAGGCAAAGTTGAAGCTACTAGCATTGAGGAATGGAGGAGCTTTATTTTGTTGTTGCACAGGCACAGCCCTTTGATCTATGCAAGGACATGTGAGTGCGTTGCCACATACGCGAAAGAAGTGGATTAGTGAAAAAGTAACGAACTACAGAAGGTAGAAGAAAAGTTTAAAAAGAGAAACAAAGTTTTGATAATGTAATATTTACCATCATTTGAGAAGTACTGCCATAATTGCTGCCACATGACATGATCTCATAGACTTCTGTTGAGAGAGTCCAGATTTTCTGTCTAATATTATGATATTTTATTGTGTCTAATAAATCTCAGCCGTTTATTTATATAAATTTTATTTAGGTCTCGCGTGAATCTCACAAAATAAATAATTGAAATTTTATGAACAGAATAAGATAGAGTAATATTAGACAGAGAATCTATTCCAGGTGAGAATCACGTTACCACAATTATGGAATCCCTCTCCTTTTACACGCAAGCATTGTCATTAATTACACATAGAAATAAACCGGTGCATGCAATTTAAAGAATCATGGTCATACCGTGATAATTATGTAATAACAATATTTCACATCACTAGCAAAAAAAAAGGCAAAATCAAACATTGTTTTTTGTTTTTTTATTCTTTCTTTAACATAAACTACTATTCATTTACCCATTTCTATTTACAATAAGCAGTCAGAAGTAATCAAAATGACGAGGAATCTGATATGGAGCTTCTCTTTCTTTCTTGCTTAGTTTTGGTATGTGAGCTCTACTTCTAATCTTGCAAAGATCACTTGGGACTTCAGGAGGTCTCACTGTTCTAATCAAAGCCCAATTAATACCTTTGAAGAAATCATGCCTTTTGATCTCAACAGAACCTTTTAGACATCCAATTCTCTTCTTGGGATTCTTGATAAGAAGCTTGGCAATGATGTCCCGAACTTTCACAAGTTCTTCAAACTCTTTGCTGTTACTAACACCAAGTCTTGGAAATACTAATGGCTGTTTAAGGATGTTAATCAGTGTCTTCTCGTTGTTTTCACCTTTGAATGGTGTCCTTCCATACACCATCTCATACAAAAATACGCCTAGAGTCCACCAATCCACTGCACTCCCATGTCCTTGCCCCGAGATGATTTCTGGAGCCAAGTACTCGTGTGTTCCTACAAACGACTTCGATCGAGCGTTAATCGGCTCGGCCACCAATTCTGGAGTTCTTCCAATAGGTTCTGGCTGATGATCACTGTCCACTTGCTCTACAATCGTCGTAACGGCAATTTTCTGTCTTTTGCCGGAGGCAGAAAAACAAGAGAACACAGGCCGTATAGGTGTAGCACAGGACTGTAAAAAACAGGTTTCCTTCTGACCACTTTCCCAGCTGTGGTGGGACCTTAAAAGCCTCGGAACTACATCACATTTGAGAGAGAGATCAAAATCCGATAGCATGACATGACCATCTTCTCTAACAAGCACATTTTCAGGCTTCAGGTCTCTGTAAACTATTCCCATCATGTGTAGATATTCTAGTGCTAAGAGAATCTCGGCAGCATAAAACCTGTACAAGATGATATACAAGAACCTCTTTAACCATGTATAATTTCATTCATGTTCAATATCAACTACGACTTTTATGCAATACATGTCCAAAAAATCATCTCAGCTAGAAACAGAAAAGCATCACTTTTACTACATCAAATGTTTGCTTACGTATACATGCCAGAAAAAAAAAAGTGATTCTTTAGGAATACAGAAAGACTGGGAACGGTAGAAGTTACTAACATGGAATACTTACTTAGCAGACGATATACTAAAGCGGTTTGCAGGCTGACGTAGTTTTGCAGCATATAAGTCTCCACCAGGACAGTACTCCATAACCAAGCAAGAGTAGTGAGAAGCTTCAAACTCTGCATACAGTGTAGGCAAGAAAGGATGATCAAGCATACCAAGTATCTCCTTCTCCATTTCAGCTCTCTGCAACTTGTTCCTTATAGCAAGTGCCTCTTTGTCCACCACTTTCATGGCATAAAAACACTGCGGCAAGCCTACAACAGGATTCCTTATCTGACAAAGATAGACATTTCCCAAGTCACCACTGCCCAGTCTGCGAAGGAGACGAAAGTGTTCAAGCCCAACTCGGCCATTTGCGGTCTGTAGCCGCTTGATGGCCTCCCAAGCCGCCTGGTTAGCTTTGTGTGGCTTGTGGGCAACACAAAGTGAAGTGTCAACCAAAGAAGAAGTGATTGAAATGGAGCTCCGGCGACTGCCAAAACTGAGATTACTCATCCAGCTCCGGCTAGAATCTGGCACCGTTATGGAGGAGGAGCTGCTGTCGTAGTCCGACTCGTCTCTGATTGTTAGGGCCGCCATTTTCACGAGTGTTGGTGGAAGGAGGATGGAGCATGTAACAAGAGAATGAGGCGTTTGTTTGTTCTTTTTTGGTGCACTAAAAGGGATTTTATATGCAACAGTACGTGGCTTAATGCTTTGTGGTGGCACTTAGATAATGGTCTTGTGCGAGTGGGTGAGGGGAAGAAAGTTACAAAGTCCAACTTTTTTCAATAGACTAGCAAATAGGCATTAACCACTATAATTTAGCCAAAGCGCCAATCTTCGAACTGTCTGACAAGTTTGCCACTAGATTCACAAAATATCACATAGTTGCCACTCCATGGACAAACATCCAAATGGATTTTCATTCTTGATTCACAAGTTTTCTCTTCATATAATTGCTTGGAAGAAAATGAAAAGGAGATTACTGATGTTTGTTAACTTTTGTTGGTCTTTCCCTGTTGAATACTACTTCATTGGATTCTGGTTTGGTAAGTAAAGCATGCTTACTGATTAAATGTACATAAATTCTGTGAACTGACACAGGCACTAACCTTTGTTGATCATTCAGAAGTGACTTCCAGAAAGGAATGCCAATAATCCCTATCATATGGTTAATGTACAATTTTGTAGCAATCTTTATAATTATATTCCCTGCAGTGGTGGTTTTTGTTATTCTTAAGCCAGAAAAGTGTTTTTGTAGAAGGTGGACGGTCAAAAGCCTTTGTTCTTTTCTGCTACCATAAAAGTGTATGCACCGATTTCCAAGATGCGGTTTCCAAGCAGGATATTTGACTAATAAGTTGATCGTAAAGCCACTCATGAAGCCCAGCTGTTGCCTCCTAAACAAAGCTCGTGGCCCCCTTAATCTATGTATTATAAGCCTAAGTATAAATAATGAAGGCGCCGTTATAGGCTATAATTTTACCTGTTTAAGAAGGGTTTTTTCTTTCTCGTTTAAGTATAATATTCCAATCGTAAGGAAGGATAAGAGAGGCTTTAGGAAGGGTAGGCTATTCATATTAATAAAGTATTGATAGGAATAACCTTTCTATTTTCCTATGACTTGTCAACAATTAATTGCATTTTAACAGTTTTAATAAATTATCGGTTAAGTTAATCGAATTTGAATAAGATAAAGATAATAAAGTGACCCAATAAAAGATCTAGATTAACGAGTTAAAGTTTAGTGAAGAAAATTGACTTCAATAAGTGTAAACCGAATCTTTATTGAGCTTGTGATTAGCAAACCTGATATGGATGCTATATATATATGGTTAAGGTCTCCTGTAACTGTTTAAGCAAATCGTAAATATATAGATACTTTGACCCATTCAGAGGTTCACGTGTTAAGAAAGCTACAGAAGGCCTTAACGATGTCTTAATGATTGACTCTCATTAAGGCTTTGGTAGATTCGTGCTTGTTTTGACTTCAGAAAGTTAGTTTGAAATTATGGAACCGAAATAAGAAATTTTCTACATTTCTTTGTTTTTTCCCTTTTACATTCGATTTGAAATACGTAACTCATGTTGATGTCATTTGTCCCATATTGGAAGTAAGTGAACCTAGAAGCCTCAGTGGAGGCCATATAAGGAGATACATACTTAAGGATTTCCACACCCCAAAATCTCTTTCCCTTAACCTTGTGTATTAATTCTTGGTATGAATTGTGAGACCGTCCTTTTGTCATCTTTCTTTCCTATAGTGGAAAGTTTTATATTCTTGCCCGTAGTTTTCACATATTCGTTAAGGGCTTTTTCATGTTAAATTTTGTGTATTCCTTTTTTTTTAATCTCAATTTCTTTTATTGGTATGTTTACTCTATTCAGGTGGAGTCCATCTCCTATCAGTAGTATCAAAGCTTAAGGTTTAGAAGTTTTACTATTTTGATAGCCATCAAATACTACAAGTGCACGGGTTGTGATTTAGTAAGTGAAGAGTCGATCTCACGAGAAAGGTGAACTAATATAATCCTAGGTTATCTAAGGCTAAAAAATTATTAAATGAAAATAAAATTAAACAAGAAATTAAACACGAGAGTTTGATTAGTGGGAACGTAATTCAGGAATTTAACACAAAAGGAATTAAAATTGAGCAACACAAAATTCACAATAGAAATCAATCAAGGAAAATTACCAAATTATAGGAGATGGGATTCTTCCTATCATTAATTCTAACCTAGCCATTTATATATTAACGAGGTGTTAGTTCTAGAATATCAAAGGGGAGATCACTCCTTCTCGAGTTATAATCACGCGCCCTAATTCATTAACCTTAATTAAATTATGAGATTTACAATCTATTAATTAATAAAAGACTCACAATTCTAATTAGATCTTAAGCTCTCTGATAAACATTTGAGTCTCACATGGGATCTCTCTCCATATAATAACTGACTCGAATGATTGCATAGTCAATTTGATCATCTAACTCTCATTAACCCAATCTAATCATTTTTTTCAGGTTCACCATCTCGATTTATTACCGAAATATGTAAATACCACAATCAATCATAACAACCAATCATAATAACACAATAATAACTAGATTAACATTAAATCACGGTCAAATCTTGAAGGAAAGTTAAAACATCTTAATCAACTCAAATCCACACATATATTCATATTCATCTTTATATTCAAAGAAAAAACAATAAGATGAAAGAAATACATAATAGAATAGGGGGCTTAGATGTCTCAGGAGAGCAGCAACCGCAAAGACCCGCTCCTTTCTCCTCTTTCTCTTATTCTCTCTCCCTTCTTTTTCTCTCCTTGAGGGTTTTCCAAAAGTGGCAAAAAATGAAGCTCCCTTTAGGGTTACATCTCGTTCCTTTATATAGTCTTTTCAATTAGGGTAATCCTAGGGTCTTTTTCAGGTCTGAAAAGGTCCAAAAAATTCCTAGAAAACTTAAAACCGGAAGTATCCCTGTGATTGTCTGCGCTCATGTCACGATCGTGGCCTTTAGTGGCACAATCGTGGCCAAGATTTTGACCTTCTGTTACTATCATCACAGATTATGCCACGATCGTGGCACCTACATCATCTTTCTATCGATTGTGGCCTTAGGTTAGCTCCTAGGTATTCTTTGAAATTTCTTTGTTTTTCACTCTTTGCCCTGAAATCCTAGCAAACACATCAAGGCACCTCAAAAATATAAAATTGAAGCACAAAAGCATGCTCTAAGTCATAAAACACTTAAAACACAAACAACTAACCTAAACACAAACTCAACAATCAAATTAACAGCTAAATACAAACTAAATTACCTACAAAAACGCAATGCAATATACAACTATCAATTTGTTTAAGTATGCTTTGTAGTTGCAACATAGTCTAATCTTCCGCATTAGAAATTGAGTTTTTCTTTGGTGTTCTTGTGAGTTAAGGGTGGTTTTATTCTCGAGTTCTTGTTGTCATTTTGGGCATTTTTTACCTGTATATGAGGTGATTTAGTGCATGTATAGGAAAAGTTTTGTCTAAGGAAATTGGATTTTAAGTGGGACCATTTGTGGCCACTCCAGCCTTCCTTAGGAACTTTTTTAGTGTACTACAATCTTATTATATATACTAAGTGAAGGTAACTCAAGGTAGTTTCCCTTTTTCACATAAGAAAGTGAGAGCCAATTCTTATGTTACAAGAGCTAACTTGTGATAGAAGCAATGCCAACTAAATTCAATATTACAAGGCATTATCCAAGTACTAGTGATGTGTTACAAGGCATGATCATTTCCCATGTACATCTTGGAGATTGTTGGGATTGACCCTATCAATTTAAAGATGTATAATGGTACGTTTCACACTATATAAAATGTGCAACAAGTGAAGAGCCTGAAGAAGAATTTATTGTCTTTAGAACAATTGGATGAAATTAGGTACAAGACCTACATTCAAAACGGGGCTATGAAGGTGATCAAAATGAAGATTGTTGGGATTAGCACCATCAATTTGAAGATGTTTGATGGTACATTTCACACTATACAAAATGTGTGACATGTGAAGGGCTAGAACAAAAATCTATTGTCTTTAGGACAATTGGATAAAATTGGGTACAAGACCTACATTCAAAATGGAGTTATGAAGATGATCAAAGGAGCGAGTGTAGTAATGAAGACATAAATTATAGCTGCACACTTATACAAGCTTATGGGAGAGACACATTTTGAAGCAAATGCATCAGTTGCATTAGTTAATTCTATAGAAAATGGAAAGTTGTGGCACTATAAACTTGGCCACATGTCAAAACAAGGATTGAAGATTCTTGTTGAGTAGAAACTACTCTCTTATCTTACGAAGTTATCAATATCCTTCTGCGAGTATTGTGTTACAAGTAAGCAACATAATTGAAATTTAATGCATCAAACTCTAGAGGTAAAGATATTCTAGAAATGATTCATTGTGATGTATGATAAGCACCAGTTATGTCTCTTAGCGGAGGAAGGTATTTTGTGACCTTAATTGATAATTACTCTAGAAGATGTTGGGTGTATCCTATCAAGAGAAAGGAAAATGTATTTCCAACTTTCACAACCTTTAAAATGTAGATTGAAGTAGAGACGTGGAAGAAAAATAAGTGCCTTATAACTGATAATGGTGGAGAATATATTAGTGATGTGTTTATCAACTTTTGTAATCAAGAGGGCATTAAACATCAATTCACGATGCCTCACACTCTTCCAAAAAATAGAGAGAAAGAGCGAATGAATAAAACTCTACTTGAAAGAACTAGAGCCATGCTAAGAACTGCAAATATGGCAAAGTATTTCTGGGTAGAAGAAGTGAAGACCGTCTGCCATGTGATTAATCGATCACCAATAAGATCGATTGATTTAAAGACATTGATGGAGATATGGACCGGTAAATCAGCAAATTATTCTCAGTTACACACATTTAGAAGTCCTAGGTTCGTGATGTACAATACCCAAGAGACCATGAAACTAGATTCATAATCTATAAAACGTAGATTTATGGGTTATGCTAATGGAGTCAAGGGATATCGACTGTGGGATCCTACTGCCTATAAGCTCGTCATTAGCAGATATATCATATTTGCAAAGGATAAACTACAAGAGAAAGATCAAAGTAGCACATCCAAAGAAAATTTTGAGGTTGTAACAATTTAGGAAGAAAGAAAGATTAAACAAAAAGATTCTACTGAAGCTATATCAGATTACGAGGAGCAAGAACCAGTTGAATTGGAAAAAATACAGAAGTTCAATGGCCAAATCGTCAAAGGAAAACCCCCACCTGGCAGTCTAATTATATTATGGAGGGCAAAGTTGTATACTGTCTCTTAATAGAAGATGGAGAACCATCAACATTCCTAAAGGCAACCAATAGCTAGGATTTTGGATGGTAGCAATGCAAGAATAAATATAAGCTCTTCATAAGAATAAGATATGGAAGTTTATGTCATTACCACAAGGAAGAAAGCCCATTGGTAACAAGTAGTACAAGATCAAATGTAACAGTGATGATTAGGTGGAGCGACATAGCATAAGGTTGGTGCTAAAAGGATATGCTCAGAAAGAAAGTATTAAATTTATTGGATTTTTTCACTTATGGTTCATCTTAATACAATTCGGATTGTCCTAACTATGTGTGCGTGCTACGTTTGATCTATATTTAGAGTGGTTAGATGTAAAGACTACATTTCTTCATAGAGATTTTGAAAAACACATTTACATACATCAACCAGAAGGTATTGAAGAGCCAGAGAAAGAGAAATTGGTTTGCAGGTTAAACAAATTTTTATACGATTTAAAACATGTGCTAAGATGTTGGTACAAAAGATTTGATTCCTTCACAATGAGCTATGGATTCAACCAATTTAGTGTAGACCCTTGAGCATATTTCAAGAGGTTTAATAATAATGATCTCATTGTATTTTTATTGTATGTTGACGATTTGTTGGTTATAAGTCCCAACAAAGATTGTATTCAAGATTTGAAGGCTTAGTTAGCTGGGGAGTTTGAAATGAAGGATTTAGCACCAGTAAACAAGATTCTAAGGATGCAAATTTACTGAGATAGAAATAACATGAAGATTTGACTTTTTCAACAGAATTATTTGAAGAAAATCTTACGATGCTGCAACATACAAGATTGTAAGTCAATCTCTACTGCTTTTCATGTTAATTTCAAGTTATCCTTAAGCAAAAGCCTAACAGTGAAGCAGAGAGGAAGGAGATGTCTCGAGTACTGTATGCATCAATTGTGAGAAATTTAATATTCGCTATGATTTACATAAGACTAGACATTGCACATACAGTGGGAGTGGTTAGTCATTAAATGGTGAATCCTGGTCGAGAACACCAGTAGACTATAAAGAAGACCCTAAGATATATTAAAAGGATCTCAGATGTTGTTCTATGTTATGCAGATATGAATATATTGTCAAAGGATATGTTGATTCTGATTTTATAGGTGATCTTGATAGAAGAAAATATATTACGGGCTATGTGTTTATAATTACAAGAGGAGCTATGAGCTAGGTGTCTAAACTACAAACAGTTGTAGCACTACCTACAATAGAAGCTGAGTATATGACAACTACATAAGCTCATAAAGAATCGATCTGAATAAATAGGTTTTTGGTAGAGCTTGGGCACCAACAAAAGAAAATCCTTTATATTGTGATAATCAGAGTGCCTTGCATATTAGAAAGCATCTAACTTTTCATTCCAAAACTAAACATATAGGGGTTCAATATCATTTTGTCTATGAAAAGGTGGAAGATGGAAGTGTGGATATACAGAAAATTCACTTAAAAGAGAACCTAGCAGATGCATTAACAAAGTTAATCAACACTGACAAATTCATATGGTGTACATCTTTGTATAGGTTGGCAGAGACGTAAACAACAGAGAAATGGCAAAATAGAAAGAACAGTGTGGAGATTGACTGGTTCTCAATTAAATCTCCAAGTGGGAGATTGTTGGATGTTATTTGTCTCATATTGGAAGTAAGTGAACTTAAAAGCCTTGATGGAGGCTAAATAAGGAGACATAAAGTTTTCCACACCCCAAAATTTCTTTCCAATAACCTTGTGTATTAATTCTTGGTGTGGATTTTGAGATCTTTCTCTTGTAATCTTTGTTTTCTATAGTGGAAACTTTTTAATTCTTGTCTGTGATTTTTTCTCATATTTATTAAGGAGTTTTTCATGTTAAATTTTATATGTGTTTTTTTATCTCAATTTTTTATTAGTGTGTTAGCTCTATCCAGGTGGAGTCCATCTTCTATCAACGAAGGCTCGTGTTACATATGACAAAACAATCCATCTTCTTTCATTATGTCAACTTTTTAATTTTTAATTGAATACAAATTTATATTTGTCAACTAGTGCTAAATATTATATTTCTATACACATTTTGAAATTTATCTCATGTTTTATACTAATTTGATATATTTTTAAGTAAGTTATGTTATTAATTGAAACAAATAAAAGAGAAATTAACATTTAAAACTAGAGAGTTTGGAACTCTCTAAATCATTCTTTATTTCATTATCAAATTATTGTTTTTGGGCTAATATTATATTCATTCCTATGGCCTATACATTATGAACTTAAATTTCAACAAGATTTCATTTTTTGATTAGAAAACAT